>PVHT021183726.1:26424132-26448556 GCA_004024745.2 Catagonus wagneri
TTTTTTTTTTTTTTTTTTTTTTTTTTTTTTTTTTTTTTTTTTTTTTTTTTTTTTTTTTTTTTTTTTTTTTTTTTTTTTTTTTTTTTTTTTTGGTTGTATGGTTTCCAATTTATTTTATGCTTGAGTACTTTTCTTTCCAGTTTTTGTGAATGTGATGTTCTGTTTTGATTTGTGGTTGCTCTGTTTTTTATGTATGTTACCCCTTTCTTATATATGCATGCTTTAGCCTGACAGCCATATAGGCTCAAACACATTATTAAAAATTTTTTAATTAAAAAAGAATCTGTATTTTCTTACTTTACCTCCCCATATTGTATGATTTTAATGTCCTTTTTAAAAAATTGTTTTAAGCATCTTCATGTTTATATCTGTATTCTGGCTTAAGTGATTCCTTTCCAATTGTGGTTTCCTCCATTCTATTTCTTCTTACTTCTTTTTTTTAGGATTTATTTATTTAGAGAAGCCCTTTCAGTATTTCTTTTAGAAATGGTTTAGTATTGCTGTACTCTTTTAGCTTTTGTGTGTTGGAGAAATTCTTCATTTCCCCTTCTATTTTAAATGATATTCTTGCTGGGTAGGGTATTCTGTGTTGCAAATTTTTTCCTTTCAGTACTTTAAATATATCTTCCCGCTCTCCCTTCTGGCCTGTAGTGTTTCTGTAGAGAAATTAACTGATAGCCTTATGGGGTTTCCCTTATAATTAATGCTTTGCTTTTCTCTTACTGCCTTTAGAATCCTCTCTTTATCTTCAACTTTTGCCATTTTTAAAATAATATGTCTTAGCATGGGCCTGTTTGCGTTCAACTTGTTTGGGGCCCTCTGTGCTTCCTGTATCTTGATATCAGTTTCCTTTAGATTTGGAAATTTTTCAGACATAATTTCTTCAGATATATTTTCAATCCCCTTTTCTTTTTCTTCTTCTTATGGAATTCTTATTATGCACAAACTGGCCTGCTTTATATTATCCCATTGATCGCTTATATTGCTTTCATGTTTTTTCATTTGGTTTTCTGTCTGCTGTCCTGATTGGATGATTTCCATTATTCTATCTTCCATGTCACTAATTCATTCCTCTGCATTATTCAAACTGCTCTTTATTGACTTTAGCTCAGTTTGCGTCTCTGCAAATGAGTTTTCTAACTTTTCTTGGCACCTCCTTATATTTTCTAGTTTCTTTCTAAGGGAATCTGCATTACTGTTCATGTCTTCTCTTAATTCCTTGATATTCTGCCTTAATTCCTTCAGTATTTTCACTATCTCCCTTTTGAACTCAATGTCTGTCAGACTGCAGAGATCTGTTTCATTGTTGAGTGCTTTAGGTAAATTCTCCTGTTCCTTTAACTGGGAATGTTTCTGAGCTTCTTCATCTTGCTAATCCTTTTTTTTTCTGTGACTTTGGGGAAGCCAAACTGTAGTCTTGTAAGGCTTCTTCTAAGCAAGAGCACCCCTTTGTATTTTTTTTTTTCGGAGGGGGTTACTATTTATTTTTCGTATGTGAGTTTGGATATTTTCTGTCTCTTTCTTCGGTGTGAGCAGGCTGTTATCCCTAGGATGCTCAGTATGCTTTTGGGGAGAAGGAGGCAACGGGTAGGGCCCGTAGCCAGTGCCTGGTCTCTGGGCTCTCCACAGAAGCAAGGACCTACAGGAAGGTGGCCCTGGCTGCTCCTAGTTGCAAGGCCCTGGAAATTGGTAGTGAGCTCTAAGAAGATCTACAAGGTGACCAGAGCATTTGGCAGTAGTGGCAGTAGCAGCAGCAGGGTGTATGAGTTCCCAGGGGAGTGAGAGCAACAACAGCTAGTGTTCAATTGCAGTGCCATCCTCTGAGGTGATTGGAACTGCTGCAGGTGGTGCCTGTTCAGGGACCTCTAGTGGTAGCGGGCCATGACCATCTCTAGCTAGAGTCAATGATAACTGTGGTGGTTTGCCCCTGGCACCTATAGATCATGCATGAAGCAACCCATCTCACTTAGCCCATATAGGGGGTGCTGCATAGGCTGTTCCTATTTGCAGGATCCTGGGAAGTGACAAAGATTAGGAGTATGGGTACTGCCCGGGGCATTCAGCCGTGGCAGGGGCAGAGCCAGTGTGTCCCCAGGGGTGAGAGGGCACTAACAGGTGGTGCCTTTGAGGTGACTGGGGCTGCAAGTGGTACCTGTTCATGGACCTGTAGTGGTGGCAGGCCACTCTCACCTCTGGAGCCAGAGATAACTGCGATGGTTTTCCCCACCTCCTGTAGACCATGCATGAAGCACCTCTCCTGCTTAGCCCCCACAGGATGTGCTGCACAAGCTGGTCTTAGTTGCAGGTTCCTGGGAAGAGACAGTGATCAAGAGTCTGGGCACTGCCCAGAGCATATGGCAGTGGCAGCAGCAGGGTGAGTGTGCTCCCACGGGATCAAGAGTAATAACAGGTGTTGTTCTATCATAATGCCCTTTTCTGTGGTGCCCTCTGAGATAGTTGGGGCTTCAAGGTATTTTTGTTTAGGTATCCCCAGTGGAGTGGGCCACATCCACCTCTAGAGTCAGGAATAAGTGCGGTGGTTTGACCCTGCCACCTGCAGGCCATGCAAGAAGCACCCTGTCCCACTCAGACCATGCAGGAGGTGCTGCACCACTGTTCCTAGTTATATGGTCTTGGGAAGGGACAGTGACCAAGTATCTGGGCGCCACCCAGGGCATTTGGCAGTGGTAGTTGCAGCGTGGGTGTGTTCCCAGGGGAGTGAGAGCAACAGCGTATGGTGCTTGGTGGGCACCGTGTGGAACTTAGTCCCCTGATACCCTTAGCCCACACTAGAGGTGCCTGGCCACCAGTATCCTGCGGGAGAAGTGCCTAATCTTTACATGAGGAAGAGGCTTCTTATTGAGCATGGCCTGCGCCAGAGCCATCTGGTCTCCTGAAGGCTAGCAAGAAGCCTCACGCTGCGGGCAGCCTGCACCAGAGCCAGCTGTTCTTCCCGCAGACCTGCAAGTGGCTTCTTGCCCTGGGCAGCCTGCACCAGAACTACCCCACCCTCTGCGAGACTGCCAGCCCATGCGCACTCTCAGTTGTGAGGAGTTAACTATGGCGGTCTGCCCTTCCCCCTCTCGCCTTCCCCAACAATGGCACCTTGCCTCTCCTGCATGTCTGGACCTTCTGCCAGGTTCCCTCTGCAGGGGTGTTCCACTCCCAAGCCTGTGCCTTACCTCTCCCCCACCCACAGCACACTGTTCTTCATCCCCTTAGGCTGTCTTCACACCATCAACTCCAGCCCTCTCCCTGGGACTGACCTCCAGAGTCTCAGTACCCATCCACCCCCCGACCCCCAGCATCTCAGGCTGTGGTGTCTGGCCTGGTGGTTCAGATGATCTGTGCAGCTCTCACTCTGCTTTTCCATTCTCAGTCCTGCTGCTGAGCTTTTCTTGGTGACTTTGAAGTCCCTCTGGCTCAGGCT
This sequence comes from Catagonus wagneri, assembly GCA_004024745.2. Lineage (NCBI taxonomy): Eukaryota > Metazoa > Chordata > Mammalia > Artiodactyla > Tayassuidae > Catagonus > Catagonus wagneri. Next base: position 26,427,563 of record PVHT021183726.1, read on the forward strand.
GATCTTTCTGTTGGTTAGGTGGCTTACCAGGGTGTGGGTTCCTTTTCTCCTTCACAGCTCCCTCCCTGGAATGCTAGTGCTGTCCTGATTTCTTTCCTCTCTCTCTCTTTCTCTCTCTCTCTCTCCCCCTCTCTTTTTTTTTTTTTTTTTTGTTCAACCCAGTTATGTCAAGAATTTTTTGCCCTTTTTGGAGGTTTAAGTTCTTCTGCCAGCATTTAGTCATGTTCTGTGCCAGTTGTTCTCCATGTAGATATGTTTTTTTGATGTGTTTGTGGGAGAGGGTGAGTGTGACCTCTTACTCCTCTGCCATCTTCTCCACCCCGTGCCCTACTTCTGACTGCCTCTGCAAACTTCCTTACAGAACACATTGCTTACTCATTAGCCTAAATTCTGGGCTGCAGTTTTAGTTGTTTCCTCCCTCTGCTCCTGTTCAAGCTATTGTGTTCAACTGTCTCCTCTCCAGCAGAGTTTCTTGTGTGGCAGCTGCCCCAAGGTTCACTTCCCAGGCTCTTGCCTCCAGTCCAAGTATAAGTGGGACTGTTCCAGATGCCAAGGCCTCTTGCAGGAAAAAAGGTTCCCTTTACCCTCACTTGCACACCCTCTGCTACACAGCACTGACTTCTGTTCTACTGGTCCTTCTGAGGTTTTATTAGAGTTGTTTTCTTTTTCCTTTGAACCGCCTCTGTATTGCAGTAGTCTTTTTCCAGAAACAATCCATGACTCTGCAAGGGATGATCCAGAGGTTGTATTGAGAGGCAGACACTACCCTGAACTCAGAGTTACCTCTGCCCTGTGACTCCAACCTATTTTCCTTGGCTTGAGTTTGTGAACCTGACTCCATCTTCCAGTTGGATGAGTCTTTCCTATTCGATGCCCTGGGGATCAGCCATCTAGGCCCTTTAGACATGCCCAGCCTCTAAGAAAAGTGAGGTTCTGATGGTGCTGGGCTAGCACTTTGGATTCGGAGCAAGCACGTAAAACAGTCACCACCCTTTGATTGCATGTCTCACTGTCTGACCATTAATATATTATTGCGTATTTCAAGTTTCTTCTAGAGATTTCTTGATGGTTATCTTAACAAATCTTTAAAAGATGATACTTTGGGGGAAAGTTTTCCAGAAATGCAATTATTGTTCTCCCTCCCATGCTATCCTTCTGACCTGAAATCATCTGTATTCTTAGGGAAACTGAGCTGAAAATCCTGCCACAGGAACTATGAAAGCTTTTTCCTAATTAAGCTTCTTTCTTCCATTGGACTATTCACTAAGGGAAGGTGGTAGATGGCACATATACCCTTTAACTCCCTGAATCCAGTCTATCAGAAGAGTTAAACCTTCAGGTTACTTGACAAATTCTTCAAACCTTGAACCCACTGGCCATTACATGAGCTAAGAAAGCATGAGAATCAAAGAGGCCTGAGAAACATTGATAGGCTTTAACATTTTACTGGCCATCAAAAAGAAATTCTGCACTGCACTATTTAGAAATTGAACTATGTTTACATTTTGTAAATGGATATGCCTACCTTTATGGATGTACAAATAATTTATACTAAGTAAAGTCATGTTTGTTTTATTGGCAGTGACACTCCCTGTGTCCCAAGAAATCCAGAGAACAAACTGTAACAATAACTTCAAAGAATTGCTGGACTTTGGAACAGAATTATCTAATGGTAGTAGCAGTTATAGGATTTTGCCAATGAGACCAGAAGTTCCCAAAAGTAAAGTGCTTCATTCCCTGTGAATTTTCTGCAAAACTACATCTGAACTATGTTTTTTATTCTAATTAGAAAAGTAACTCATGATCAGAGCAAAACACTTTGAAAATACATAAAAGTATGAAGCAATCAAAAATAGCTTATAATCGCAAAATCTGCTGATAAGTACTCTTAATATTTTGATGTATTTTATTCTATTATTTTCTATACTCTTTTATTGATACACATTTTTCTCCCATCTTAACATCTCAGAACAGATGTGTCTTATAATTGGTGACCTGTTAAGAAATTTGCACAACATTGTAAATCAATTATACTTTCATTAAAAAAATAATAATAATTGGAAGTGCTTTTCTCTGAAACATGGATATATGAAATAATAATGCATCTTAAAATCAATAACCACAGATTAGATGATTTCAGACATGAAATACAGAATATATAGGTGTGCATTTATGACCTCTGATTGTTTATAGGAGAATTTATCATGATTCTCTCTTATTACTATTTTGTATTCAAAGGAAAACACTCTTGTAATCAAAACTAATCAAAATTTGTATTACGTCCTCTCAAAGGATATTAATATATAACTCCAATTTATTTTTTTTCCAAATCCAGTTGGCATTTTTTCATTTTTTTTAAGTTTTATTGAAGTATAGTTGATTTACAATATTGTGTTAATTTCTGCTGTACAGCAAAGTGATTCAAGTTTTCATATACACATACTCATTCTTTTCAGATTATTTTCCCTTATACGTTACCAGAGAATATTGAGTAGATTTCCCTGTGTTACACAGGTCTCCACTGACCCAAAATTACTTCTTAAAATTCTCTTTCCCAATTCCATGTTTGCAAACTGTTTTTCTCAACCCTTCCCTATTCTTCCTTTTCTCCCCAGTCTTTGTCACTTCTCTTTTCTTTGACCTCCATCATTTTTCTTGAAGCTGTTACTCTTTAGAGTAAAACTGGCCATACCTGATGTAGTTCCTTTATGCATTACAAAGACCCAGAAACTCAGCATTCAAAGAGAATTTTCCTTAGAGGCTAATTAGAGAGACAGAGAGAGAGACAGAGAGAAACAGAGAGAGACAGAGAGAGAGAGAAATAGAAGGAGATGGATGGAATGGGAAGATATGTTTCGTCAGCAGGTGAGGAGAAAAGGGAAACATATTAACTATTATTATCCTTGATAAAACAAATACACAGATTCAGAGACATATAATAAAAGCCTTCTTCTAAGTATAAAAACATTTTAGCTTGATGGAGCTTATTGCTTTGAAGCAGTAAAAACAATACAAAATAAAAGAAATGAAAACTATAGTTTGTATGTAAGTTTAATATTTCCTTTCATTCTTGTTCTTACACTTGGCTTGTGATAAAAAATATAAGTTAATAATCATGTATCCTTTTCTTAATTGTAATTCTTTTATATTAAAAAAACACTTAAGACTATGTTATAACCTTGTTTTTCTCACCCATCCATCTGAAGAGAACCTACCCACTGCTCCCTTGGTACCTTGGATGGATCCTACTTTAATAGATAACAGGGTACTGGAGGAGTTTATCAACTGTCATCAGACCTGACTTGTACCTCTTAATTTTTTACTCAGTACTCTCTCAGAGTATCATCTTTTGACCCAAAGCAAGAAATGAAGTTCAAAATGTCCACAAATGCTAACAAAAAAACATTAATGCTAACACTTTCACATTAAGGTATAGAGATCTAATATCATTTCCTTCTAAAAGATAGATCTTGATGAAGACAAGACTACCTTGGGGCAGAAAGATGGGGTAGAAAGGGAAAAGTAGGAGGAAGCAAACAGCCAAGCCTACTACTTCATTCTTTGAATGCTGGTCACTCCTAGACCTAGATTACAGAGTTCACTAGAACATGTAGCTGGTTATACCAGGACTTTATTTTTCAAAAATGGAAATTACAGTGGGTTCCAAACTTTTACACACAAGCGTGATTTTTATTTATTTAATTTTATTGGAGTAGTGTTGACTTATAATGTCATGTTAGTTTCAGTTGTACAGCAAAGTGAGTTATACATATACATATATCCATTATTTTTTCAGATTCTTTTCCCATATAGGTTATTGAAGAATATTGAGTAGATTTCCCTGTGCTATACAGTAGGTCCTTGTTAGTTATCTATTTTACATTTACTAGTATGTATACCTTAACCCCAATCTGCTGATTTATCCCCCCAAGTTTCCCCTTTAGTAACTATAAGTTCAGCTTCAAAATCTATGAGTCTGTTTCTGTTTTGCAGATAAGTTATTTTGTATCATTTTTATTAGAGTCCACATATAAGTGATATTTTATGATATTTGATATCTGTCTGACTTACTTCACTACTATTAGTATAATAATCTTTAGGTCCATCCATATTGCCACAACTGGTATTATTTCATTCTTTTTATGGTGGAGTAATATTCCATTATATATAATGGAATAAATATGTGTCTACACACACAAACACACACACATACACCACATTTTCCTTTTTGTTTTTTTGCTTGTTTGCTTTTCAAGGCCACACATGCGACATATGGAAGTTCCCAGGCTAGCAGTTGAATTGGAGCCTCAGTTGCCAGCCTATGCCATAGCCACAGCAATGCCAAATCCAAGCCAAGTCTGCAACCCACACTGTAGCTCACAGCAACACTGGATCCTTAACCCACTGAGTGAGGACACAGATCGAACCTGCATCTTTGTGGGTACTAGTCAGATTTGTTACCACTGATCCACAATGGGAACCCCCTGCATCTTCTTTATCCACTCATCTGTCAATAGATACTTAGGTGGATTCCATGTCATGGCTATTGTATGTAGTGCCACTGGATATGTGATATTTTCAAAGTAGAGTTTTCGTCTTTTCCACATAGATGCCTAGCAGTGAGATTCTTGGATCATACAGTAGTTCTACTTTTAGTTTTTTAAGGAACCTCCTCCTTACTGTTTTCCATAGTGGTTGTACTAACTTACATTCCTACCAACAGTGTAGGAGGGTTACTTACTCTCCACACCCTCTCCAGCATTTATTGTTTGTAGACTTTTTGATGATGGCCAACTGATGTGAGGTGGTACCTCATTGTAGTTTTGATTTGCATTTCTCTAATAATTTGTGATGTTAAGCATGTTTTCAGCATGGAAAACCCTGAATTTTAGATTCATCAGAAAGCAGGGGACTCTTCCCCACATCTGTTCCTCAAATAACAGTAATCATACAGAAAAATCTCCAGACACATCCCTCCCATTCCCTTTCTTTTTTCTATGGCACAGGGAACTACATTCAATATCTTATAATAGCCTATAATGGAAAATAATCTGAAAAGAATATATAATTACATATCCTATTCCCATTCTTCACCTCTGCTTTCTACAGAAATTTTATTTACAAAAGAAATAAAAATAGGAGAGAGGCTTAACATAGATAAACATCAGACAAATCAGAGTTGAGCCATAATCCAAGCAAAAAGGGTGTCAGCAGGGTGTAGCGTAATTGCACTGTACATAACAGCACATTCACAAATAATAAACTTTTAACATTCTTTAATGTCAAACAACATTCTCCCCAGGCTTCTTTATCCTGCCAAGCACCAAGAAGTCGGCATCAAGCCCCTGGTGACACCATCTCTAAAGCTAAAAACAGAGAGGCAAGACAGGAAAGAAAATATCAAAGTCAGTGTTTGCACTAGATACATTTTACCAGCAGAGCCAACAGTATTTTACATTCATTTGGGCTGGGAAACAGGTTTTCTTATGATATTGTTGTAAGTACCTATAATAGCTACCAAAATTTAATAGAATTTTATTATCCACGTGGTTGCTATAAGAAAATAGGTCATTGTCCTTTCAAAGAGAGTGTAAATCTCCCTTTCCTAACTGATATCTGGGAAAGCTGAGAAAAGCACTTGAACAAGGACTGTGAAGAACTGGCAGAAAGATTCATTCAGAAAGGCACATTTGTCAACTGCTGGCTGACGTGGGTTACAGATAGAGTTGAACAAACCTTGGATGTGTTAAGAAAAAGGCTCGTTAAGATTCAACTGACCTACAGATTTCATTCAGTTCCCCATAAGAAAAAAGGACAAAGCTTCATCAGAGTTAATTGCAAGATACAACAGACCCAAGCATAATGTTTAGGTAAACTCTAACAAACCTGAATAAAACAATGATAAACAAAAAGAAGGAAATAAAACCACCCATAATCTCCACTTGAAGTTATAAACATTACAAACTTTTAATGGATGGATGCATCCAATTTATCCATTCACAACTTACTGTGGAGTTTTGTCTTCTATTTTTGTAGTAAATCTCTCATTTACGGCTGGCCACCTGACCTAGGGTCACCTCCTTCTCTGATTGCCACCCCAAAAGTGTCCCTTTTTTAATGTTACTGATGGTAAGGCCATTCTCCTCATTTCCATGTCTCCCTCCCAGCCACAACTACTCCTATTTATTGATCCCACAAATATTTATAGAGTACATATTGCTGGTAAATGCCAGACCCTCTTGCCTCCAAAGAACTAAACCACTACCTTTGCTGACGAACTTAACCCCTGAAGTTGGAGACACAGAAGGTGCCTACAGAAGAGCTGCCTGCCCACCACTATCCAGACTGCCTGTGTACCAGCAACGAACTCTCAAATGAATGTGGCAACCTCCTTCCAGACTGATATGACCTCCAACTAACTCTACTATTAAGGGTACTTTTTCCCTCAAATTCCCTCTTCACTTTTTCACAGCTTCTCCTGTAACCATGTCACCACTAGAGCATGTTGGAATAACCTATATAGGGGCATGTAGCAACCTCAACATGTAAAATAATGGACTGAAACCTTAGACCAGAACCTCTCAGACAGAGATTTCAGAAAGGCTGTCCTTTTACACATCTTCACAGGAAAAGACGAGGGCATTTAAAACTATTTTAGCTTCTGAATTTGGTGAGCTAGAGCTAGGGTGAAAAGAGGTCAAAAAACAGAAGGCTAACCAGTCAGGTGTGTTTACTTTTTTGAGACTCTGGTATTAGCAGAGGCTTTATATGCCTAGAAGGTGCATGTGTTCCATTTGCCTGGTTTTTATTTAGACTGAAAAAGAAAAGGCATATGTGGGCAGCAAGACTGACCTTGGAAGTCTGAACATAGAAGACAGCATAGAATGGCAGTGAGTAGCAGAGATCACAGGCAGCAGTCTGACCTTGGAAAAGTGATGGGACTAAGTCTTTAAGTCCTCAGTTATAAAGCAGAGAGATAGTAATAGTTACAGTGAGCATTAAATAGCAGACTTTAACACATAATCAGTATTCAAACAATGTTAGGTGATATTACTATTAATATTAATTAGTGGAAATGACAATTTGAAGTAAAGGCTAGATAATCACTTATCTGAAATGCTTTGTGCTTCTTAAAGAAATTAGGATTAGAGAACTTTACATCCCTTTCAATCTTATGGCTCTCTGATTCCCTATGACATTCTTTGTCTAGCAACAATCACAATAACCAAATTAGTGATGCTTTGTGGAGCCTTGGTGAGTCAGGCAGTGGACTAGATCCTTTACAAATGTTATTTCTCATTTGAGCCCAAGCAATATGGTGTATGAATTATTCTCTTCATTTTACAGATGAGAAAACTAAAGCTCAGGAGAGCAAATAAAGTGCTAGAGCTATAATTCTGGGAAGTGGCGGAGATTTAATCTTAACATGAGTACTTCAAACCTCAAAGCCTGTGCTCTTTCCAATATGCTGCACTTCTATATGGAAATGAGAAATGAGTCGTTCACCTCTAATGATTTTCCAGGGAAGGAATGTCTTTCCTCCCATTGGTCTACACTCACTTGTTGAGTTCTTTTTGTGACCAATAATAATACAAAATAGCACCCATCTTCAACTCGATTGGGGTAGGGCTGCCCACTATGGCCAAGGATCACAACTGTCTGGACACCCCTCTAATGCACTTAGTAGTCTCAGGGAATCCTATGACAGATAGTTTGATGGTGAAAAAAAAGTAAATAACCATTTTAATACTTCAGGTTTAGCATGGACTGATAGCTTTTGAAAACTCCTACAAAACTGCAGGAAAAAGGATCCTCAGTGGTTTTACCTTTGAACAGGGAAAACGTGATATTTGAACTCATATTATAATACTGGTTCTACTGTCTATGTAGCCACTACATCCTAGGCCTTAGAAGCTGGGGAACATATTGAAGACCATGGGGTAAGAACAACAATGGAAAATATCTTTGGTTAAGTCACCACCAGCTATAGTCATTAGAAGCTAGATTATCTTCCCTTCCTTTAGCATGGTCCCAAATGTCTCAGTGCACCCTTAAGAGACTGTTACCTTTGTTTACTATCAATATCCAGATCACATTTTACCAAGCTGCCTGCCACCCTGACTGGTGAGCCACTAGTTCTGCCAGTAATGGCCCTTCAGTGTCACAGCTATGGCTTCTACTGCCATAGGACTGCAACTCTCTCGGATGTTAGGACTCCCAGACTGGGGTTTATGTGTGTTTATATTAGGCTCTCCAAAATGTGGTTCCTTTAAATCCACTTTTGAGGCAAATAGACAAGTTTACTTAGGACTGAGTTGGATTATATTTGAGTGGCACAACCCAGATCACAACCAAAACTATACTGCCAAACTGACCATAAGAGAATAATCCTAGGAGAGGACTCTGATACTTCAGAACAGGTCTGGTCCAATCAGAATATTCCTTTTGGAGCGTGATTCTTGATGTATATCTATCTTTCTTCTGGTGAGATGAGCAGAGTTATTCTAAGGAGCCAAGAACTGATCACTTATTTCCGCAGAGTTATTCTAAGGAGCCAAGAACTGATCACTTATTTCCCTTTTTTTCCCTCTTTTTAGGGCCACACCCAAGGCATATGAAAGTTCCAGGCTAGGGGTCATATTGGAGCTGTAGCTGCTGGCCTAAACCACAGCCACAGCAATGGGCTGTGACCTACACCACAGCTCATGCAATGCCCATCGTTAACCTGCTGAAAGAGTCCAGGAATTAAACCCACATCCTCATGGATACTAGTCAGGATCATTACCACTGAGCCACGACAGTGACTTCTGATTACTCATTTCTTTTGGAAGGATGATGAAAAACTCAGTGTACACCTTTATGTACATCTCTTACATCTTTATGTAATATTAATTTCTCCTTGACAATAAAATGACTAATGAATTAAAAGTTTGATATGGAAGCTACACAGCGGGTTTTATGTTTCCACTTGAACAGAATCATCAGCAAAATAAGGAAAGAGCAATTTTCTTCATGGTCCTCACAAAAATGTTCTTAGTGTTTCCTGGATTCATACAGTGGCCAACAGATGTTTTTAGTTCCAGGATGTATATAGAGTGGCCAACAGATATTTTTAGTTCCAGGATGTATATAGAGTTATGCTGACCAGGCACCATTCCCATCCTGGGCTTGGTCTGGTTAGGGAAGGGGTCCCAGATGCAAATGCTTCTGGGGCTTTGTGAGTAATATAGATGAGTGCAGTGTTTAAGACATAATGAGAAAGGTGGTATCTGTGGTAACCCAGAGTAGACAGATATGTCCTTTTTAAAATAAATCTGCAGCTTCCACCCAGCTTTAGCCAACTATTATCATCTAGAAATATAGGTCCAGTGTTGTCAGGTCATCAAATTAAAATAAAAATCTGTAAATAAGGATGACATAAAAATATTTTAATTTTTATATGTTTATAAGTAATGTACTTAAGTATTTTGTGACCCAGTACTTTCTGGACCAAATAAAATACATCTGGGAGCCAGATATGGCTCATACAATCTGGAACTCAGTCCCAGTCAGTGTTTCCCAAGGTATGGTCCAAGGATCACCCACATCAAGGTCATTTTTTATAATGAAGATTTCCAGGCCTGTACCCAACCTGCTGAATCAGAATCTGTAGAATTAAGACCCAGTGATGGAGTTCCCTCATGACACAGTGAATTAAGGGTCCAGTGTTGTCACTGCTTTGGCTCTGGTCACTGCTGTGGCATGGGTTCTGTTAATGGCCCAGGAACTTCTGTATGCTGTGGGTGTGGCCAAAAAGAAAAAAAAAAGAGACCCAGTGATCAGCACTTTAATTAATCATTCTTGGTAGAAATGGAAGGGGAGGCTGGCTCAACATGGAGGTATTGGATTTTCTGAGACTGGTAGATCTGAGAAATGGACCTGTTCCCATATCTCAAATAACACCTCAGGATCCTACCTCTATTTTAGGTATTCCTCATAATCATTGTCATCTTGATTGATCAGTCAATAATTTTACAGATGTTTATTGAGCTCCTATTATGTATCAGGCTCTGCCTTAGGCACTGGGGATGGATCTCTGAACAAAAGGCACTAAAACCCTTGCACTCATGCAGCCTGATTCAGTGAGGAGAGACAAAGAGTAAAAGGAAGGTGATAATTAAAATCTGGTAGGTGAGATGGTGATAAGAGCTAAGGAGAAAAATAAAGCAAAGAAGGAGGACAGGAATTGTATGTGGAAAGTGTGCTGGGGTAAGTTGCAGTTTTCGACAGGATGTTCAGAGAAGGCCTCACTGTCTTGAGCCAAGACCTTTAGGAGAGAATGGAGAGGCCTGTGGAAATCTGGGGGAAGGCATTAAAGCAAGTGGGAGTAGCAAGTGGAATGGCCCTTGACATTTGCAATGCAATAAGTGCAAGGGACAATATGGAGGACGGATTGGCCAAGGACAGTGAGCAGGAGAATAGCAGGAGATGAGGCCAGAGAGAATGCCTCAGAGAATACAGAGTTGGACTATGTAGGGCCTTGTGGACCTGGTAAGGACTTCAGCCTGTTCACTCTCAGAGAGTCCCTGGCAATGTTTTATTTATTTATTTATTTATTTGTCTTTTTGCCTTTATGTAGAGCTGCACCCGCGGCATATGGAGGTTCCCAGGCTAGGAGTCTAACAGGAGCTGTAGCCACCGGCCTTCGCCACAGCAACGCGGGACCCGAGCCGCATCTGCAACCTACACCACAGCTCACGGCAACGCCGGATCCTTAACCCACTGAGCAAGGCCAGGGATCGAACCCGCAACCTCATGGTTCTTAGTAGGATTCATTAACCACAGAGCCACAAATGGAACTCCGAGTCCCTGGCAATGTTTTAGACAGAGAATGGCAAGATCTGTCTGGCTTCTGAGACTGGAGTAAGGGAAGACCATTTTGTAAAGTATTCCAATAATGCAAGCAGTTTGGATCATGGGGATAGTGGTGATAATGGTAAAACTGGTTGAATTATGGATGTGTTCTGAATGACCTCAAAGTTTGGGGTCCAAACATTTATAAGAATGGAGCTAATATTTACTGGAATAGGAAAGATTGCAGGAAGAGTAGGATTTGGAGGTGAAGGATTTTGAAGCTCAGTTCTGGACCTATTAAACTAGAAATGCATATTAGATGTATGAATGGGGGTTTGAGTAAGCGGTTGGGGGTTCAGGTAAGGCATCTATATCAGAGTTCTCCAGAGAAATAGAACCAACTCTCTCTTTCTCTCTTTCTTTCTTTCTCTCCCTCTCTCTCTCTCTCTCTCTGTGTGTGTGTGATGAGAGAAAGATATTTGTTTTAAGGAATTGGCTCACATAATTGTGGAGGACTTGATTAGTCCAAAATCTGATAGGGTAAGTCAGCAGGCTGAAGATTCGGGGAAGAGTTGTAGTTCAAATCCAAAGACTGTCTGCTGGCAGAATTCCTTATTGCTCAGAGGCGATCAGTCTTTGTTCTTTTAAGACCTTCAACTGATTGGTGAAGCCCGTCCACATTATCAAGTGTGGTAAGCTTTACTCAAATCCACTAATTTGTGTTAATCTCTTCCAAAAATATACCTTCACAAAAATCATCCAGTATAATATTTGACTAAATATCTGGGCGTTGTGGCCCAGCCAAGCTGACAGATAAAATTAACCGTAACGTCATCATCACCATAATAAGCATTGTTACAATTTACTAGGCTCTACTATGTTTCCAGGTCTGATGCAGGTACCTTATGTTATTTATCAATAAACTACTCCTCCAGAACAACCCAAGGTAGATTTTATTATTCCCATTTTATGTATGACAAAACTGAGGCTCTCAGAGATTAAGCAATTTTGTACATGATCATATGGCCAGGATCCAATCCCATATCCAACTCCAAGGACTATAATCTTCCCCAGAACACCACACTACTCCCAAATTACAAACTCCTTATTTCTCCAACATGTTATTCCAAGTGTTAATGCCTTGTTACATGCGTTCCTTCTGCCTGAAAAACACCCTCCATCTGAATAAGTTTTACCCCTTTATCAAGACTCAAGGGTCACCTTTTCTAGGAAGCCTTTCTTGGTTCTTGATTTTGCCTTCGTCTGTGCTCTCATAACTAGTGACTTAACACTGGTCTACAAAAGGAATCATCAGACTACAATTGCTGATTTGCTGACCTTTCTTCTCCTTTAGACTGTCAACTTCTTGATGAAAGGAAGCACAGCTTATTCATCATTGTATCTGCAGATCTTAAGCACCTAGCCCAGTACTTGATAAGTGCCCTATAAATGTATGTTTACTGAAGAGGCTATTGGATTCTTTGGGAGAAAACTCAATGAATGTCTTAGAGTATAAGTGGCTTAGTGGTTTGGGAAAAAAGTTTTATTTGTAGAAATTTTAATGATGCTGGCTGGACAAGCTCAGACAGCATCACAAAGAACCTGCAATCTGATCTGTGACTCGTAGAAGGTAGAATTTGAATAGGTATATGCTGGGCGACCGATGGCGTGGTGCTCGTGTTGAAATGACAGGCAAGGAAATATCATGCCTTTAAAATAAGTAGGGAGGCTGTTATAGATATTGGAGAATAACTAGGTAGCCCAGGTGTGGAAGAAAACAACACAACTCGAAACAAAACGTTACTCCCCTCGAAACAAAACTCCCTGGCAGGGTTCTTTGCTTTCCTGACAGCTCACTGCCCATTGGCAAATAGAGAAGAGTGGATCCCAACTCTCTAATATTCAAATCACTGTGGTGTATAATTTCCATGTCAATTCCTTTGATGAAAAGTGCAGTAAGAACAGTAACATGTTTAGACATTTCAAATGATGAAAATATGGAAATATCAAATCTGGTAACAACTCATCTATTTCCCTTCTGTGACTTCCTAGGCAATTCAAATGTGACCTAGACAGTAAACATTTTTCTCTCTGCTTACCTTGGAGCCTCAGAATAAATTTGCAGTGGATAACAAATGGTAAATTCTCGTTGAGAAATAAAAGACATAGCGTCAATTAAGGCCAGTTCACCATTTCAATTTCTTAAACTTCCAATGGAAATGAAACATCATTTGATATTATAATTCTAAAGAAATGTGCTGCCTTAAATATATTCGCTAGCTTTTAGTTAAACCACTGCATTTCTTTAATACTTTCCAACACAAGCTATTTGGGCCAGTTGCTTTTCATAAGAACAGTGAGAGAGATCGTAGGCCTTCAAGCCTTGTACCAAATTACAGGGCAGGGATCAATCAATTTACTGTGCTAAGTGGGGTCATTTTTGCAGTACTGGCAGAAATTATAGCTCTTTTGGGGACCTGATATTTCCATAGTAACCGCACAAGTTCCCAACAACACACAGATCATAGCAAATACTGGAGGGGAGGATTCATTCACTTCTTACACAGAGGCAGTATAAGATATTTTGTTGGGGGTTTTATCTTCTATATATAATGTCTTCTGTGCTGCGAATGTTTGATGCAAAGCGGGAGTTCAATATGCAAAATAATGTCTAAATAATCTGCTAGATGCTGTGGGTTTAACAACCAGAGCCCAGCAGACCTTTGAAAAGAGAGCTAGTTTCCTTTGTTTTCAACTCTCTTAGCCTCTGTTGGTCACTTAGGAAAAGAGAACTTTATATTGAGATTCCTTTGTCAGTGAATGGTCTGCAAAGCCCCACAGAGGGATTCTTAACATCTACAGCTGACCAAATGAGAACAGTAACTTCTGCCAAAATACCCTTGTTTTCTGGGGTATCTCTCCGGCCTGTTATGAAATATAGCTAGTGCCTGGTTTGCTAAACTTACAGATGATACCTCTGGGCAAAATTGTTTTCTTCAGGCTTGCTGAGAAAATTTAAAGGTAATTTACATTTCATAATCAACTATGGCTTACAAAATACATGATTTACAATAACCTCATTTCCCCTACACCCTCCTAAAACCTAAAGAGGATGGAAAACAATGCAGCTGCATCTCATTATTGCCACCGTGTCTTCAGTTGAGGGTTTGAGAGCCCAGAGCTTCATGCTTTGGGAGTTCAAAATCATTAGATTTTTGGCTTTTACTCTAATTCCCACACCTGTGCTCCCAGAACCCGGTGAGTAAAATGCTGTCCAAGTAGCCTCAGAAATAGCAAGAAACACAGGTGGCCCTTGCTGACATGAAATTAGCAGAGGAAAGGCAGAATTTGGTCACCAGGGGCTGTTTAAAATACCCATTACCTGTGGCCCTTTCTGCCCAATAAATCAAGTTCCAATTTAACCACATCTTAACCTGAGTACTAAAGAGAGGGAAAGATGTGGATTTGAATTAGTAGAAAGTCTTGAGTTCAAACTCTCATTCTTTCATTCATTGAATTGATACTGAATTTTTAAATTTAATACTATACTGAATTTACATTTGATTTTTAGCTTGCTGAGACTTTTTGTCATATCTTTAAAATTCCTTTCCCACTAAGGTGTTAGAAGTATTGAATGATCTAATATATTGAAGGCACCTGGAATGTGCCTCCCACAGCAAATGCTAAATAAAAAACAAGGCCCAGCTAAACCTCTAAAGTAGCTTGGGTGTCCATGATTTCCTATTAAGAAGAAACCAAGAGTGGGATAAAGATGGCAGGGGATTAAGACATGGGTCTCACCTTCTCCCACAAACACATCAAAACAACCCATCTACATGTAGAACAATTCACAGATAACGTCTACCGAACAATGGCAGAAAATCTTAAACCTCCAAAAAGGACAAGTAAACCCTCCACATAACTAGGTAGAACAAAAGGAAAAAAAGAGAAGAAGAAAAAAAACACGAATCAGGACCGGACCAGCACCTCCTGAGCTATGAATGAGGAAAGGAATCCGCATCCTTGGAGGCCACCTAACTGCCAAGATGGAGAAGGGGCCGTGAAGCCCTGAGAAAAGTGCAGCAGCTGGACTGAGGAGGGCAAAGCAGAGAGAGAAAGCCACATATCACTGCCCCAGGACATCACAGCCTTGCCAGGGGCTGGACACCAAGACTCAGGCTCTGGAGGTCAGTTCCCGTGATAGGACCAGGGCTGGCTCTGTGGAGACAGCCTGAGGGGCTACGGAATGGTGCGGCAAGGGCTAGGGAGCTGCATGCCAGTGTGGGAAGAGTAGAAGCAAGGCCTTTGTTGGGGATGGCTAGAGGAGGAGGGGTGGGACCACCGTAGGAATATCTTCATCTGTGCACACTCAGACATCACCTAATAATAACATCTAATAAATGCCCAGATATGGAATTGCTGGATCATATAGTAGTTCTATTTTTAATTTTTTGAGGAACTTCCAAACTGTGTTCCAATTACATCTCCGCTAACAGTATGCAAAGGTTTCCTTTTATCCATGTCCTTGCCAACACTTGTTATTGCTTGACTTTTTGACAAAAACCATTCTAACAGGTGGGAGGTGACATCTCATTCTGGTTTTAATTTGCATTTCCCTGATGATTAATGATGTTGAGCTTTTTTCGTGTACCTGGACCCTCTTTTTTTCGTGTACCTATTGGCTTCTTTGGAAAAATGTCTGTTCACATCCTCTGCCCAGCTCTTAATTGGATTGTTTGGAGGTTTTTATATTGAGTTTTATGAGTTCTTTATATATTTTGGCTATTACCTCCTTATCAAATATATCATTTGCAGGTATTTTCTCCCATTTGGCAGGTTACCTTTTCATTTCGTTGATGGCTTTCTTTTCTGTGCAGAAGATGTTTCGTTTAAAATTATCCCCCTTGTTTATTTTTTAATTTTTTTGTCTCTCTTTTTTTTTTAAGGGCCACACCCATGGCATATGGAGGTTCCCAGGCTAGGGGTCTAATCAGAGCTGTCAGCCTATGCCACAGCCACAGCAATGCCAGATCTGAGCCACGTCTGTGATCTACACCACAGCTCATGGCAATGCTGGATCCTTAACCCACTGAGCAAGGCCAGGGATCCCAACCTGCATCCTCAGGGATGCTAGTCAGATTCATTTCTGCTGAGCCATATCGGGAACTCCTCCTCTTTATTTTTTTATTTTATATTGCTTTTTCTTTTGGTGTCAGATTCAAAAAATTACTTCCAAGACTTTTGACAAGGAGTTTACCATCTGTTTTCTTCTCAAGTGGTATGGTTTCAGGTCAAGTCTTCAATTTTGAGGTAACTTTTATGTATGTTGTTAGACAGTGGTGCAATTTCATTCTTTTGCAAGTAACTGTCCAGCTTTTCCAACACCATTTATTAAGGAGAATGTCCTTTCCCCATTGTACATTTTTGGCTCTTTTGTCATAAATTAATTGATTATGCATGCTTGAGTTTATCCATGGCTTCTCTATTCTGTTTCATTGTTCCATATGTCTTGTTTTTATGCCAGTGTCATACTATTCTGATTATAATAGCTTTGTAAAACATTTGAAATCAGAAAGCCTGTTGTCTCCAGCTTTGCTCAGTTTTTGACTGTTGGTCTTTTGTGGTTCCATACAAATTTTAGGATTGTTTTTTCTATTTCTGTGAAAAATTCCATTGTAATTTTGAGAAGGATTGCACTGAATCTGTGGATTGCACTGAATCTGTAGATTGCTTTGGGTAGTATGAACATTTTAATAATATTAATTCTTCCAGTCTGTGATCATGAGATATCTTTCCATATATGTGTATCTTCTTCAGTTTCTTTCATCACTGAATTATAGTTTTCAGTGAACAGGACTTTCATCTCGGTTAAACTTATTCATAGGTATTTAATTATTTTTGAAGCAATTGTAAATGGGCTTTCCCCCCTAATATCTCTGATAGTTTGCTGCTAGTGCATACAATAGATTTTTGTATATGGATTTTTGTATATTTCAACTTTATTGAATTTCTTTATAGTTACAGTAGTTTTTTGGTTGAGTCTTTAGTATTTTCTATATATAATATATCAGCTACAAATAGTGATGGTTTTACTTTTTCCTCTCCAATTTGGATGACATCTTTTTCTTGCCTAATTGCTTTGTCCAGGACTGCCAATGCTATGTTGAGGTGAGAGTGAGCATCCTAAAGATACCCATTTTAAAGATGTATACATGTATGTCTTTTAATTTCCTTCACTTATTTAAATATTAAAATTCCCACTAGATTCATGGATATAAGAATTTCAACAACTTTTCACATCATTGCACTAATAATTTTACTGTTAAAATGTTATTATCAGTTCTAAATGGGGTAGTAATCTATATATTCATAATACATTCATTTTTTTTCTTGAGAGCAGAAAATTCTGTATCAGATATTTATTTTTTCCCATTACTTAATGAATTTATTACAATTATAGGGGTACAAAAATCATCACAATTCAATTTTATAGCATTTCCATCCTAAACACTCAGTGCATCCCCCCACCCCCCAACCTGTTTCATTTGGAAACCATAAGTTTTCCAAAGTCTGTGAGTCAGTATCTGTTCTGCAAAGAAGTTCACTGTGTCCTTTTTTTAGATTTCACATGTAAGTGGTAGCATTTGATATTGGTTTCTAATTGTCTGACTGGTTTCACTTTGCATGATAATTTCTATGTCCATCCATGTTGCTGTAATTATTATTTCATTCCTTTTAATGGCTGAGTAATATTCCATTGTATGTATGTACCACATCTTCCCTATCCATTCCATCAATGGGCATTTAGGTTGCTTCCATGACTTGGCTATTGTATAGAGTGCTGCTATGAACACTGGAGTACATGTGTCTTTTCAACTTATGGTTTTCTCTGGATAGATGCCCAGGAGTGGGATTGCTGGATCAAACGGTAATTCTATTTTTAGTTTTCTAAGGAATCTCCATGCTGTTTTCCACAATGGTTGCACCAATTTTCATTCCCACCAACAGTGTAATAGTGTTTCTTTTTCTCCACACCCTCTCCAGCACTTACCGTTTGTAGACTTTTTGATGATGGCCGTTCTGGCTGGTGTAGGGCGGTACCTCATAGTGGTTTTGATTTGCATTTCTCTAATAATTAGTGGTGTTGAACATCTTTTCATGTGTTTTTTGGCCATCTGGTATGTCTTCTTTGGAGAATTGTCTGTTTAGATCTTCTGCCCAGTTTTTGATGGGGTTGTTTGTTTTTTTGGTATTGAGCTGTAGGAGATGTTTATACATTTTGGAGATCAATCCCTTGTGAGTCACTTCATTTGCAAATATTTTCTCTCATTCTGTGGGTTGTCTTTTCATTTTGTTTAGGATTTCCTTTGCTGTGTCGAAACTTTTAAGTTTCATTAAGTCCCATTTGTTTATTTTTCTTTTGATTGTCATTACTCTAACAGGTGGATCTGAGATGTTGCTGTCATTTATGTCAGAGAGTATTTGGCCTATGTTTTCCCCTAATAGTTTTAGAGTATCTGGCCTTATATCTAGATTTTTAATACATTTTGAGTTTATTTTTGTGTATGGTGTTAGGAAGTGTTCTAATTTCATTTTTTTACATGTGGCTGTCCAGTTTTCCTAGCACCACTTATTGAGCAGGCTGTCTTTTCTCTGTTGTATATTCTTGCCTCCTTTGTCATAGATTAGTTGACTATAGGTGCATGGGTTTAATTCTGGGCTTTCTATCCTGTTCCGCTGATCATATTTCTGTCTTGGCGCCAGTACCATATGGTTTCAATGAATGTAGCTTTATAGTATAGTCTGAAGTCAGAGAGCCTGATTCCTCCAGCTCCATTTTTCTTTTACAGGATGTATTTGGCTATTCTAGGTATTTTGTGCTTCCAAATAAACTTTAAAATATGTTCTTCTAGTTCTGTGAAAAAATTTGATAGGGATTGATAGGGATTGCATTGAATCTGTAAATTGCCTTGGGTAGTATAGTCATTTTGATAATATTGACTCTTCCAATCCAAGAGCATGGTATGTCTTTCCATCTGTTCATGTCATCCTTGATTTCTTTCATCAGCGTCTTACAGTTTTCAGAGTACAGGTCTTTTGTCTCCTTAGGTAGGTTTATTCCTAAGTATATGATTCTTTTTGATGCAATGGTAAATGGGATTGCTTCCCTAATATCTGGTTCTGATCTTTCATTGTTAGTGTATAGAAATGAAGTTGATTTCTGTGTATTAATTTTGTATCCTGCAACTTTACCAAATTCATTGATGAGCTCTAACAATTTTCTAGTAGAGTCTTTAGGATTCTCTAGGTATAGTATCATGTCATCTGCAAATAGTGATAATTTTACTTCTTCCTTTCCAATTTGGATTCCTTTTATTTCTTTTACTTCTCTGATTGCCGGGACTTCCAAAAAACTATGCTGAATAGTAGTGGCGAGAGTGGACATCCCTGTCTTGTTCCTGACCTGAGGGAATTCTTTCAGCTTTTCACCATTGAGAATGATGTTAACTCTGGGTTTGTCATAGATGGCCTTTATTATGTTGAGGTAGGTTCTCCATATGCCTACTTTCTCAAGGCTTTTTATGAGAAATGGGTGTTGATTTTATCAAAGGCTTTTTCTGCATATATGGAGAAGATCATACGGTTTTTATTCTTCAGTTTGTTAATGTGGTGTATCACACTGATTGATTTGCAGATATTGAAAAATCCGTGCATCCCTGGGATAAATCCCACTTGATCATATGTGCAATCCTTTTAATGTATTGTTGGATTCGGTTGGCTAGTATTTTGTTGAGGATTTTTGCATCTATGTTCATCAGTGAGATTGGCCTGATTTTCTTTTTTTGTGGTATCTTTGTCTGGTTTTGAAATCAGGGTGATGGTTGCCTCATAGAAGGAGTTTGGGAGTGTCCCTTCCTATGCAAATTTTTGTAGGAGTTTCAGAGGATAGGTGTTAGCTCTTCTCTAAATGTTTGATAGAATTCTCCTATGAAGCCATCTGGTCCTGGACTTTTGTTTGTTGGAAGCTTTTTAATCACAGTTTCAATTTCAGTACTTGTGATTGCTCTATTCATCTTTTCAATTTCATCTTGGTTTAGTATTGGAAAATTGTACTTTTCTAAGAATTTGTCCATTTCTTATAGGTTTTCAGTTTTATTGGCATATAGTTGCATATAATAGTCTCTTATGATCGTTTTGTATTTCTGTGATTTCTGTTGTGACTTCCCCTTTTACATTTCTAATTTTATTGATTTGTGTCCTCTCTCTTTTTTTTCTTGATAAGTCTGGCTAGGGGTTTATCAATTTTGTGATCTTTTCAAAGAACCAACTTTTAGTTCCATTGATCCTTTCTATGGTTTTCTTCATTTCTATTTCATTGATTTCTGCTCTGATCTTTATTATTTCTTTTCTTCTACTAACTTTAGATCTTGTCTGTTCTTCCCTCTCTAGCTGCTTTAGATGTAAAGTTAGGTTGTTTATTTGAGCTTTTTCTTGTTTCTTGAGGTAGGCTTGTATTGCTATAAACTTTCCTCTTAGAACTGCTTTTGCTGCATCCCAGAGGTTTTGGAGTATCGTCTTTGCTGTCATTTCCTTCTAGGTATTTTTTAATTTCCTCTTTGATTTCTTCAGTGATCCATAGGTTGTATAGTGTAGCACGTTGTTTAGTCTCCATGTATTTGTATTTTTCCCATTTTTTCTCTTGTTGTTGATTTCCAGTCGTATAGCATTGTGGTCAGAAAAGATGATTGATATAATTTCAATATTCTTAAAGTTACCGAGGCTTGATTTGTATCCCAGGATGTGATCTTAGAGAATGTTCCATGCACACTTGAGAAGAATGTGTATTCTGTTGCTTTTGGATGGAATGTCCTATAAATATCTATTAAGTCCATCTGATCTAATGCTTCATTCGAGGCCTGTGTTTCCTTATTGATTTTCTGCCTGGATGACCTGTCCATTGCTGTAAGTGGGGTGTTAAAGTCCCCCACTATGATGGTGTTCTTGTTGATTTCTCCTTTTAAGGTTGTTAGCAGTTGCCTTATATATTGTGGTGATCCTATGTTGGCTGCGTAGATATTTAAAATTGTTATGTCTTCTTCTTGGATTGATCATTTGATCATTATGTAGTGCCCTTCCTTGTCTCTTAAAATCTTCATTTTA
>PVHT021183726.1:26449556-26461775 GCA_004024745.2 Catagonus wagneri
TTCTCTCTCTCTTCTCCCTCTGGCACCCCTATAATACAGATATTGTTGCGTTTAACATTATCCCAGAGTTCTCTGAGACTCTGCTCATTTCCTTTCAATCTTTTATCTCTTTCTCTTCTCCATTAGTGATTTCCACTAATCTGTCCCCCACCTTACTGATTCATTCTTCTGCCTCCTGTATTCTACTGTTGGCTGCTTCTAATGAATTTTTTCTTTCAGTTATTGTATTTTGCATCTCTTCTTGTTTAATTTTTACATCTTGTATTTCTTTGCTCAGTGTTTCCTGTAAATGATCAGTCTTTGCCTCCAGTTTATTTCCAATGCCTTGCATCATCTTCAGCATCAATAGTCTAAAGTCTCTTTCTGGGAGGCTGATAATCTCCTCATCACTGAGCTGTTTTTCTGGGCTTTTCTCTTTCTCCCTTATCTGAGTTAGAGTTTTCTGTCTTTTCATTTTTATAGGATTTTGGTATGGCGACTTTTTTTTTTTTTTTTGGTGTGGTGACCGTTTTGCTGACATTATAGTTGTAGCCTCTCTTATTTCAGGTGTTTGCCTCTCCTGTGGCTAAAGTTGATATGGAGGAGGCTTTCTGTAGGCTTCCTGATGGGAGGGATTGGTGCCTGCCCACTGGTAGGTGGGGTTGATTCCTATCCCTCTGATGGGTGAGACTTTGTTTCTGGATGAGATTAGAGGCTGGCTGTGTGCCTGAGGTGTCTTTAGGCAGCCTGTTTACTGATGGGTGGGGCTGAGATCCCACCTGAATTGTTGTTTGGCCTGGGGCTTCTCAGTGCTGATGGGAGAGACCAGATTTTTCCCAGAAATGGCCACCTCCAGAGAAATGCAGGCTGCTGAATGTCCCCGAGAGCTTCACCTCCAATGCCCTTCCCCCACAACAAGCCACAGTCATCCCTGTTTTCCCAGGAGATCCTCCAAGAATTGCAGTCAGGTTCCACCCGGATTCCTATGGAGACTGCTTTTCCCTGGGACCCAGTGCACGTGAAAGTCTGTGTGTGCCTTTCAAGAATGGGATCTCTGTTTCCCCCAGTCCTGTAGTGTTCCTGCACACAAGCCCCACTGGCCTTCAATGCCAGATGCTCCAGGGGCTCTTTCTCCCTGTGCCAGATCCCCAGGCATGGGGATTTGACATGAGGTTCAGAACTCTCAGTCCTGTAGCTGAGCCTCTGTGATACAGTTACTTTCCAGTCTGTGGGACTTCCCACCTGGGAGGTATGGGGTTGCTTCTATCACGTAATCACCCCTCCTACCTCTTGATGTGTTCTCCTCTTTGTCTTTTGGAGCAGAATATCTTTTTTGGAAGTTTACAGTCCATTTGGTTGAAGGTTGCTCAGCATTTGGTTGTAGTTTTGCTGTTTTTTGGGAGAGAAGTTGAGCTCCAGTCCTTCTATTCCGCCATCTTAATCCAATACCCCCAGGCTATAGGAGTTCTTGTGTTGCTCAGTGAGTTAAGGATCTGGCATTGTCACTGCCTCAGGTCACTGCTGCAGTGCAGGTTGATCCCTGGCCTGGGAACTTCCACATGCAGCTCCCACACCAAAAAAAAAAAAAAAAAATTCAGGCTATAGTGATTTTCACTATATGATTATCTGAAAATATCTTTATTCTAACATGGCAGTTTGTTTGATTTATAATTTTCCCTATATAAGATGCTATATCACTTCTGCTTCCATTAAAGACAGAGTACAGAATTTGTACCCTCCCAACAATTAAAACACCAGATAAAATATATGATATTGGACATAAGGAAACAAAGAACACTGATAGTCTAGATTCAAGAAAAATAACTGCGGTGATCCCTCTGATGCCCTAGAGAGGATTTGCATGTTGTGGCACAGTATGGACTAACTCAGGCAAAGCATGTTTCCATAAGCTGAGGAAAAAGCTGAGGGTTCAGGGAGATCCTAAAAAGCTAGAATTCTTAGTACAGAATACTAGAGGAGAAAAATATAAACAGAAAGAGAACTCTGGAGGTTTGCAAAATGATACAATGGAATACTAATTAACACATGCTTGTGATGAAAATACCCAAGGCTGGCTAACAAACCTTGTAAAAGGATTAAAAGAAGCATACTCAGAGCTCACACAGTATTGGTAAAAGTGCCTGTTATTAAGTTTTTATATTTATATTAATTTTTGACAGGAAGCATGAGGCTTTGGATCAGAGAAAAAAATTTAATTAGAAAACATATGTTGTCATTTTCTCATGCCCCAGTTCTCCAAAGGGCAATGCACTGAGAACAGAAATCTCCTGTGTGTACATGAGGTCTATACAAGAGAGCTGACACTGTGCTCCCACCTCCAGAAAGGGAGAGAGACTTTTACTTTTTAACATAAACAAATGATCTTTGGGGGATAAAGTGTGATGGTCCCCTAAGTCAATTATATAAAAAGGACCAAGGGTCTTTAACTCCCAAGACTTGTTGTCATTCAAACATCCTTTCATACTGGTACCAACTATCTTTGTTAAGAAAGCTCTGATCATTTAGCATTGTTTCATGTAACATTGTTCTCCTGACTCCTGTTGCTAACAGCCAGACTGGAGAATCTAATAATTCAGAAAATACTGGGTAATCAGAAAGCTCTTACCTCAGGAGTGGATAAATATTATTTTGGGAACACCTAAAAATTTAAAAGCAAGGCCTAAAATGATCAAATTGTTTCTAACGAAAATACTAAAATATCTAGCACCTATTAAGGTAAAATTCAAAATATTTATTATCTAATTAAATAATTTTCAGGCAATAAAGTGAAGCAGAAAAACCCTCAGTAAGAAGAAAAATTAAAAATTAAAATTGACCCAAACATAAATGTTTTAATTAGCACTTTAAAAAGCTTTTATAACTGTATTCCATATGTTTAAAAAAAACTAGAGGAAAATGAAACATTATGAGAGATATAAAAAATATCCTAATTGAAATTCTAGAATTGAAAATTATAATGCAGGAGATGAAAAATGTACTTAATGGAATTAGTAGCAACTAAATATTGTTGAAAAAAGGTAAATGAACTTGAAGACATAACAATAGGAACTATCCAAAATGAAACAACAAAAAAAGGCTCATTTTTAAAAAAGCAAAAAGAGAAAGTTTCTTGGAATTCCTTCTGTGGCTTAATGGAAACAAACCTGACAAGTATCCATGAGGATGCAGATTCGATCCCTGATGTCGCTCAATGAGTTGAGGATCTGGCGTTGCTGCAGCTGCAGTGTAAGTTGCAGATGTGGCTCAGATCTGGCATTGCTGTTGCTGTGGCATAGGTTGGCAGCTGCAGTTCTGATTCGACCCCTAGCCTGGGAATTTCCATTTGCTGCACTTGGTGGCAAAAAGACAGAGAGAGAGGAAGTTCCCTTGAGATGCAGCTAGTTAAGTATCAGTGTTGCCGTAAACTGTGGGACAGATCACAACTGCAACACAGATTTGATCCCTGGCCCAGGGTCTTCCACGTGCTATGTATGAGGTGCCCTGCAAAAAGCAAAGAGAAATAAACAGACCATTAGTGGGCTTTACAATAGTTTAAGGCAACCTACTTTCTGTGTAATTAGTGTCCCTGGATGAGAAAAAAGAAAGAATGTGAAGAAAAACTGTATACAGAAATAATGGCTAAAATGTTTCAAATTTGATGAAAATTATAAACATTCATATCTAAGATTCTCATCAAATACAAAGCATGAGAAACTTAAAGGAAACTATAGTAAAACACATAATTAATCTTAAAATCAACAATAAAGAGAATATCTTAAGCATCCAGTGTAAAAACTTTTTATCTACAGAGCAATAAAGATAAGGATGATGGCATATTTCATTTGGAAACAATGCAACCAACAAGCCACTGGAGTAATATTATTAAAGTACTGGAAAAAACCAACAACCTGTTATTCTGTAGCCAATGAATATATATTTTAAAAAAAAGGTGAAGCAAAGATTTGTTGGGTCATACAAAAACTGAAAGAATTTTTTTATTAACAGACCCACACTATAAGAAATGCTAAAAGCAATCTTTTGGTTCCTCAGAAAACTCAAAATAGAATTACCATTTGATCCAGCAATCCTACTCCTGGGCATCTATCCAGCAGAAACCATGACTCGAAAAGACACGTGTACTCCAGTATTCATTGCAGCACTCCATGGAATAGCCAGGTCATGGAAACAACCTAAATGCCCATCGACAGAAGAGTGGATAGGGAAGATATGGTACATACACACAATGGAATGTTACTCAGCCATTAAAAGGAACGAATTACCAACATTTATAGCAACATGGATGGACTTAGAAATTATCATGCGAAGTGAAACCAGTCAGACAATTAGACAGCAACACCCAATGCTATCGCTTACATGTAGAAACTAAAAAGACACAATGAACCTTCTTACAGAACAGACAATGACTCACAGACTTTGGAAAACCTTGGTTTTTCAAATAAGACAATCTGGGTGGTGGGGGAATGCCCTGTGGGTTTGGGATACAAAATCTGTAAAATTGACTTGTGATGATTTATGTACACCTATAATTGAAATAAAATCCATTAAGAAGGAAAAAAAAAGCAATCTTTTGGGCTGGAAGAAAATAGTATCCGGTGATAACAGATCTCTGAGCAAAAGTGTGAAGAGCACCAAAAATAGTAATACCTATGTAAATAAATAATACTTTTTCCTTATTAGTTACATTTATGAAAGATAATTGACTATTTAAAACAAAGAGCCATGTACCATAGGGTTCACAACAATGAAGTAAGATGTTTGACAATAGCTCTAAGGTCAAGAGGATAAAATAGGAAATATATTATTTCTTAGTGACTTGTAAGAATTCTTTACACATTCTAGATGCTAATCCTCTCTCAAGTATATATTTTGCTAATATTTTGCCAGAGTTTATAGTTGGCTTTATTTTGCCTCCAGTGTCTTTTATATGGATTATAATTTACATTTTTATGTAGTTCATATTTATAAATCATTTTGCATAATTTGTGCTTTTTGTCTTGAGTAAGAAGAAATCTTTTCTCACTGTTCCAAAGATCACGAAAATATTATTTTATCTTTTTCCTCTAAAAATGCTCCCCCACCATCATAATAATTACCATTTCTGTTTAAATTAACCAGTGATGGTTCAACTGATACAAAATTCTTTGCAGGAGAGTGGTATTCCTTTCTGAAAGAATAATCCTACTTGTGAAGTTATCCTCTCAGAACTTCAGTACTCCTCATGATGTAAAAAGTGAAAAGAAGAACAAGCCAGCCAAATCAGTTACATCAATCTTAGCAATCAGAGGATTGACAGGTGTCACAGCTGCTTCATTCTCAAGTTCTTGTAATTAATGGAGGTCACCAGCCAAGAAAGAAAGTAGTTATGACTATAGGAATTCTAGATGCATGAGGAGGAAAGAGACAACATCCAGTGAGAGCTCAGCTTTCTCAAATCCATTAGCCTATGTTTGGGAAACCATTTCCCCAATAATAACAAATAAAGGACTTGTTTTCAATGTCTGAGGAGGAACTGCTTAAACTTCTCCAGTCAGTATATTTTTGCCATGATCAAGGTATTCCTCATTTTATATCCTGACTCATCTTCTTTTGGAGGTCATACTCATTTCTCATGTTCAGGTAGCTTCCTAATTCCTCTTTAAATAAATAGATAATTAGAAGAGGGGATGAAATCTTTATTTAGTTGCAAGGAAAAACTGACAAAAGCAAAAACAGAGCAAAACTGGTTCGGAGGTGCTGAAATGTCAGCTATAACTATTCCCTTAGATTAATAACTTTGATTCTGTTTTTTGGTTTTGCTTTGTTTTGTTTTTTGTTTGTTTGTTAAATTTTTTATTACTTAATGAATTTTATTACAATTATAGGTGTACAAAAATCATCACAACCAAAGTTTATAGCATTTCCATCCCAAACCTTCAGTGCCTCCCCCCACCCCCAACCTGTCTCTTTTGGAAACCGTAAGTTTTCCAAAGTCAGTGAGTCAGTATCTGTTCTGCAAAGAAGTTCGTTGTGTCCTTTTTTAGATTTCACATGTAAGTGGTAGCATTTGATGTTGGTGTCTCATTGTCTGACCGGTTTGACTTTGCATGATAATTTCTGGGTCCATCCATGTTGCTATAAATGCTGTTATTTCATTTCTTTTAATGGCTGAGTAATATGTTTTTGAAACACTCTGAAAATTTCTTACAGAAATATGCTGCTTATTCTTAACTACCTTTACTCTTAAAACTATCTTATTTCTATTTTTCTTACAAAATCATCATGTATATTACAGCACTTTAAATTTATTATCCCAAGTGATTTCAGAGTTCTTTTCAAAAAGATTTGCAACATTCTTTTGATGGGTTTGTTCTTCAACAGGGAAATTAATTGTTCATCCTATGTTTCCTTCATGTTGCTTAAAAGAATTATAATAGGCATCAGCTATATAGTTTTGAAGCACATACAGTGGAAATGTGACTCTAACTAAAAATTTCCTTAGGAGTTCCCGTTGTGGCTTAGCAGTAAGGAACCTGACTAGTATCCATGGAGATGCAGATTCAGTCTCTTGCTCAGTGGGTTAAAGACCCTGCATTGCCATGGGCTGTGGTGTAGGTTGCAGAAGCGGCTTGTATCTAGCGTTGCTGTGGCTATGGCGTAGGCCGGCAGCTCCAGCTCTGTTTTGACCCCTAGCCTGGAAACTTCCATATGCTGCACATTCTGCCCTAAAAAGGAAAAAAAATTCTTTAAATCATCATCTCTTTAAATGTATTCTGTTAATGATTATGATAGGCTTTATTTTATTTCTAAGTACAATGGAATAAATTGCCTTTTATTTTGGATTTGATTAGACTATGTACCAGAACAATATTAAATAATCACAAACAGTCTGCAGTTTTTGTTTTGGACTTTACTGCAGCATGAACTGTGAGGGGGTGATGCAGTATTTTCTCTAATTGTCCCTTGTAATGAAATTGTTGCACTGGACTCAAAATTCCATCCCAGCTCTAAATTTTAGGTAAGGTTACATGGGGTTCTAAGACTTAGATGATGGTTGATTATGACCATAAACAGCCAGTGAAGCCTTGACAATAAGCTGGTATTAAAAGAACTTTGGGTGAAATTGAACCCTGGGGACAGGGGTGCCCCACGTACCAGCTCCTAGTATGTCCCATAGCATCTGTCCTGACCCACAGCTGAGCATCACAGAAACCACAGACCCAATCAGGCATAGAAGACTGTAAAAAGCTTTTCATTTTCCAGTAACAATAGATATTTCCGTAAAATAAGTTCCTTCCCTAGGAAAGAGCTCATAATTTTGGATGGGAGTCCTTGCAATTCCACTACAAGTACTGGTGTTGCAAAAGCCCAATTATCTCTTGAGAAATGCTATACTTCATTTCCTGTTAGTCAGATCAACTTAGCTAGGAATAGAATCAGAACCCCACAGAAATGCCCTGAGGAAGACCAAGTTTATATTTGAAGCTACCTTATGTCCTTTATAAATTCCCTCCTTCTCTCTTCCATACTCCGCTAGAATCCCAAACCCTCATATGTTCCCTAACTACGCAGACATTTCTCCTACCACTTACACAAGCCTAAACTCTCCAAGAAGAAAACTCTTCCCTCATGAAATTAGCTTGCCATGTTTCCATGATTACAGACTCCCTGAGCAGGGCCAAATATTAGGGTGAGGTCATCACAGACATAGTCTGTCTAATAAAACTCAGAGATGCAGAATAACCTACTCCAGCTGCAAACCCTAGTATCATGAGGTGTTGGTGGAGAATAAACCAAATACTAAAGTTAAAGGCCATGCCTGAATGTAAGGTGATGTAAAACTAAACACTGTTTCCTAAAGGATAGAGATTTTACTCTTTTTGTTTTTGCACAGAAAGAAAGAGGGATTTGCATTTGTTTATGAGAAAATTCCAGAGCTTCTAATGCACCGAGAGAGCAGGATAAGGTATAGTCTACAGTGACAAAATCAGAAGGGACAGAGGGCCAAGGGAGATGTGGGTCTCTTTCCCACCTGTCTTCATCCATCTGGCCTTTTTACCCACTGCTCTAGTCAGCTCATTGTGCTCCCCTTAGTATGTCTGTCATAGATTTTACTACATAGTCTTGTCATCACTGATAAATTTCCCTCTCTCTCCTTCTCTCTCTCTCTCTCTCTCTCTCTCTCTCTGTCACCATAAGGCAAGTGTCATGCAGATATGTTGCATCTTACGTGAACTGTTCCTCACAGGGCTTGGCAGAGGCATAGAATACTATAGATGACTCAGAAATTTTCAATCAAATGGTGGGGTAAAGAGTCATGATCTCATAACCTTGAAACAACCATGTTGTTTATTCAGCTTTACATTCGTGTCAAACAATTGTGAACTGTTTAAGGTAATGAAAAGATGTAAATGATATCATCTGGACATGTTCGGCTCAAATAAAAACTCAGGAATGTGAACTGAAACAATTGTCTAGAATCCATCTTCCATCTATCTGGTCTTCTGGAAAGAGTGGAAGCTAGTGAATGAGAGTATGCATGTAAAGTAAAGCTAGTTATGCTGTTGGCGTTCTTGTGTGGTGACTAGCATGGGGTTCATTTTCAATGCTTCGTGTGTGCCCAAGGACAGACTTTCCTTTGAATCATGGTAAAGGCATGAACCCTATTTGTGGGACAGGAAGGGTCTCATTTCTTGGCACTCAAGGAATGAGAGATTGAGCCTAAAAGCTAGATTCTCCCAAAATATAAGAGCAAGAGGATCAAATAGAAATAGAATCCTACATGGAAGGGTGAGGGGGTGAGGGCAGGAAGGGTTGTGGATGCACTTTTGTGAAACAAAAGAGGTATTAGAGGAAAAAAGCAGAGGGAGTATAAGGCTATGCCATGCAAGCAAGGCAGAAGTCACACAGTCTTTTGGAACCAGGCAAGATGTGATGGCACCATCTGGAGAAGGTTGGCACTTCTACAAATACTGCAGGGTACTAAGCTGGCTCAAGACAGATAAAAAGCATCCATTTATGACTAGTAATAAATCTTGTGATTCTAACCAAATCCTCTGAGAGCTGGTAAGCAATATCCATGCCTCTAATTAAAATATGCTTTGTTAATGAAGTGAGGCTATGGGGTTCAGAGAAGTATTTTCAGTAGCCCTTGCCATTGAAGTTCCAAAGAGACCATGGATGTCAGTTTTAATCAAGCATAAAAGTTAGTAGCACATGCTGCACATGAAGCAATGATAATCCAAGGACCAACTTTAATAATCCCTATTAGTGCCTTGTATGTACTTACTGGAGTAATGTGACTAATTCTGGCACTAAATTTATGGTAACTTACTATGGATGGAAAAGTATCAGTATATATTGAGCAAGCAGATTTCCAGGAATTTTGCTGGATACTTTAACTAGTTATCTCATTTTGTTCTCATAACAAATCTGTGAGGTATGACTTTATAGATGAGAAAACCGAGGCTACGAAAAGTAAAATAAATTCCCTAAATCATATAGCTAGCAATTAATAAAGGTATATTTTTTGTCATTTAAAAGAAAAATAAAAATCTTTTTATTCTAATCAGATTGCTTTTCCAGGTCATCTACATCATTTTGGAACAAAGAATCACAAATGACAAAAATTATCTTTATTATTACCACAGTGTAGAAGAATAATTTTAAAAAAGCATTGGATATGATCTTCCCTCTCTTTTTGTTTCCTCTTTTTTTTAATTTTTTTTAATTTTTCCATTATAGCTGGTTTATAGTTTTCTGTCAATTTTTCAACTGTACAGCATGGAGACCCAGTTACACATACATATATAGAATCATCACAAGTGATTAGACATAGTTCCTGGTGCTATACAGCAGGATCTCCTTGCTTTCCCACCCCAAAGGCAATAATCTACAACTATTAACCCCAGATTCCCATACCATCCCACTCCCTCCCCCACCCTCTTGGCAAGCACACGTCTATTCTCCAAGTCCATGATTTTCTTTTCTGTGGAAAGGTTCATTTATGCAGTATATTAGATTCCAGATATTAGTGATATCGTATGGTATTCGTCTTTTTCCTTCTGACTTACTTCACTGAGTATGAGGGTCTCTAATTCCATCCATGTTGCTACAAATGGCATCATTTTATTCTTTTTTATAGCTGAGTAGTGTTCCATTGTGTATATATACCACATCTTCCTAATCCAATCATCTGTTGATGGACATTTGGGTTGTTTCCATGTCTTGGCTATTGTGAATAGTGCTACAATGAACATATGTGTGAAAGTGTCTTTTTCAAGGAAAGTTTTGTCCAGATATATGCCCAAGAGTGGGATTGCTGGGTCAAATGGTAGTTCTATGTATAGTTTTCTAAGGTACCTTCATAATGTTTTCCATAGTGGTTGTACCAGCTTACATTCCCACCAACAGTGAGAAGGGTTCCCTTTTCTCCACAGCCCCTCCAGCATTTGTTGTTTGTGGACTTGTTAATGATGGCCATTCTGACTGGTGTGAGGTGGTATCTCATGGTAATTTTGATTTTCATTTCTCTAATCATCAGTGATGTTGAGCATTTTTTCATGTGCTTCTTGGCCATCTGTATATCTTCTTTGGAGAAATGTCTCTTCAGGTCCTTTGCCGTTTTTCAATTGGGTTGTTGGCTTTTTTGCTGTTGACTTGTATAAGTTGTTTATATATTTTAGAGATTAAGCCCTTGTCTGTTGGATCATTTGCCACTATTTTCTCCTATTCTGTAAGTTGTCTTTTAGTTTTGTTTTGTTTTGTTTTGTTTTGTTTTGTTTCCTTTGCCTTGTAAAAGTTTGTCAGGTTGATTAGGTCCCATTGGTTTATCTTTGCTTTTATTTCTGTTGCTTTAGGAGACTGACCTGAGAAAATATTTGTAAGATTGATGTCAGAGAATGGTTTGCCAATGTTTTCTTCTAGGAGTTTAATGGTGTCTTGTCTTATATTTAAATCTTTAAGCCATTTTGAGTTTATTTTTGTGCATGGTGTGAGAGTGTGCTCTAGTTTCATTGATTTGCATGAAGCTGTCCAGATTTCCCAGCAATACATACTGAAAAGACTGTCTCTTTCCCATTTTATGTTCTTGCCTCCGTTGACAAAGATTAATTGACCACAGGTGTCTGGGTTTATTTCTGGGTTCTCTATTCTGTTCCATTGGTTTGTATGTCTGTTTTGGTACCAGTACCACACTGTCTTGATGACTGTGGCCCTGTAATATTGCCTGAAGTCTGGGAGAGTTATGCCTCCTGGGTTTTTGTTCCTCAGAATTGCTTTGGTGATTCTGGGTCTTTTGTTGTTCCATATAAATTTTTGGATTGTTTGTTCTAGTTCTGTGTAGAATGTCATGGGTAATTTGATAGGGATTGCATTGAATTTATACATTGCTTTGGGTGGTATGGCCATTTTTACAATATTAATTTTTCCAGCCCATGAGCATGGAATATCTTTCTATTTCTTTATATCTTTGATCTCCTTAATTAATGTTTTGTAGTTCTTAGCATATAAGTCTTTCTTTCACCTCATTGGTCAGGTTTATTCCCAGGTACTTGCGTTTTTGGAGTGCTATTTTGGTAGTATTTTAGTATTCTTTTTCTAATATTTCATTGTTAGTATACAGAGGTTTGATTGATTTCGGAAGGTTAACCTTATATCATGCTACTTTGCTGAATTTGTTGATCAGTTCAAGTAATTTTGAGGTTGAGTCCTTCAGGTTTTCTATATATAGTATCATGTCATCTGCTTACAATGACAGTTTTGCCTCTTCTTTTCCTATTTGGATAACTTTCATTCCTTTTGTTTGTCTGATTGCTGTGGCTAGTACTTCCAATACTATGTTGAATAACAGTGGTAAGTGTGGGCATCCTTGTCTTATTCAATATTTTAGTGGGAAGGCTTTCAGCTTTTCTCCATTGAGTATTCTATTTGCTGTGGGTTTGTCGTAAATGCCTTTATTCTGTTAAGATATGTTCCCTCTATACCCACTTTGGTAAGGGTTTTGATCATGAATGGATGTTGGATTTGTCAAATGCTTTTTCAGCATCTATTGAGATGATCATGTGGTTTTTGACTTTTCTTTTGTTAATGTGGTGTATGACGGTGATTGATTTGCGTATTGTTGAACTATCCTTGTGCACTTGGGATGAATCCCACCTGGTCGTGGTGTATGATCTTTTTTATACGTTGTTGGATTCAGCTGGCTAAAATTTTATTGAGAATTTTTGAGTCTATATTCATCAA
>PVHT021183726.1:26462775-26674829 GCA_004024745.2 Catagonus wagneri
TTTTTTTTTTTTTTGGTTGTATGGTTTCCAATTTATTTTATGCTTGAGTACTTTTCTTTCCAGTTTTTGTGAATGTGATGTTCTGTTTTGATTTGTGGTTGCTCTGTTTTTTATGTATGTTATACCTTCTTATATCTGCTTGCTTTAGCCTGATAGCCATGTAGGCTCAAACATATCATTAAAAAAAAAAATTTAAGCTAGAAAAAGGAGTCTGTATTTTCTTACTTTACCTCCCCATAATATATGATTTCATTGTCCTTTTTTTTTTTTTTTTAGCATCTTCATGTTTAGATCTGTATGCTGGCTTATTTGAATGATTGCTTTCCATTTGTGGTTTCCTCCATTCTATTTCTTACTTTTTACTTTTTTTATAGGAACCCTTTCAGTATTTCTTTTAGAAATGGTTTAGTATTGGTGTACTCTTTTAGCTTTTGTGTGTTGGAGAACTTCTTTATTTCCCCTTCTATTTTAAATGATAATCTTGCTTGGTAGAGTATTCTAGGTTGCAAATTTTTTTCCTTTTCAGCACTTTAAATATATCTTGCCACTCCCTTCTGGCCTGTAGTGTTTCTGTAGAGTAATCAACTGATAGCATTATGGGGGATCCCTTATAATTAACGTTTTGCTTTTCTCTTGCTGCCTTTAGAATCCTCTCTTTATATTCAGTTTTTGCCATTTTAATATAATATGTCTTAGCATGGGCCTGTTTGAGTTCAACTTGTTTGGGGCCCTCTGTGCTTTCTGTATCTTGATGTCAGATTCTTTTAGATTTGGAAAATTTTGTGACATAATTTCTTCAAATACAGAAAATATTTATAGGGAGTTCCCGTCATGACTCAGTGGTTAACGAATCTGACTAGGAACCATGAGGTTGTGGGTTCAATCCCTGGCCTTGCTCAGTTCGTTAAGGATCCGGCGTTTCTGTGAGCTGTGGTGTAGGATGCAGACGCAGCTCGGATCCCGCATTGCTGTGGCTGTGGTGAAGGCCAGCAGCTACAGCTCCTGTTAGACCCCTAGCATGGGAACCTCCACATGCCGTGGGTGCGGCCCTACATAAGGCAAAAAGACAAAAACAAAAAAAGAAAATATTTATAAATCACATATCTAACAAAGGGTTAGTATCTAAATAAAATTACAATTAGATAGCAAAAAAATATCTGATTAAAAACGGTCAGAGGAACTGAATTGACATTTTTCCAGAGAAGACAAGACATATGAATGGTCAACTGGTACATGAAAAGAAGCCTAACATTGTTAGTTGACAGAGAAATTCAAGTCAAAACCACAGTGAGTTATTACCACAATGCTGTTAGAATGGCTATCATTGAAAAGACAAAAGATAACAAGCGTTGATAAGGATGTGGAGAAAAGCAAGCAAACCCTGTGCACTGTTGATGGGAATGTAAATTGGTGCAGCCACTATGGACCACAGTATGGAGGTTACTCAAAAAATTAAAAATAGAACTGTATGATACAGCAATCCCATTTCTGTGTATATATGCAAAGGAAATAAAAACAGGATCTTGTAGGGATATCTGCACTCCCATGTTCATTTAAGCATTTTTCACAGTAGTCAAACTATGGAAACAATTTCAGTGTCCCTCAAGGGACAAGTTGATAAAAAACTTGCAGTATAAATAAACACAGTGGAAAAACATTCACTGTGAAAAAGAAGGAAATTCTGCTATTTGAGACAACATGACTGGACCTTGAGAACATTATAAGTGAAATAAGTCAAAGACAAATACTGTGATGTTATCACTTATGTGGAAGCAAAAAAGCCAAACTCATAGAAACCGTAGAGTGGTGGTTACTAGGGGCTGGGAAATAGGAGCAATGGGGAGATGTTGCTTAAGGGTACTGTTTCATGCTAGTCTCAAACTATCAGTAACCAATTGCTGGACTACCCTGTGGTTCTTGACTGCAAGATGACATCAGCAATAACTATCAGGAAACTTTGGGGAAAAGATTTATTGCTCAAAGGCACACCTCAGGCCACACAGTGAAGTCAGGGGTAGAGAAAGAAAGACAACAGGGCTAGGATTCTGCTTTTATTGGAATCAAGTTGGGGGGTCTAAGGTTTCAAGGGCCTTCTGTTTATTGGTGAATTTAAAACATAGAATATGAATTTCAAGTGTGGGAAGAGGAAAACAAGTGTGGTCAGTTTTGGAAATCAATCAAGATCTCTGAAACTACCCATCACATCCTCTTAATAGTTAGACCTACTTTAATAGTTAAATGAATATAAACGAGTATTTGGGGATTATGGGATACTTCTTTTTCTGATTGTGGTTGTGTGTGTTACAATTCATAGAACTGCATACCCCCCACCCCACAAAAAAGTCATTTTTATTATATAATAATTTTTAATGAAAAACTGCAGGCTTTGCAGACAGACTTTCTAGGTTTGAATTACATACTAACTGTTTATCTTGAGATATGTTACTTAATCTCCCTATTTCCTCATTTCTTCATAAAAATAATGGCAGTAATAGTGACAGCCTCTTTACAGGGTTATAGTGAACATTGAATGGGCTAAAATGTAAGCATTTGGAACAAACCCTGGTGTATAGTAAGTGCTCAAAAAATATTAAGGATCATTAGTACACACATACATTATGTGAGATTGATGCTTTAATTTGTGTAATTTTATTATTTTTTTTTTTTAGGGCAACACCCACAACATATTGAAGTTCCCAGGTTAGGGGTTGAATTGGAGCTGCAGGTGATAGCCTACAATATAGCCATAGCAACACCAGATCTGAGCCATATCTGTGACCTACACTGCAGCTCATGGCAATGCTGGACCCTGAACCCAATGAGCAGTGCCAGCAATTGAGCCCACATCCTCATGGATACTAGTTGGGTTTGTTACCACTGAGTCATAATGGGAGCTGTGTAATTTTAAAAGAGTACTACTTTTAAATAATTCGAATGTTTCTTAGTTGGTGAATAGATAAATGTGGTCTGTCCATACAACGGAAAATTATTCAGAAGTAAAAAGGAAGTAATTACTGACCTATGCTACGATATGGGTGAAACTTCAAAATATTATGCTAAGTGAAAGAAGTCAGGAAATGAAAGGTCACATACTGCCTGATTCCACTTATATGAAATGTCCAAAACAGGCAAATCTGTAAAGAATGAAAGTCAATTAGTGGTTGCTAGCAGATGGGAGAATTAGGAATTGGGACTGACTGCTAATAAGTTTGGGATTTCTTTTGGGAATGATAGAAATGTTCTGGAATAGATAACAGTGATAGTTGAACAAATCTGTAAATATACTAAAATCCACTGCATTGTGTACTTTAAAGGGTGAACTTTACAGCATGTGAATTATATCTCAATAAAGCTGCTATTTTTTAAGGAATCTCTGAAACAAAAGAGCCTGGGACAGTGGGGGGCAGCTTGGCCTGGCTCTTTATCTAGTCATGTGGCTGGCAAGGTGTTTATTTGAGAGAGCTGTCTTTGAAGTGGATAACTCTTTGAAGTGGACCCCTTGGCAATCAAAGCTTAAGTCAGACACTTTCATTCCAAAAAGAAAAACCAACTGTCAGGGCTTATGCTACAGGTATTAACTTCTCATTATAAGATGAATAAGTTTGAGGGCATGGTGATTATAGTTAAAAATCCTGTATTACATACTTGAAAGTTGCTAAGAGAGTAAGCCTTAAATGTTCTTATCACAAAAAAGGAAATGGAAGCGATGCAGTGGAGGTGTTAGCTAACACTATAGTGGTAATATTTTGCAATATATAAGTATATAAAATCAACACATTAAATGTCTTAAACTTACACAATGTTAATGTCAATTATATCTCACTAAAGCTGGAAAAGAAATTAAAAAATCACTATTTCACAAATAATCTCATTTTATTCTTAGAGAAACTTTATGACAAAGACACCATTATTATCCTTGTTTTATAGCTAAAGAAACTTAGGTCAGAAATATGAATAACTTGCACAATGTCATAAATACTAAAGGGAAAGAAATGAGATCCAAACCCAGGAAGTCTGACTCCAGAAACCACACTTTCAACACATTCTACTGTTTTATTTTTAAATATTCTAGAACTAAGTGATTTTCAGAACTTCAGAACCTCTAGGCAAACAATGTCAAAAATCCTAAATGACATCGAAAATCACCTAAAAGGAAAATGTGCCTGACCCGAATCCTAGGGATCAGAGAGGTGATAAACCAAGTAACTGAATGGGAAGTCACTGAAACTTCTTGCAGAATTATAATACGCACCCCCACTGTGATACCTCATCTCACCCAAGACCTCTCACTAGAACCGCAGAAGTTAAGGTAGACACTTGGAGAAGCTTCAAAGGATCTGGAGAAGTCTGCCTCCAGTGTTGAGGCAGACTGTACTTCCAACATGAGCAGCTGCCCCACTTTACGACCACCATTCCTACTGCTTCCCCACCACAGATCTGAGAAGCAGGAAAAACATAAACCCTTTACATGCGGAACACACACTTCACAGGGATGATGTTGGGTGTCAGTGGCAAGACCAGCTTAAAGTGAGATCTCACTTCCCTGACTGGGGATCAGATCTTGGCCATGGCAGTGAGGATGCTGAATCCCAACCATTATAGCACATGAGACATTGCCTAGGTTCTGGACCCCAGTTCTTGTCTGCTTTGGGAAAAAAAAAATTGATGAAGAGACAAAAGATAGGAAAGTAAGGTGGTTTTTAGAAAAGCAAAATACATGTAGACAGACACACAAGCAAGATCAGAGAGAGTCACACCTTTGGGAAATTTAAATCATTTATAGCAGAGCAGTCATCTAGGTCTTTGTTTTCCTATGGCCATTTTGCTTTGATCCTATACCTGTTTTGTTCAGGACTATCCACTGTGTGTGCATGTTTAGCAATGATATATTCTAGCACAAGTGCCTTTGGGAAGTTATCAAATCTAACTATTGTTATGGCCTAGTGTCCTTTCCCTTTTTGACCCCCAAGGACCCTTTTTGTACATGTGCAGTCAAGGTCTTCCTGACAGCAAGAATGGGAAATATGTGACCTTTGTGTCTTTTACACAAGCAGGGCTTAGCCTCTTTCTTTCCCTGCCATTATCATTATTTAAAAGTGTCCACAGGAGACAAAGTCCAGTTATTTAGCCTGTTCCTGTTTTTATTTTTATCTCAAAGTATAAACAGGAGGCTGGTTGTAAATATCTAGCCTGGAGCCCACCTGTCTTCTACCTTGGGGAGAAGAAAATTTCAGATCAAAATAGCTAACTTGGCTTCCTTACTTTCCAGGGCTGCCTAAAATGTGTCTCATGAAGAATTCAGCTGTCTCTGAAGGACTTCTGTGGAAAGAAAGTGTTAATCAAGATATCCAGAAGCCAGGTAAAGTGATACACTGTCTTGGTTTGCCAGGGACTGAGGGACTTCTAAGCACACAGACTTTGCGTGGTAAAATTGAGACAGTTGGTCACCCTTCATTCATATTAAGGTCAGCAAGAACCCTCAGATTCTTCTTCATTCCAGCATATTCTAGTCATGCCAAACTGTGTTGTTCATAGCTACAGAAGCATCCAGTCATGCAAATGTGTTCTGACTGTGAGCATTTTATTTTGACCTCCACTTCATCTGTTAGTGCTGTAACTCCCGTACCCCTTTCCTTAGAACGGCTGCTTGATTCACTGACCTGGTCTGCTTAAATCAGATGGGACCATTTTTACTAGTTGCTTCCTCCCAGCCAGACAGAATGTAAAGCTCCCTGATGTGTTTAGAATTTAACCCTATCTCCTTGAGCTGCTGACTCTCTAAATTAGTCACTGGATAGGCTGCTGTCAACCTGAGATAAAGATGTCAGATGTCAATAATGATACATTTTACAATTTTAAAACATCTAGATTACACAGCAATAGTTGGAACTGGCCCCAATGAAGAGTTTTGACTCATTGTTTTTGTTAAGTTTTCTAATCTCGTACATAATTAGCTTCTCAGAAGCATATGTCTTATAAGCAGGACCACCCAGTGTTTCCTTAGAAAGCTGAAGGTGCGGTACTTTAGTACATGAGCATTTAGAGTGCAGTCTGTCCCATTTAAAAATTCCCAATATGAGGAAGACTGAGCATGCAGTGAGAGGCACAGTCCCTGCCTTTGAGATGGTATGGTCTAATTAGGGAACTGTACACACATACTCCTGCAAGCCCCAGGGATTATAGATGTCAGAAACTGTTAGTACAGAAACTCATTTCTGACAGAGGAGGAGGAGAACCAGGTGTGAGTTCAAGCACCAAAGTCTCTCCAAATTGACCTCCTGACATTGTGGTTTCTACACTTTCGGAAGGTATTTGGATGCCCTGGGGTTGTCCCATATGGAGGACAGACTGACTCAGTCTTGGAAGGTGTTTATAAACCCCACCCACCTTCTCCTCTACCCTGCTCACAGTCACCCATGCCATTCAGCCCCAGGGACTTCAACAATCTTCTGTCTGACAGAGATGCCTGATAGAGACCCATGATTATACTGATTATACTAAAAGGAACTGGCCCTGAACAGAGGGCCACCTCACTCACAGTGGACTTCACATCTGGTCAAGCTGCTTCATATATGGCCAGATATTAGTCAATATCTGATTTCATGTTTCCTTTTCTGATTTCATGTTCACCCTTTTGTTTTTCAGTAGGATGTTGTTTTGTCTCCATGTAGTCATTTTTCTTCTCATTCTTTTTTCCTGTGGTTGATTTCTGGTTTCATGCCACTGTGGTCAGAGAAGATGCTTGAAATAATTTCTAGACTCTAAAATTTGTTGAGGTTAATTTTGTGCCCTAGTATTATGTGGTAAATCCTAGAGAATTTTCCATGTGTACTTGCAAAGAATGTAATCGGGGGATGTAATGCCTTGAAAATATCAATTAAGTGCAGTTGTTCTGTTGTGTCATTTAGGATCTCTGTTGCCTTGTTGATTTTTCTGTCTAGAAAATCTGATGTGAGTGGGGTATTAAAGTCTCCTACTCTTAGAGACTTTGAGTAAAGGACCCAGTGTAGTCTCTGTGAGGATACAGGTTTAATTCGTGGCTTCACTCAGTGGGATAAGGCTCTGGCATTGCCACAAGCTGCAGCTCAGGTCACAGATGTGGCTAGATCTGATGTTGCCATAGCTGTGGCATAGGCCCTAGCTGCAACTCTGATTTGACCCCTAGCCTGGGAACTTCTATATGCCACCAGTGCAGACATTAAAAAAACAAAGTCTCCTACTTTATTGTATTCCCATTGATTTCTTTTTTTAATTTTATTTTTATTTATTTATTTTTGCTTTTCAGAGCCACACCTGTGGAATATGGATGTTCCCAGGCTAGTGGGTGGAATTGGAGCTCCAGCTGTCAGCCTACACCACAGCAATGCTCATTCCCCAACCCACTGAGCAAGGCCAGGGATTGAATCCACATCCTCATGAATACTAGTTGGATTTGTTTCCGGTTGTTACCACAATTGGAACTCCCCATTGATTTCTACTTTTATGTCTCTATGTATTTGTTTTATGTATTTGAGTCCTCCTATATTGGGGCATATATATTGATGAGTATATCTTCTTCTTGGACTGATTCTTTGATCATTAAATAATGTCATTCTTTATTTTTTAATGGCCTTTGTTTTTAAATCTATTTTGTTTGTTATGAGTATTGAGACTTCTACTTTCCTGCCATTTCCATTCACATGAAATATTGTTTTCCATCCCCTTACTTCCAATTTATATGTGTCCTTTGCCCTAAGATGGGTCTCCTGTAGGCAGAATATTGTAAGCTCTTGTTTTTTGTACTCTGCCACTCTTTGTCTTTTGATTTGAGCACTGATTCCATTGACATTTGCGGTAATTATTGATAAATATGTACTTACTGTCATTTTTAAAACCTTGTTTTCTAGTTTTTCTGTTTTTTTCCTTTGTTTCTTTTTCTTTTTCTTTTTTGGGTGAAAGGTTTTCTTTTATTTTATGCTGTGTCCTCTTCTTTTTGGTTCTTGTGAGGCTGTTGTTTGTTTTTGAATTGTGGTTGCCCTGTTTTTCAAGTGTATTAACCCCTTCCTATATCTGCTTGCTTTAGCCTGATAGTCATACAGGCTCAAATATATTCTTTTAAAAAGAGTCTACATTTTTTTACTCTCCTTCCCCATATTTTATAATTTTTATATCCCTTTTTACATCTTCATTTTTATCCTTTTGATGTTTCTTGTGTTTATCATCACTTTCACATTTTTTTTCTTTTTAGCCTGTACTGACTTATTTAAGTGATTACTATCCAATTATGATTTCCTCCATCCTATTTCTTCTTACTTCTTTTCTATTTATAGGATATTTTTCAATATTTATTTTAGAATAGGTTTCACATTGCTGAATTCTTTTAGTTTTTGTTGGGAAATTCTTCGTTTCTCTTTCTATTTTAAATGATAATATTGCTGGGTAGAGTATTCTAGGCTGCAAAATTTTCCCTTTTAGAACTTTGAATATATCTTGCCACTCTATGCTGTCCTGCAGCATTTATGTAGAGAAATCAGCTGAACCCTTTATGGGGGTTCTGTTATAATTAACTCTGTTTTTCTCTTGCTTCCTTTAGAATTTTCCACCTGTCTTTAACTTTTGCCGTAATACGTTTTATATGTCTTGGTGTAGGTATGTTTGGGTTCAACTTCTTTGGGGCTCTCTGTGCTTCCTGTTTCTTATGTATGTTTCCTTCTTTAGATGTAGAATGTTTTCAGCCATAATTTCTTCAAATATGTTTTCAATATGCTTTTCTTTTTCTTTTCCTTCTGGAATTCCTATTATGCATAGATTGGCACACTTTATATTATCCCATAGATCTCTTATATTGCTTTCACTTTTTTTCATTTGGCTTTTTGTCTACTATCCCGATGGAGTGATTTCCATTATTCTGGAGTTATTTCCATTATTTTATCTTCTAAGTCACTTATTCATTCCTCTGCACTATCCATTCTTCTGTTCAATGCCTCTTAGCTCAGCTTTCATCTCTGCAAATATATCTTCTAATTTTTCTTGGCTCCTCTAGTTCCATCTTAAAGTAATCTGTGTTACTGTTTGTATCTGCTCTTAATTCCTTTAGTATTTTCATTATATCCTTTTTGAACTCAGTGTCATTTAGACTGCTGAAGTCTCTTTCATTCTTTGCCCTTTCAGGAAAGTTTTCCTGCTCTTTTAGCTGGGAATGGGTCCTGTGATTCTTCACTTTGCTTATGTTTTTTTTTTTTACTCTGTGAGTTAAGGGAAAACGATTTTTTTACTGTGGTCTTAGAAGGCTTATTTGTATGCAGGAATATCCCTGGGTAGCTTGTGAGGGCAATTTTTTTGTTGTTTTTCTTTTTTGCATGAGAGCTGCTTTTGTTTTGGATGCTTGCTGTCTCTTTCCTCAGTGAATACCAGGCCGTGTGGTCTTAATTCAAGCCCACCCATGCCCCAAGTTCCTTGGTTGAACAAAGCCACTGCCTTGGACTTGAGACTATCAGCTCTGTTTGTCTATCTTTTAGCTTGATCGTTGCTGGGTTACCAACTTCCAGGTATTCTCTCTAGCATTTCTGGTCTGATGGGGTCAAAATCCAGGCCTCATAGTGGATGAAACTATGAGTCATTTCTCTGCTTGTGTGGGGAAGAGATGGGTCACTCCAGGTAACCCCCAATTTTTTTTAATAGGTTTTCCAGTCAGGAGGGGCTAGGAGCTACCTTCAGCCATGTGTAAGGCTATGGATTAATTTCCCTGCTTTGATATAGAAGGGGAACCCTCCACATCTGCCATATCTGGTACTGGCTTTGCTCTGGAAACATCAGCTCTTCCCACTCTCCTTTCAACTGGGGCATTGCTTTGGTTACATAGTTTCTTCCCAGCTCTTCTTGGGCTAAGGAGTCATGCTCAGGTGGGGTTATGATTCAGGTCCCTTGCCTGAGCAAACAAGTCTATAGAGTCAGAAAAACTCTCTGAGGACTTGAATTAGGTAGACCTTCACCCCACTGAGTTCCCTGGTCAAAGAGTACCACTGACTTGGTTATACAGTTGAGCAAAGATTCTGGTTTGGGGCCTTACAGAAATGAACTTAGTCTGCCAAGATTTAAGGACTGGTTGTTGCAAGCCCCTCCCCTCTTCTCCTTCACAGTTAGATTCCCAGTGTTTGAGCTCTGCAGACTCCCTTGCAATTCCCATGGAGCAAGACCAGAGTAGGGGCTCCCACCAAGCAACCCACAAAAATGAGGGGGGATGTGCTGTATGTCCTTCCCAGATTCTCTCCTCCCACTGGATGAATCATAGACTCAAGGGGGACCTTTCCACTTGGTGCTGCACTGGCCTGGGGAAGAGGCAGTCTGGTCACTGTGCAGCCACTTGTCCTTTCACCAGTCTCCCTTGCTTTCTGGTATGGGGGGGTGCTTCAACCTCATCCCCTTGTTGAAAAGTCTCTCAGTGGTGTCATGTCTATGAATAATTTTCAGTTTTTATTCTGTGAGAGGATTTGAAGGTGGCGGTGACCTATGTCACCATCTTGATTAAGTCACTCCCTACCTCTTTTCTTTTTAGCACCAAATAATATTCCATTGTCTGAATGTACCACAGTTTATCTTAGTTTTTTAAAGCTGTTATGTGATTGATTTGGGTTAGGCTATACACCTGCCTCCAAATCCCAACTTCTCTCTCACTCTAATATAGTCAAATCATTGTCATCATCACTGTTCACATTTGTTAGTGGCATCTTATGTGCCAGACATTCTGCTAAGAGTTGTGCACATCTTTCTATTATATGATCCTTACCGCAATCCTCTAAGGTGAATTTTTATTGTCAGCTCAGAGGAAACAGGCTTAATGATAGAAAACAGGGTGCCCAAGGTCACACACCTATAGTAGATTTGACTAGAATCATATCAAATTCCATTTGACCTCAAAAGGTATCTGTCTGGTTCATTTTTCCATTCCCAGAACGTATTGCAATGCCTGGCACCACAGTAGCTATTTAGGAAATAATTTTG
Organism: Catagonus wagneri; assembly: GCA_004024745.2. Lineage (NCBI taxonomy): Eukaryota > Metazoa > Chordata > Mammalia > Artiodactyla > Tayassuidae > Catagonus > Catagonus wagneri. Next base: position 26,473,756 of record PVHT021183726.1, read on the forward strand.
AAATGGGTTTATGCAAATCGTATTTATTGTCCTGGATGAGCCATTGTTCTAATAAAATTAAAGGTGAGAGGTTCTTAGGGCATGAATTGGAAGAAGAGTGCCTTTTGTTGAGTTCTGTACTCTCTGGGAAATAGATGTTTTGCAATATATCAGAATCTTCCATTTCATAGATGGAAAAATTGAAGCCAATATAAATTAATTGTTAAAGGAGAATAGGGCTATGAAAAGAACTTAGACCTCCTGGTTTCTAGTACTTTCGGGCCAATGAAAGTCTTCATTGCTAAGTCTGATATTTAGCCAGTCTGACTCCCAGCACACTCCAGAATGATCTTCAACTGCCGGGTGGGACCCCAGCTGCTCCTACTTATGTTTCATTTTTGTTCTAAGTTCCATTTCCCTATTCCAGTTTGAGGCTATTCTCACTAATTCTTACCAGTTTCATCATTTGGTCTTTGACACACACATCAAACTAAATATCAAAACAAATATTCACAGAGCAATTATAACAGATGGGTCATGCTGTGAGATGACACAGAGCTGCAGCAAAGCATGCTTTTTGACCATTTCAAAAACAGATTCTGTTTTAGGGGGAAAAAATCTATCTCATGTGTCTTTCATCCTTCTACAGCCTCCCTCAGTTCAGTGACCTCCAGGACTTCTTCCATTATGATTGGGAATTAAGTGATATTTACTAAACAGGAGCAGAAGAGAAATTCTGGTCTTTTCCACTTCCCTGTAGTCTCTCCTTATTTTTCCATCAAGTACCCTTGAACTCAGTTCATGTTGGCATATGTTTCCTGGACATTTACTATTCCAGTCATTATCTTAGGCACCATCCTAGATGCCTAAGCACCATCCTAGGCACCCATTAGGAAACAGTAAAAAGAATGAAACTAGTGTCTGTCCTCAAACTGTATTATAAAGCAGCATCTGATTAACTGGGTGAGAGAGGTACACAAAACTACAGGAACACAAAGGAGGAATAAGATACTTCCACCCGGGTAATCAAGAAATCTGCATGCTGGAGCTGCCTTTTGAATTGGGCCTGCAAAGGTGGATAATATTTCTCCACCTAGTGAGAGTCAGGGAGGGCTTTTCAAGCTGAAGGAACTTGGACATGGTCTCAGGGATATAGAGACTGCTCAAGGAATGTCCAGCTGTTTAATTAGTCTGAACAGAAGTGTGTGTGGCATGAGTCTTAAGATGAGACTGGAAGTGTGGATGGTCTTAAAAACTATGATAAAAAGACTTGAACCTTGGTATGAGGAACTGGGGAGTGTTGCGGCAGAGAAAATTTTCCTGTCTGTCACTTTATATTTCTAGGTCTGTTAACATACTTCTGGGGGAGAAATGTTGTTGGAAGTTCTTTCCCATATACTCCTCCCTATAGCTCCTTCTAACAAAAGGAAAAGTTGCAAATCTAGTTGGCAGTCTTGTATTACTCACTGGACCTGTTATTCCTAGTGGGATGGTGCTGAGCTTTAGAAATAAAATCTAGGCTTTAGCCCTCCCCCATCATTTCTAATCCCTGTCCAGCTGGTCCTCTTTTCAATCCCACTTCCCACTTTCTGTGATGTGTACCTAGGTGCTCGGCCCCTAGGAATGAACTAATGCTCCATCAAGCCAGCCATCTAGTGTCAAGGGGAAGGGAATACATACCTCATTTTACCTCTCAGTTCAACCATGTTCCCAAACTCACTTTTATCAGAGAAGCCCTCTATGAGGAGGAGAATTGGAGTTCATATTAGGCATGTACTCGGCTGTTAATAAAAACAAGCACTTCAGTTCCCACTTAGATCTTTTCCCTGAAGCCCTCCTCTTCTGTTCCCACTTTCCTTTCTGAATGGGCTCAACCATCCTCTGGATAATAAAATCTAATCAGGGAAAATCTAATCATCAGCAGCTGTACTTCCCATTCATCTTTCACTGCAACCCAGATAAATTGTCTATCACTTCCTTGTCCCAGGGTTCTTTCAGGCAGCAATGCTGTTAAGTAAAACTTGGAAACAATGTGAGTAGGCAACTGCATGATATTCTTAATACTACCCTGACTTCTACAAAAGGGGTTAAAAAAAAAGGCTATTTGTACCCAGGAACCCTATGATCACACAGTCTCCATTTAACTCTGTTTACAGAATTTATATTCTTCATCCTTGTGTCATTTTTCATATCTGCCAATAAACATCTCTCAAATCCTAGAACTCTCACTTCTTGCCACACCTCCAATGACTGTCTGCTTCAATTTCATATAGGCAATTTTCTCATGATCATGCTGCTATCATGAGAAGGAACCCCACTTGTTACCCATGTCCTACCCTTAAGGCAGAAGCATGTCTATTTTATTAATCTTCAGTGTTCCTCAGTTTACCTTATTTTGTGGCTACACAGTTCAAACATTCTGCAAGTCCCTCTTCTTGTTTTATTTCTCCACAAAGTCTCTTGAAATCTGTACACATTACTCTGAATCCAAAGACTTCACTCATTGTTTTTTTCTGGCTCATCCTGATACATTTCTCCTTCCAAACTAAGATTGTCAATCTGATCAACACTTTCAGTAACACCCACCTCTATCTTCCTAAATAAATACCTATCTTCCTCCAAAAAGGTGCCATTCCTGATATTTTCCCTATTTATTTTTTTGTCTTTTTCTCTCATATTACATTAAAAATGTAATACTCATAAGATGATTATGATGATCCTATTATTATAATCCCTCCCTCTAAATGGTTTAAAATATTAATTGTCACAACCCCATCTTCTAAATGGTGATATCCCTTTATGAATTTTCTGCTGTATTGCAAGCAGTATCTTTTGGCTTCCATGGCTTTGATCTTTTTTTTTCCTTTTTACAGCCACACCTGCAGCATATGTAAGTTCCCTGGCTAGGGGCCTAATAAGAGCTGCAGCTGCAGGTCTAGGCCACAGCCACAGCAACACCAGATCTGAGCCACATCTGTGACCTACACCACAGCTTGCAGCAATGTCAGATCCTTAACCCACTGAGTGAGGCCAGGGATCCTCTCAGACACTGTGTCAGGCTCTTAACCCACTGAGCCACAACAGGAATTCCTGATCTATTTCTTTATGCCATTGCTCTGAACAACGATGTACTGCCACTGTGCAGAGAATTTATAATTATTAGGTCACTTCTAAACTCACTTTCTTAACTCTTGGCTCCTTGGGGGCTGAAGGGCAAACTTTCTTGTTTTCCTTTCATCTCAGTACCCTCCAGAGTGTGAAGATGGGTCAGTCAACATGTCACCCAAGACCTGTACCCTTGCCTTACTTTCTGGTTTGAGCAGCCCCAATGTTAGCTTACCATACTGGTAAGAAGGCAGGTCTCTGCCGCCTCCATCTCCCCTGCTTCGGACTGTAAACCCAGCGGTGTCAGTTGATCCTGAGCCTTCAGCCTCTCTTGAGCATGTCATGACAGTATCCTGATCCCACCATACTGTGAACCACCTGCTTGGGGGTTGCTTTTCACCCTTGAGGTGTCACCTCTTGACATCCATGTATGCACAACCCCAGAAGCATATGGGAGTTGGTGTTCAAGGGAGCAAAAATCTGACTAACAGCTTATAGGATTAGGAGGAACTCTTCTCTCTTTCTCTACTCCCTACCCCCAAAGGCTGGTTTGGAGAGGCTGGGAATCTGTATGGCCTATTGGAACACTTACGGCAAGACCCCTATCATCTTGCCACAAAGCTATGACCACCCTGGGAATGCACTACCTTACCTTTGCTAACCCGCCTTCTCTGACTCACTACCCTTTTATCTTCTCCTTGTCTATGAATGCACTCCCAGTGAAGTGTTAATACAAAGGATTTTCTTCTGTTTTCAGAGAAACCAAGCTAAGAAATGAGCCATAACAGCCAATTTGAACATGAGCTTTAGCCCCTCTTCTAATTGTAATTTTACGTCATTCTCACTTTAGACTTCAATATATTGTATAAATGCCTCATGCTGCATCCCTAATAATATTTCCTCTAGGACTACTTGAATTTACCCTTAGGTATGACCTTAAATGAGGAGCATAAAACCCCAAAATAACCTGTTCCATATATCACTGGGTTTAACCCAGGAGACTTTCATGTTGTACCCTGCAGCTAAGCCCATCCTGTCCTTCTGGAGTGACCTCAGAGAACTGTAAGGGTCCGGGGCAGTGGGGAGGGTGCAGCTTCACTTCTCCCAATGCAATCCAGTAAAAATATCTAACTTCCCTGATAATTATGTGAGATTTGATCCATGACTTATATCAAATCCTCATATATCTCTGTAAATGTCTGGTTTCTGACATCAGTGATGTGTGTCCAGTGTGAGTTTATTGCATTGCTCTGTTGACGAAGCTCTGTCAACTTCTGTCCTGGATGGTGTTCACACAATATTTTAGCTCAGATTGTCAAAGTATAAGTTACCAGGATAATATACTAATAAAAAGAAATTTAGGTCACAGGATTTGTTACAAGACGCTCAGCAAGGCTCACACATACACCCAATTGTCCTGTGAAGATAGGCTACCCTGGTGTGGACAAGGGGCAAATGGCACTCCCACACATTAAACCCAAACTGAATCTCTTAATCTATAAAATCATGACCTCAAGTTGCAGGTTCAGGTGCTTGAGACCAGCCTGTCCATATCAGTAATATCTAACGTATGTAAAAAGCAGTTTAATAGATCATAATGATTATGGCTGCCTTTCATTACCACTAATCATGTGACAGAAACCGTGATAAGTACTTCGCATATCCGTTATTTAACCTAATGATGATCATCAATCCTCGGCAGAGAATGCCTCTTATGGGGAGAGAGGAAGTGATTTCAGAGAGACAGCAGTGAATGATGGCTCGAAGCAAGATCTTAATTCTCTGCTCAGGAATTGAACCAGATGAAAACCAGACATCCTAGATACTAGACTGGCTAGAGGCTAAAACCAGAATTGCCATTATTCTTGCCTCCTATTGAAAGCAAGAATGTTTCAAGGAAGCAAAGGCTATAAAAACAGGTACAAAGTTTATCATTAGAGACACAGTACAGTATGTGGGAGAGCACACAGAGAATTAGTCTTTTTATCTAAGGCAGATCAAAGCAGTAATATACACCCAAAGGAGCGATGCGGGTGTCCTCCTGAGTGAGGAAAGTGCCAGTGAGGTGATTTAAGCCTCTTATATGGGGCAGTTCTTCTGGATCTTTGTTTTCCTTTGGCCAATTGTTTTATTTCTCACACCTGACTGGACCCAGGGCCCTCCCTAATATGCATGCATGTCTTTTGGCCAAGATGGATTCCAAAGCAAGGCCTTGTGGAAATGTTAGCTGGGCTTATTATGGTCTGATGTCCCCTTCTTTTCTGACCCAGAGGAGTCTTTCTACACATGTGGAGTTGGGGTCTCCCTGACCCCAAAAATAGGAAGTATGTGACCTTGATCTTTTGCCCAAGTAGGGTGTATCCCCTCTCTGCCCCTGCCATTACCATTGTTTAAAGTGTCCACAGAAGATAAATTCCAGTTATTTACCTGTCCCTGTTGTTATTTCTGTCTTGAAGTATAAACAGATGGCTGGTGTAAATGTCTATCCTGGACACTACCTATCTCCTGCCTCAGTACCTGGTTCCCTGGTACCATTCAAAGTTTTATGTAAACCATATTGAAAATTTTTCTAGGGAGATCCCTTGTGACACAGCAATGGTCCAGCATTGTCACTATTGTGGCTTGGATCACTGCTATGGTAAAGGTTTGGATCCCTGGCCTGGGAACTTCCAGATGCCAGGGGCAAAGCCAGAAAAAAAAAATCTTTTCTAGAAATGACCACAGCTGATGCCTGATATTCCACCACTGGTTCTTCGTGGCTTTGGTTTAAGCCATTATTTTTTTAACAAGTTACTAATAGCCACTTTGAGAATTAAAAGAAATCTTGCCATTTATGCCTAAGCAGAACTTTGTTACTTTATTCCCCAGGTGACTTTATTTGACCTGAAAGCAATACTAATTTGTTGCGAAAGGGGTACAGGTTGGGGAGCCTATGAAAGTAGATCTAAGAAGGGAATCTGGAGGCTCTGGAAGACCAAGGAAAAACTGAGTGTAGAGCCTGTCAGGGATGAAGTATTTATTCTACAACTTTTCTCACAGATAACTTGGCTTCTCTCCTATACAAGAGAACTCATGTGCAAAAAGAAGGTGAATTAACTATAGCAGGAGAGATTTAACTGGGATATAAAGAACTCCCTCCTAGTAGTTCTTGTTCACTAATATTTGACCCCCCTGGCAGCAGAATTCTGAGTCTCTACTAACTTTGAGCTCATCTTTCACATTTCCATGTGCATTTCCTGCTTCCTTTTGGGTCTTTGTCTGTATTTTTTTGCTCTAGAGAAATATTACAAAGAGCAGAGATTATCGATGGTCTTAGATTATAGCTTTAGGAAGCCTCTCAATTATAATTCCTTTGGAGCATGTACTACCAAGAGAAATCTCAAGCAAATGCTACTGTGTCCATAAACTGCCCATGTAGGAATATAGTTCTGCCTCTTTCCACTCTCTCTGACCTCAATGTTAAAATAGTAGTGAGCAGTTCGTCAGCCAGTCCCAGCCTAAACAATTCATCTTCCACTGTGTCACTCTGGCTGAGCAACACCTGGAACTGTTGCAGTGCTCTCTGGGGTTGGAACTTCTCATCCCATTTGTTTAGGCGTTAGCAACACAGGCAGAGTGCTGGCTGATGGGAGGCTGATACTTGACCTGCCCTCAAGATTCAGTATCTCCCTTGCGCAACTAACCAGAGAAAGAGTCATCTGTCTTTGCTTTGGTATAAACAGATGTCGAGGTACAAATTATTTTGCATAGGTGCAGCAGAGAAGGGAGACTGCCCGCAGGGGACCTCACAATGTCTGGGGTGCACACACATACACACACACACACACACACACACACACGTACTATGTGTGTGTGTCAATGATGAAATGAGAAAGGCCAAAGAAGAGCAAACTTTTTAAAAAAATGCAAAAAATAACCTTTAATTGGACATTGAGAACTTTTTGTGGTTGTTCTTTCTGATCCTCTCCGGCCTCCCTCTCCAAAACTGTTCTAGGACTGGCTCTCAGGGGTCTTTCCCAGATGTCATGGCACTACACAAGTGCCCCCTCAAAGTCTCTTTCATCTTCTACACACTTTAGGAGCCATCCTGAAGGGCAGGCAGGTAAATCCTGTAGAGTAGCCCAGGAAGAGCAGCTGCTGAAAGGACCTTGATGCCTTGGACAAACACCTTCTGTCTTCATTGGTGAAGCTTAGGAGCCCTGACTCATGACCCAGACTGCCTGGGGTTGAATCCCAGCTTTGTCATCCATGAGCCCTGTGCAATTTATTGGGCAACTTATTTCATCTCTCTGATCCTCAGTTTCCTCATCTATAAAATGGAGCTTTAAAAAGTAATACTCTCTTCAAGGAATTATGAGATTAAATATGTTTAATATCTGTAAAGCTCTCAGAACAACCCCTGACATGTACTAAATAGTCAATACTATAAAAAAAAATAGTTAAATAAAATATTTATCTAGAACAAAAAATGAAATAAAACAAAAAAAATCATGAGAAAGAAAAAGGCAGCTCCTAATATCTGGAAGAACCTCCTGGCACACACGGCTAGAACTTGGTGTTCTCCTGTCAAACATAAACAGTTTTGCACAGCATCAACATTAGACAAGGCTACTCAGTGACCATGATGGATCAAGGTAAAAACAACACCATTCCGTCACCACGTCTGAACACAGACAAAACATGAACATTATGCAAACCTCAAAATTCCAAACACCCCACTCTTCTAGCTCTTATGAATCACTGCCTATTGGCTTTTTACATATTACAGCTTTATCCTGTCCTATATCTTTCTAGATAAAATGCATGAAGAAACCCAATCAGAATTACCCCTGCTTACTGATAGCAACCAACACAGAGCAAAATTTTTCCTTTAAACGTTTCCCCCAAATGACCTAACACCAGCCCATATCCTAAAAAGGCCTTTCTAACACTAGCTACTGAGACAACCCTTACAGTTCCCTATGGGGTGCTTTCTACTTCTCTTCAATGGGGAATAGACCTAGTCGTAAGCTCCAGGTCTGTTTCCAGTGAGTCTGGTTGAAGGGCATCAACAGCCACCTTTTGTGGAAAATTCACTTCAGGAGAGGCAAGGAACCCTGTGTGTCAGATTAGGAAACATGGTGTTCTATGAAGACAGCTTTGGTAATTGTTTTTTCCAACAGTTTTTGAAGTGTGATTACTAGGACAGAAGGAAGGAAGAGATGAACACTTACTGAGCACGTGCTAATCGAAAGGTACTGGGTAAGAGTCTTAACCCCAAGTGTTTTACTTAGTCTTCAGCATAACCCTGGGTGGTAGATATTTCCTAGCTATATTGTATAGATGAAGAGCCTAAGCATCAGAGAAGCCAAAAAACTTGCCCCAAAGTAATGACAAGCTGAGAAGTAGGCTAAATCCAAGGTCAATATTTAGTTAGTAGCAAAGCTCAGTTTCGCCTAGCCTTTAGGAATGCTTGTGACCAAACTTTCCCAACAGTGCCACTGGAGGAATTCAAAGATATATCAGACATGTTCCCCCACCCTGAAGGAGGGGTGAGAACAGAGGGTAGGAAGGCAGGTGGGACTGGAGAGACCTGGGGCATTCCTTGTCCTCTTCCTCCTTCCAGTGATCATTGCAATTTCTTCTTGATTGGTTGAGAACAATGCATGTTGGAGCCATAGTCCTTAGGCTATTTTCCATGTCATGGGGCTTCTTTAGGTTCTGTTCCAATTACAGGAATCAGAGCCTGAAAATATCCCAAGAGGGCTGAACTGCCAAGAAAGCATGTTTCTACATTTATTCTCCATGTGAGTCTTCCAGGTCAAGAGTTTTCAGCACACACTCTGGAGGTGCTGCTTCTAAGCTGTGCACACCCAGCTGGGATCCTCTCCTGCACACAGATGCTCTCTCTCATCAGCACTTCTCAGCATTACCTGGAGAGGGCATGCTTCATGGAATCGCACCCTCCTGTCTGTTCCCAGACAGAGACAGATGTTCTATTTTCAGGTCAATCTCCTGACTACAGTTCCCCTCTAAGAACAAATAGGCAACATGTGACTAGCCAGATCAATCCATGTTGCCCCAGATCTTTTGCAGCTCTGCAGAGTGGAGAAGAGTTTATATTTAAATCCTATCTACTCCTCCACTGGCTGTGACCTCCAGCAAATTAGATAACATGACTGCATAGTTTTACCATCTGCAACGGGGAGTGACAATAGTGCCTTCCTATAATTGAAGGTCCCTCCCCCATAATTTTTTCCACCATCTTCTAACCTAGGCCCTCTTTTTCTTTTGGGAAGCTACTCCTCCCCTATTCAATCCATGTGGCTCTTTCAAATGCACCCACCACTAGGTTTCATGGGTGGACATGTAATCCAAGCCTAGCTAATCAAAGTCAAAGACTAGATCAGGGATCATAATATGATCCAGTGTAAGCCAATAAGAGTTTGTTTTAGGATTTTTGCTAGAATATAGTGAAAGACTTCTTTCCACAGGCTAAGAACATTGAGTTCAGAGATCTAGCCACACCTGAGGTATCCCCTGGTCTTTTCAATTACATGTATCAAGGCATTCCCTTTTTTGCTTAAACTCATTTGAGGTGAGTTTCTGTTACTTGCAACCTAAGGAGTGCTGACTAATACATTCTCTCTCAAGGTTATTACGAGGAGTAAATGAGATAATCTATGTCAAGTACTTCACATAGTACATGCATGGTACATGGCAAAAGCTCAATAAATAATTGAAAGCCAGCCATCCTGTTTTCAGATCCTGGTAAGTGCAAAGCTTTCTGGAAGAGACTGACTCCCCAATGCAGGCCATGCTCACCAGGAAATCCTCAGCACTCAGCAAATACCAAAACACTTCTTATCACCCTTTTCTCCTTTGAGTGGCTTCTGATCTGTGCAACTCCCAGAACAAATCCAGGTATTATTCCTCCCCATGCCATGTCTTTGTGTCATGGTGACTATTTCATCTGATCTTTCTCCTCTCTGACATGTGTCATGCCAAATCCAGGATATCCTATAAATTGTAAGCAGCTTATAAATTGTAAAGCAATTCTGGGTGAGAATTTTAACCTGCATTTGATTAAACACTACCTCCTTCCTGCCCAGTGCTCTACGCAAAAGAAAATTTTCCTTCTCTGACTTGCTCTCTCCTAGTCTAACATCTCTTTTCCTCCTGTACTCCCACCTCTAATTTTATTCCTGAGGTCCCATTTCATATTTACAAGGAATATGAAGCTGGTTAGGGAAAAAAGAAGTGAGTTTTAGCTTAAATATCACAAAGAAGCAGACGATCCAAGGAGGAAGAAGAGTGGACTTGCAGGCTCCTTTGCAAAGGCACTAGGCAGATTGAGCAAGAATTTAATGGCTGTCACTGGCCAGACTTCACGGCCCTTAAGTCAGTCATTTATTTCACACACACAGCCCAGCCTAAGCAGGAGGCAAGGGAGAAAAGATTCTTTTATGATCCTGGCTTCTCTAAAACGCTCCATAAAAGCAATAATGATAAAATTATATGCCGAATTGGCTGTTTATTGAATGGAGCCCAGTCTGTGGGCCAAGTGTGGCTCAGAGGGAGCACTATGTGTCTTGCCAAGAAGGGGCAAGTGGCCAAAGGAAGCATTCTCCTCATCACTGTTTCAGTGAGAAGACCTATGTCTAATCCCCCAAATCAGGTCACCTCTCCTCATTCATCTTGCTGCACAGTTTAATGTGACAGCCACAAAAACGGAAAGGAAGTTGGACTGGCCAAGCATTTCTGAGCATTCACAGGGAGCTGGATCAACCTTAGAGGCAGGAACAGCTGTGTAATTTGTGGGCCCAGTGCACAATGATAATGCAGATTCTCTTATCCAAAAATTATTAAGAATTTCAAGATGGCAGCAGCAGAACATTAAACCAAGCACAAAACCCATCTAAGCATGGGGCCCTGTGTGGCTGTACCAGTCACATGTCCATGAAGCTGACCATGCCTAGAATCAAGGGATCCAACAAGGTAGGAAGGATAAAAGAAGGCAAATCAAACAGATTCCCATCTCCATGTCCTAATTTTGTTTGTTAGGGAACATACCTGTCTCAGCCCAAAGACAGGTATGCAGATTTAGTGGTGGACTTTAGTACCATGACAGTCCAAGAAGAGAAATGCTTTAAGGCCCAGGGGAGTATAGGCTCCCCAACCCATGATGGGAGCTGCCTTATCAGTGTTTTAAGAACCCAGGTGCCACTTTCTGCTATAGCTCTCAGCTGACATCTCCCCTTGATGGGAATAAAACTTGGTGAACAAAAAGGATGAAAAGAATATGGCAAAGGCAGAATATGGCAAATCATGACTTCTAATGATGAACCTTAGGACATGGAAGTTTAGATTCAATGCACATAAAAATTTGAATAATGTGAACTTCAGTTTTAAAGTGGTGGAATGGGGACTTTATGAAGAGAGGCCAGTCTGAAGGGCAGAATTCTAATATAATTTTACTCCCTCCAAGTTCAGTGTCCAAGCCACTAATCTATTCTCCAAACCACTTCCTTATACAACTTTTTAGGGTATCTGTTACTGATTTTGGATTATCTTGCAACTGATGTGTACATAGTAGATGTTTTTAAAACTTAAGGGAATTTAAAGTACATTTTCCTCAGGATTGTCCCATTTATAACTCTCAGGTACCCCTTTTTATTTATACTTTGTAGACTGGGTTTGCCAAACAAAAGCAAATTGGAATTCACCCCCTACTTGAAGTCTTTAAATGTTATTCAAAAGATAGTTGGACTTGAACTTAGAGAAGTGTTAAATTGGAAATGATCATTTAACAATGGGCTGGTCCGGTGGTTACAAAGACCAGGCTTCCAGTCCTGATATGACAGAACCATCTGGGAAGCTTTTAGAAAAATACAGATTCCCTGAATCTTTCCCCAGAAAATGTTCAGTCATTAAAGTGGAGCTAAGGAATGTGTATTTTGATAAAACAGTTGGTTTAATTTAGTAAACATTAAAGAGAAAAATATGGGCAGAAGCATCACAAGTCAAACAACCAAACCCAAAGTAGGAATTAATCTATGAGTTACATAAGGGGTCCTGGGTCTGAGAGCCATAAGTGAAAGTGTATCATACAAGACCCTCCGAGCCTGCCCAGGCACTATACTCACCTCGGCCCACATACCTGAAAAGGACTCTACACATGGGGCTGCAGGATGCATATTTATTTATTCACAAAGGAAGCTTTTGTGTCCAAGCTCTGATCAGGGCTTAACTTCAGACTTGCGATGCCATGTCCTCCACTTCTCCCGTCATGAGGACAGTGGTGCTTTTGTCTGTCCCCTCTCTCACCCCCAACTAACTGGGAGAAATCCTAGAAGGCCTGAGCAGCCCTTGGGAAGGCCCCGTCATTTCAGGAGTCCCTTTGTTGACTGAAGCATTCCGACTGCATGACTGGAGGATCTGGTAGCAGAACACACCCAAGGTCCACAGTCACAAACCCAGAGATTTCATTCTCATGCTGTGGCCTGTAGGCCTTTCTATAGCAGGTTCCCCCAGTTTCCCTCTTTCCTTTTTTAGTATCTTACTTGGTGCCTTTCTCTTTTCTGTGTACAGTTGGTCCTCGCATCCCCAAGTACATTGTGGTTGGTCTATTTCTGTCACTCCACATGGTCATTCCTTTCAGTCCCAGCAGGCACAATGACTGGACACCCTCTTCACATAGCTGTCAACCCATCTCTCTAGGCTGCAGGCTGCGGTGGCCACTAATTGGGATTTGGTTTCCCTTTTTGCTGCTAAAAGTGTATCTTTGTCACTGCTGTGGGTCTTGGGATGATTCCTCTGCCTTAGCAGAATGTTAAAATCAATTTCCAAGAGCATCCTAAAGAGGTAAAGTTCTATCATCTGCTAATAAAGAATGGCTCTGAACAAAGTGGCCTGGATTAGCCTTGCAAGGGTGAAAATGAAAACGGGGCCTGCCTCCAAAAGGCTGTAATATTACATGCATGCCCTGCCAGCCTCTGCCTTGGAACCCTACAAGCCACCATCTTGAGAACATCAAAGGAAATATTTTATGATTCAAGAGCATGCCAGATCCTAGAGGTACTGCCACTCAAAATAAACTGTTCTCCAAGTGACTGAAAATGCTATTTCCCCTCAGTTGTGGGAAAGCATAAATAAATGGGATGGCAAGATGGAGAAACCAGCAGAGGGAGAATCTGATACACTAAACACAGGGGAAGCAGCAGGAGTAGCCACAGGGCTGGCAAAAGAACAGGAGTCAAAAGCAAAGCACGTTGACATCGAGCACACATGGGAGGCACAGTCGCTACTTCCCCAGGAGGTTTATTCTACTTACTGTATCATAAAGACGCTAGAAAACACATCCAAGTTCTTTCTAGGCTGATGTAGCTGCTAAAACACATGTATGACACTCAATAATTCCATGTGTATCATTTAAGATACATTTTTAAGGTCTCTATTTTGAAAAAGTTATAATTGAGTGATCCACTAAGAGTGGTCTCTGGACAGGTGTCCATTTGAGAACTGTTTATTCTTGCTCTACCAAAAATATAGGAAGTTGGAGTAAGCATTTAGAAATGTTTATGTGAATTTTATACTACCACAATGTTTTAACTCTATTTTACAAATGTATTAGTCAAACGAATTTTTTTTTCAAATGAATTGAAAAAACTGGCTTTTCGATCACATGTGGTTTGGGAAGCACCAGAATAACACCCATTTTTCCATCACCTAGATTTAATTGTTTCTAACAAACTGGCAGAAGTGCAGAATACTTCACTGAGGAATACTGTATGAAGAGGGTATAAAATTATGCACCTAAGATTTGCCTTTAAATTATTTCTTTAACTTCTTAACTGGCTTCTCTGTCTTGTTAGCTTATCATTGCCTTGAAGGTAGTGTGACCAGAAAGTAAGGGTTCCATTTGTCATATTTCCACTTCCTAATACACCAAAACAGTCTGTATACACTAGGCTTTTAAAAGTACAACAGGAGGAGTTCCCATTGCGGCTTAGTGGGTTAAGAGCCTGAATTTTCTCTCTGAGGATACAGGTTCGATCCCTGGCTTTGATCAGTGGGCTGGGCTAAGGATCTGGCATTGCCACAGGCTGTGATGTAGGTCATGGATGTCACTTAGATGTGGGGTTGCTGTGCCTGGGGCCATGGCCTCAGCTGCAGCTCCGATTCGAACCCTTGCCTGGGAACTTCCATATGCCTCAGGTACAGATGTAATAAGAAAAAAAAGGGAAGTAAGTATTACCTTTATCATTCCTGTGATAGTCTTTTCTAACTCAGTTTTGTGTTCTCTGATATTTTTTAACAGGTCATTTCTTTAAAGACAGCATTCTATTGCAGTGCCTGATTTGAAATTTATTTTATGACAGGTAAAAGCTGTAACTTTCCTTGAAGCTATCCTGTCACATTATTTTTTCTTTTAGGGCTACACCTGTGGCATATGGAAGTTCCCAGGCTAGGGGTCAAATCAGAGCTACAGCTGCCAGCCTACGGCCACAGCCACAGCAACCCGGGATCCCAGCAGTGTCTGCAACCTACGCCACAACTCATGGCAACATGGGATGCTTAACCCACTGAGTGAGGCCAGAGATCAAACCTGAATCTTCATGGATACTAGTCAGATTCATAACCCATTGAGCCACAACGAGAATTCCATATCCTGTCACATTTTTGATGGAATTTTTTCTTGTAAATGACTGATGATTATTCTTAGGAATCAGGAATGAATAAATTAAAAACTGACCAATGTGCAAATAGCCCATTTACATATATCTCACAAAATTAGGAAATTCTCTATGAATCTTTTTATATTCTTTTCAAAAATATTCTTTTCCTTTATAGTTTATCATAGGATATTAAATATAGTTCTCTGTGCTATACAGTAGGACCTTGTTGTTTATCCCTTCCATATGTAATAGTCTGCATCTACTAACCTCATACTCCTAGTCCATCCTTCCCCTCACTCCCCCCTGGCAACCAACCACAAACCTGTTCTCTGTATCTGTGAGTCTGTTTCAGCTTTAACCTATAAAGTTCATTTCTGTTTCAGCTTTAACCTATAAAGTTCATTTGTGTCATATTTTAGATTCCACACATAAGTGATATCATATGGTATTTGTCTTTCTGACTTATTTCGCTTAGTATGGTAATCTCTATTTGCATCCATATTGCTGCAAATGGCATTATTTCATTCTTTTTATGGCTGAGTAGTATTCTGTTGTATATATGTACCACATCTTCTTTATCCATTCATCTGTCAATGGACATTTAGACCATTGCCATTTCTTGACTGTTATGAATAGTGCTGCAGAGAACATAGAAGTACATGCATATTTTTGAATTGTAGTTTTGACTGTATGTATGCCTTTGATAGAAATTTTTTAGTCTTCTATGTTCTTATAATATTTTAAATACGTAAAGTAATGGGTTAGAATTAACCTCCTCATATAGGAATTTAACTCAGATTTGTGAAACAGAAATGACTTTTCACTGACTCTTTAAACGCATAGGAAGAATTTAAGTAGAGCAGCTTCATTTGACTGTTATTAGTGTCAGTTGAAGATTCTGGAAAAGAGGTGGAGAAATAAAGGAAGTGTGTCACCCACCCACATCACCAAACTTAAAAAGCTGGAAAACTTTATCCATGGTAACTTTATATGAAATCGCATCAGCAGTTTGGACAAAGACTCAATAGTGCTTCAGTGAAATTTTTGTTTGAACTTAAATTGTTTTCTAGATGTTTTTCCAAAGTATTTTAATGTCTAATTCCCACAACCTCTCTATGAGGGATTAAGAAGCATTGAACACAGTGAGTTCAGAGTCCTTTGTTTTCTCTGGCCTTAAGGGGGGGAGGGGGGCACATACACCCGATTATTGAGCTACACTTTTTTTTCTCTTGTAACCCATTCAAACATTCTGTTAGGAAGATGAAACATTTCAGTTACTGAAATTTTTTCCTAAAGGTTTTGGTTCCCACACTGAAATTCTGCCTCCACAGTCAAGTTCACAATCCAATTCCCAAAATCTGTTCCAAAACACATTCATAGCCTAACCCTTGAGAAAGGGAACTTCAAGCTCCACTTGTCTCCTTGCAGAATAAGTCAAAGCATTTTAAAAAGCAACAAAAATGTGAAATCCCTTGATGAAGTGTTTTTGAAGTGTCCTGGCCACATTTGTCAAAGTGGTCAAATATTATCTAACTCGGTTCAAATTTTAAGTGGGAAACAGCTAAACTCAGCACAAATCTAGGCAAATGACTCCTTCCTAAAGAAAAGAAAATCTCATTATACACAGACCGAGAAAATTAGTATTAAATCCTGGGGATGGTGGTGTGCCC
Source organism: Catagonus wagneri (assembly GCA_004024745.2). Classification (NCBI taxonomy): domain Eukaryota; kingdom Metazoa; phylum Chordata; class Mammalia; order Artiodactyla; family Tayassuidae; genus Catagonus; species Catagonus wagneri. The sequence goes on from PVHT021183726.1 coordinate 26,490,167, forward strand.
AAAGGATTGAGAGTGAGGAAAATTGGGCAAAACCAGGGAGTAGGACTGAAGTGACCTTAGAGGGAAAAAATGCCATCTGGAAGTAACAAGAAAGCCCTGGGAACATGACAATTAGGTACAAAGTATGTAACTATTAGAATTAGCTACTAATTCTCTCCACACATTTGAAGAATTCCATTATCAATGTTCTGGTGAATCAGAGATTTAAAAGAATTGAGATAAAAAGCAATCAAATCCAGTACAGTTTTCTGTACAAAGTGTGAGGCCCCCAGCCTTTACCTTTACAAAAGTGATCTGACTTCAGTCTTATCATTCTGGAGACATGTCGGTCCCTGAGAGTTGGCTTTAAGTTCTCATGCCTAATGTTCTGGCACAGGAAATGGGCTGCCCCTCCTGATGCAGGTAGACACGGTAAAGATCCCTTAAGGGCAAAGAAACACCCATGCAGTGAAAAGAGCACCCAGTTGGTAATAATAGTAGCTGCTATTGATTCACTACTCACTCTGTAATATATTATGTGGGATGATTTACACAGGGCCTCTCTTTATCTTTTTAACCATTCTAGAATGTTGGTATTATTTCCATATTACAGGTGAGGACTCTGGGGCAAAGGTGGATCCTCCTAAGATCTAAAGACAAGATCTAAATGCATGCCTGTCAAACTACAAAGTCCAACCTCTTCACCACTCAGCCAAAGTACCTAAACATTATCTGAATGGCTGTTTGAGGTGAGGAAAGAAAAACAATACACGGAGCAGGATAGTAAGAGAAAAAACAGAGTCATGGCCTCTTGGCAACGACTGGAATTATATAATACTGAAAAAAACTTCAGCATATTATCAAAATTAGGTTAAATGCACATTAACATGATAGAATATATTTAATTAATAAGTACTCAAGACAAGACAAATCCCGAACCAATTTTGATAATGTATTCCAAGATTTACATAGCCAAGAGTGTGACATTCCCTTAGAAACAGTCATCTAAGGAGACTTCATTTTTTCCATTGTCCAGTGTCTTCTGGGAAGTCTTTTTCCCCCCTTATTATAAGATACTGGCTATATTCCTTATATTGTACAACATATCTTTATATCTTATTTTATATATAATAGTTTGTACCTCTTAATCCCCTTTTCCTATATTGCCCCTCCCCCCTTCCCTTTTGCCATTGGTAGCCTCTAATTTATCCTCTATATCTGAGAGTTTGTACTTTTTTTCTTTTTGTTTTCTTGTTTTACTCACTAGTTTTTTGGGGGGGCTTCTTTTTTGGATTTTTAGGGCCGCATCTGTGGCATATGGAAGTTCCCAGGCAAGGGGTCAAATCAGAGCTGCAGCTGCTGGCCTATGCCACAGCTATAGCAACATGTGGTCCAAGCCATGTCTGCAACCTATACTGCAGCTCACAGCAATTCCGGATCCTTAACACACTGGCTTAGGCCAGGGATTGAACCTGCATCCTCATGGATACTGTCATTACTGCTGAGCCACAACGGGAACTCCAGTTTTCTATTTTTATTTTTTGTTTTTTGTCTTTTTAGGACTGCACCTGTGGCAAATGGAAGTTCCCAGGCTAGGGGTCCAATCAGAGCTGTAGCCGCTGGCCTATGCCACAGCCATAGCAATGCAGAATCCGAGCCATAGACGGACGGTGTAGGTGGCAACCTACACCACAGCTCATGGCAAAGCTGGATCCTTAACCCACTGAGTGAGACCAGGAATTGAACATTCAACCTCACAGTTCCTAGTCAGATTTGTTTCTGCTGCGCCATGAAACAAATTTGTAGGCTTTTTGATAATGGCCATTCTGACCGGTATGAGTTTGATTTCATTTTAGTTTTGATTTCCATGTCTCAAATAATGAGTGATATTGAGAATCTTTTCTCTTTTTTTTTTTTTGCCATGTGTGTCTTCTTTGGAAAAATGTTTATTTAGATCTTCTGACCAGTTTTTGATTGGTGATTTGGTTTTTTGATATAAAGCTGTATGAGCTGTTTCTATGTGAAGTTTAATTAAGTCCTATTTGTTTATTTTTGTTTTATTTTCAATATTTTAGAAAGTGGATCCAAAAAGATATTACTGTGATTTATATCAGAGGGTATTCTGCCAATATTTTCCTTTAAGAGCTTTATAGTATCAAGCCTTACATTTAGATCTTTAATCAATTTTGAGTTTATTTTTGTGCGTGGTGTAAAAGACTATTCTAATTTCATTCTTTTACATGTAGCTGTTGAGTTTTCCCAGCACCACTTATTGAAGAGGTTATCTTTTTTCCACTGTAAATGCTTGCCTCTTTAATGGTAAATTGATTGACCATAGATGTGTGGATTTATTTTCTGGGCTTTCTATCCTGTTCCACTGAGCTTTTGTGCCAGCACCATACTGTTTTGGTGAGTGTAGCTTTGTAGTATAATCTGAAGTCAGGGAGCCTCCAGCTCCATTTTACTGTCTCAAGATTGCTTTGGCTATTCGAGGTCTTTTGTGTTTCCATACAAATTTAAAATTTTTTTGTTCTAAAATGATACCATTTGCAGCAACATGGATAGAAGTAGAGACTCTCATACTAAGTGAAGTAAGTTAGAAAGAGAAAGACAAATACCATATGATATCACATATCTGGAATCTAATATATGGCACAAATGAACATTTCCACAGAAAAGAAAATCATGGACATGGAGAACAGACTTGGGGTTGCCAAGGGGGAGGGGAGGGGAAGGGAATGGGATGGACTGGGAATTTTCAGTTAATTGATACAAACTATTGCCTTTGGAATGGATAAGCAATGAGATCCTGCTGTATAGCACTGGGAACTATATCTACCCACTTACAATGGAGCATGAGAATGTGAGGAAAAAAATGTATACATATATGTGTGACTTGCTGCACAAAGAAAATTGACAGAATACTGTAAACCAGCTATAATGGAAAAAATTAAAATCATTATTAAAAATAAATAAATAAATAAAATTTTGTGTTCTAATTCTGTGAAAAATGCCACTGGTAGTTTGATAGGAATTTCAATGAATATGTAGATTGCCTTGGGTATAGTCATTTTGACAATACTGATTCTTCCAGTCCAAGACCATGGTATATATTTCCATCTATTTGTGTCATCTTCAGTTTCCTTTATCGGTGTCTTACAGTTTTCAGATTACAAGTCTTTTGCCTCTTTAGGTAGGTTTATTCCTAAGTATTTCCTTAATTTCTCTTTCTGATCTTTTATTGTTTGTGTATAAGAATACAAGAGATTTCTGTATATTAGTCTTGTATCCTGCAACTTTACCAAATTCATTGATGAGCTCTAGTAGTTTTCTACTAGTATCTTTAGGATGTGCTATATATAGTATCATGTCATCTGCAAAAAATGACAGTTTTACTCTTTCCTTTCCTTTTTATTCTCTTATTGCTGTGGCTAGGACTTCCAAAACTATATTGAATAGCAATGGTGAAAGTGGACATCCTTATCTTGTTCCTGATCTCAGTGGGAATTCTTTCAGCTTTTCACCCTTGAGAATGATGTTAGCTGTGGGTTTGTCATATATGGCCTTTATTCTGTTGCAGTAGATTCCCTCAATGCCCACTTTCTGGAGAGGTTTTATCAGAAGAGGGTGTTGAATTTTGTCAAAGGCTTTTTCTGCATCTATTGAAATGATTGTATGGTTTTTATTTTTCATTTTATTTTATGTGGTGTGTCATACTGATTGACTTATGGATACTGAAAAATCCTTGCATCTCTGGAATAAATCCCTTTTGATTGTGATATATGGTCTTTTTAAAGTATTGCTGGATTTGGTTTGGTTGTGTTTTCTTGAGGATTTTTTGCTTCTATGTTCATCAGTGATATTGGCCTGTAATTTTCTTTTTTCTGTGGTATCTTTGTCTAGTTTTGGTATCAGGGTAATGGTGGCCTCATGTGAGTTTTGTGAGGAAGGTCTGACAAACTTCCTCACAAAACTTCCCTCTAAAAACTGCTTTTGTGGCACCACATAGATTTTGTATGGTTGTGTTTTCACTGTCATTAGTCTCAAGGTATTTTTGATTTCCTTTTTTGATTTCCTCATTGACACATTGGATTTTTAGCAGCATGTTTTTTAGTCTCCATGCAGTCTTTTTTTTTTTTTTTGGTCATTTATTTTCCTGTTGTTGATTTCTAGTTTCATCCACTGTGTTCAGAGATGCTTGAAATAATTTCTATACTCTTAAATTTGTTGAGGTTAATTTTGTGCTCCAATATGTGGTCAATCCTAGAGAATGTTCCGTGTGCACTTGAATAGAATGTATATTCTGGTTTTTTGGATGCAAAGTCCTGAAAATATCAATTACATGTTCTATTGAGTCATTTAGGATCTCTATTGCCTTATTGCTTTTCTGTCTAGAAGATCTGTCCATTTATATGAGTTGGGTGTTAAAATCTCCTACCATTGGAGTTCCCAATGTGATTCAGCAGGTCAAGGGCCCAACGTAGTCTCTGTGAGGATGTGGGTTTGATCCCTGGCCTCACTCAGTGGGTTAAAGATCCAGCATTGTGGTGTAGGTCATAGATGCTGCTCCAATTCAACCCCTGATCCTGGAATTTTGTTTGTTGCAAGTTTTTTAATTTTATTTCAATTTCATTACTAGTAATTGATCTTTTCATACTTTCTGTTTCTTTTGGTTCAGTCTTGGCAGACTACATTTCTAAGAATTTTTCCATTTCTCCTAGATTTTCCATTTTAGTGATATACAGTTTCTTGTGTAGTCTCCTATGATCTTTTGTATTCCTGTGGTATTGGCTGTAACTTCTTTTTCATTTCTAATTTTGTTGACTTGAGTCTTCTTCCTTTTTCTTGATGAGTCTTGTCAATTTTATCAGTTTTATCTTTTTCAATTTATCTTTAAAAAAGATAATGACAGATGTGCTTTATCAATTTTATCTTTTTAAAAAAGTAGCTTTCACTTTCATTTATCTATTTTTTAGTCTCTATTTATTGTTTTCTCTGATGTTCAATATTTCTTTCCTTCTACTAACTCTGGGTTTTGTTTATTCTTCTTTCTCTATTTGCTTTAGGTATAATTTTTGGTTGTTTATTTGATATTTTTCTTGTTTCCTGAGGTGAGATGGTGTTGCTGTAAACCTTCCTCTTAGAATTGCTTGCTCTGTACCATAGGTTTTGAATTGTTGCTTTTATTTTTATTTTCTCCAGGTATTTTTTGATTTCCTCTTTGATTTCTTTAGTGATCCATTATTTGTTCGGTAGCATATTGTTTGGCCTCCATGAGTTTGTGGTTTTTGAAGTTTTTTTTCTTGTAGTTTATTTTGGTCTTATAGGGTTGTGGTTGGACAAGATGCATGATATGATTTCACTTTTCTTAAATTTCCTGAGTCTTTTTTAGTAGACTAACCTACAATCTGTCTTGGAGAACGTTTCATGTACACTCTAAAAGAAAATGTATTCTGTTGCTTTTGGATGGAATACTCTATAAATACTAATTATATCCATCTTGTCTAATACATTAATTAAGGCCAATCTCTCCTTATTAATTTTCTGTCTGGATAATTTCTTCATTGATGTAAGTGGGGTGTTATAGTTTCCTACCTATTGTGTTACTATTGATTCCTCCTTTTATGCCCATTAATGTTTCCCTTATATGTTTAGACACTCCTATGTTGAGTATGAACATATTTACAATTGTCATATCTTCTTCTTGAATTGATCACATGATCATTGTATAGTGTCCTTGTTTGTTGTAATAGTCTTTATTTTAAAGTCTATTTTGTCTGATATAAGTATTAATCTTTATATTAATTATATTAATTCTTCTAATCCATGACCACAGCATATCTTTCATATAGCTGCAGCTTCTTCCATTTCCTTCATTAATGTCTTGTAATTTTTACAGTAGAGATCTTTCACCTCCTAGGTTAAGTTCATTCCTAAGTATTTTATTGTTTTTGATGCCATTATAAATTAGAACAATTTATTTCTTTTTCAGATATATTGTTGTTCATGTATAAAAATGCCGTTGATTTTTGCAGGTTAATTTTGTATCTTGCAGCATTACTGCGTTCATTAATTAGGCATAGCAGTTTTTTGGTGAGGTCTTTAGGACTTTCTACATGTAAAATCATTTCATCTGCAGAGAAAGGGAATTTTGCTTCATTTTCCAATTTCAAAAACTTTTACTTCTTTTTCTTGCCTTATGTTCTGACTGGGACTTCCAGTACTATGTTGAATAGGAGTGGTGAGGGTCCTGTTTCTGAACTTAGAGGAAAATTTTTAACCTTTTTCCATTGAGTGTGATAGTACTTGTGGGCTTATCACATGTGGGCTTTATTATGTTGAGATATGTGACTTTCATACTTCATTTGTTAAGACTTTTTAAATATGAAAAGATGTTGGTTTTGTCAAATATTTTTCTACATCTATTGAAATGATCATAACTTTTCCTTCATTTTATTAATGTGATGTATCATATTCATTGATTTGTTTGCCTTTATTTAGGGCTGCACTCGCGGCATATGGAGATTCCCAGGCTAGGGTTCTAACAGGAGCTGTAGCTTCCAGCCTTCGCCACAGCCACAGCAACGCGGGATCTGAGCCACGTCTGCAACCTACAGTACAGCTCACGGCAACGCCGGATCCTTAACCCACTGAGCAAGGCCAGGGATCGAACCCGCAACCTCATGGTTCCTAGTCGGATTCGTTAACCACTGAGCCATGATGGGAACTCCTGATTTGTATATTTTAAATCATCCTGGCATCCACAGATAAATCCCAGTTACTACTGTGAATGATACTTTTAATATGCTGCTGAATTCTGTTTGCTTGTATGTTACTGAGTGTTTTGGCATCTACATTGATCAGAGGTATTGGTCAGTAGTTATCTTCTCTGATAGTGTCCTTTTTCAGTGTTGGTATCAGGTAATGCTGGACTTGTGAAATAAGTTTGGCCATGTTCTTTCCTCTTCAATATTTTGGAATAGTTTGAAAAGGATAGGCATTAACTCTTCTTTAAATGTTTGGTAGAATTCCCCATGAAGCCATCTGGTCCCAGACTTTTGTTTGGAGAGATTTTTTTGACTACCAATTCAATTTCATTATACAGCAAAATGACTGAGTTGTACACACACACACACACACACACACACACACACACACACACACATTCTTTTTCTCACATTATCCTCCATCATGTTCTATCAAAAGTGATTGGATATAGCTCCATGTGCTAAACAGCAGAATCTCATTGCTTATCCATTCCAAATGCAGTAATTTGCATCTATTAACCACAAACTCCCAACCCTCTCATTCCCTCCCCCTCCCCCTTGGCAACCACAAGTCTGTTCTTCAAGTCCACAAGTTTTTTTCTTTCCTGTAGATAGGTTCATTTGTGCCATATATCAGATTCCAGATATAAGTGATATCATATGGTATTTGTCTTTCTCTTTCTGACTTCATTTAGTATGAGAGTCTCTAGTTCCACCATGTTGCTGCAAATGGAATTATTTTTTTCTTTTTTATGCCTGAGTAGTATTCCACTGTGTGTATATACCACATCTTCTTAACCCATTCATCTGTCAGACATTTAGGTTGTTTCCATGTCTTGGCTATTTTGAATAGTGCTGCTATGAACATGGGGATGCATGTATCTATTTCAATGAAGTTTTGTCTGGACATATGCCCAGGAGTGGGATTCCTGGGTGATATGGAAGTTCTATTTTTAGTTTTCTAAGATACCTCCATAATGTTTTCTAAAATGGTTGTACAACTTTGCATTCCCACCAACAGTGAAGGAGAGTACTCTTTTCTCCATACCCTGTCCAGCACTTGCTATTTGTTGACAGGTTTGAGGTGGTACCTCATTGTAGTTTTGATTTGGATTTCTCTAATAACTAGTGATGTTGAGCATTTTTTCATGTGCCTATTGGCCATCTGTATGTCTTCTTTAGAGAAATATCTATTCAGGTCTTCTACCCATTTTTTAATTGGGCTCTTGGTTTTTTTTGCTTTGGAGTTGTGTAAGTTGTTTATATATTTTAGAGATTAGGTCCTTGTTGGTTGCATCCTTTGAAACTGTTTTCTCCCATTCTGTAGGTTGTTTTTTTGTTCTATTAACGGTTTTCTTTGCTGTGCAAAAGCTTGTCAGTTTGATTGGGTCCCATTGGTTTATTTTTGTTTTTATTTCTATTGCTTTGGGATACTGACCTAAGGAAATATTTGTAAGGTTTCATGTCTGAAAATGTTTTGCCTTTGTTCTCTTCTAGGAGTTTGATGGCATATTGTCTCATGTTTAAGTCTTTAAGCCATTTTGAGTTTGTTTTTGTGTATGGTGTGAAGGTGTGTTCTAGTTTCATTGATTTACATGTGGCTGTCCAGTTTTCCCAGCATCACTTACTGAAGAGACTGTCTTTTTCCCATTTGATATTCTTGCCTCCTTTATTGAAGGTTAATTGACCACAGGTGTCTTGGTTTATTTCTGGGTTTTCTATTCTGTTCCATTGGTCTGTATGTCTGTTTGGTAGCAGTACCACACTGTCTTGATTACTGTAGCTTTGCAATATTGTCTGAAGTCTGGGACAGTTATGCCTCCTACTTGTTTTTTTTTCCCCCTCCTCAGGGTCACTTTGACAGCAAATCTGGGTCTTTTATATTCCCATATGAATTTTTGGATTGTTTGATATAGTTTTCTGAATAATGTGGGTAATTTGATAGGGATTGTATTGAATCTGTAGATTGCTTTGGGTGCCATTTTAACAATGTTAATTCCACCAATCTAGGAGCATGGAATAGCTTTCCATTTCTCTGTATTCTCTTTAATTTCCTTGATTTAATATTTTATAGTTCTCATCATATAAGTCTTTCACCTCCTTGGTCAGGTTTATTCCTAGATATTTAATTTTGGGGAGGGGTGTGATTTTAAAAGGTATTGTATTTTTACTTTCATTTCATTGTTCATATACAGAAATGGAACCATTTTCTGAATGTTAATCTTGTATCCTGGTACTTAGCTGAATTCATTGATCAGTTCGAGTAGTTTTTGTGCAGAGAACTGGTTTTCTATATATGGTATCATGTCATCTGAATATTGTCACAATTTTACCTCTTCTCTTCCAATATGGATGCCTTTTTTTGTTTGTTTGATTGATGTGGCTAGTATTCTAATACTCTGTTGAATAAAAGTGGTGAGAGTGGCATCCTTGTATTGTTCCAGATTTTTAGTGGAACACTTTCAGCTTTCTCCATTGAGGATTATATTAGATATAAAGATAATACATCTTTATTATGTTAAGATATATTACCTCTATACTCACTTTGGTAAGAGGGTTTTTTTTTTTTTTTAGGAGTTCCCGTTGTGGCTCAGTGGTTAACGAATCTGATTAGGAACCATGTGGTTGTGGGTTCGATCCCTGGTCTTGCTCAGTGGGTTAAGGATCCGGCGTTGCCGTGAGCTGTGGTGTAGGTTGCAGATGCGGCTCGGATCCCGCATTGCTGTGGCTGTGGCCAAGGCTAGCAGCTACAGCTCCTGTTAGACCCCTAACCTGGGAACCTCCATATACCTCAAGTGCGGCCCTAGAAAATGCAAAAAGACAAAAAAAGTTTTTTTTAATCATGACTGGAAGTTGTAATTTTTTCAAATGACTTTTCTGCACCTGTTCAAATGATCATGTGGTTTTTGACTTTTCTTTTGTTAATGTGGTGTATGACATTGATTGATTTGTATATATTTAATCATCCTTGTGAACTTGGGATGAATCCTACTTGGTCATAGTGTATGATCTTTTTTATACATTGGATTTGGTTGGCTAAAATTTTGTTGAGATTTTTTGCATCTATATTCATCAAAGATATCGATCTATAATTTTCCTTTTTGGTAGTATCTTTGTCTAGTTTTGGTATTAGGGTGATGGTGGCATCATAGAATGTCTTTGGGAGTGTTCCTTCTTCTTCCACCTTTTGGAAAAGTTTAAGAAGAATGTGTATAAGTTCTTTGTATGTTTGGTAGAATTCACTTGTGAAGCCATCTGGTCCTTAACTTTTGTTGGTAGTGAATGTTTTTATTACATATTCAATTTCATTTTTGCTGATCAGTCTGTTCACCTTATGTCTTTCTTCTTGATTCAGTTTGGGTAGGCTGTATGTCTCTGAAATGTTGTCCTTTTCTTCCAGGTTGTCAAATTTGTTGGCGTATAATTGTTCATAGTGTTATCTGATGGTTTTTTTTATATTTCTGAAGTATCCATTGAGATGTCTTCTTTTTCATTTCTTATTTTGTTGATTTGAGTTCTTTCTCACCTCTTCTTGGTGAGTCTGGTCAGAGGTTTATCAATTTTGTTTACCCTTTCAAAGAACCAGCTCTTGATTTTCTTGATTTTTTTTTCTATTGTGTTTTGAATCTCTGTTTTACTGATTTCCTCTTTGATCTTCATGATTTCCTTTCTTCTGCCAACTTTAGGTTTTGTTTGTTCTTCTCTTCCTAATTCTTGTAGGTGGTAGAATAAGATTTTCTTCTTTTTGAGGAAGGCCTGTATTGCTATGCACTTCCAAGAACTGCTTTTGTGGCATCCCGTAGATTTTTTTTTGCCTTTTTGCCTTATCTAGGGCTGCACCCACGGCATATGGAGGTTCCCAGGCTAGGGGTCTAACAGGAGCTGTAGCCACCAGCCTACGCCATAGCCACAGCAACACAGGATCTGAGCCGTGTCTGCAAACTACACCATAGCTCATGGCAACACTGGATCCTTAAACCCACTGAGCAAGGCCAGGGATTGAACCTGCAACCTCATGGTTCCTAGTCAGATTCTTTAACCACTATGCCACGACAGGAACTCCCAGCACCCCATAGATTTTGAATGGTTGTGTTTCCACTGTCATTTGTCTCTAGGTAGTTTTTGATTTCCCTTTTAATTTCCTCACTGACCCATTGCTTTTGTTTTTTTAATAGCATGCTTTTTAGTCTCCATGTACTCTTTTTTTTTTTGCTTTTCCTGTGGTTGATTTCTAGTGTCATGCCATTGTGGTCAGAGAAGATGCTTGAAGTAATTTCTATACTATGAAATTTGCTTAGTTATCACCCCAGCATGTGGTGAATCCTTGAGAATATTCCATGTATACTTGAAAAGAATGTATATCCTGACTGTTTTTGGATGTAATATCCTGAAACCATCAGTTGAGTCTAACTTTTCTATTGTGTCATTTAGGATCTCTGTTGCCTAAAAGTTATTATGTCTAGAGGATCTGTCCATTGATATGAGTGGGGTGCTAAAATCTCCTGACATTATTGTATTCCCATCATTTTATCCTTTTATGTCTGTTAGTATTTATTGTATGTATTTGGGTGCTCCTATATTAGAGCATATGTGTTGATGATTGTAATAGCTCTTCTTGAAATGATCCTTTCATGATTAAATGGTGTCCTTCTTTGTCTTTGTTTATGGCCTTTGTTTTAAAGTCTACTTTGTCTGATATGAGTATTGCAACTTCCAGTTTCCTATTTTTTCCATCCCTTCACTTTCAGCTTATATGTGTCCTTTGCCCTCAGCTGAATCTCTTGGAGACAGCATATTGTAGGCTTTTGTTATTTTATCCAATCTGTCACATATATCCTTTGATTGGAGCATTTAGTCCATTGACATTTATGGTAATTATTGATAAATTTGTACTTATTGTTTTTTATTGTTTTTTAAAACTCTCATTCCAGTTGGTTCTATGTTTCTCCTTTGTTCCTTTCTTTTGGTTTTATGTTTTTTTGTTTTTTGTTTGGTTTGGATGATTTCCTTTTATTTTATGTGTGTATCCTCTTCTTTTTTGTTTTTGTGAATATAGTGTTTGATTTTGATTTCTACTTGCCCTGCTTTTCAAGTATGTTAACCTCTTTCTATATGTGCTTGCTTTAGCCTGATAGTCATATAGGCTCAAACACTTTCTTTAAAAAAAAAAAGTGTAATCCAGACTTTCTTACTTTCCTTCCCAATATTTTATGATTTTGATGTCCTTTTTTACATCTTCATGTTTATCCTTTTTGAATTTGGTGCTGATTAGACTGCAGACAGAGGTCTGTTTCATTCTTTGCTCCTTCAAGGGACTTCTGTTCTTATAATAGGAACTGGTTCATGAGCTTCTTCTTTTGCTTGTATTTTTTGTTTTCTGTGTGTTTCAGGAAAACAACTACAGTAATCTTGCAGGGCTATTTATATGTGAGAGCACCCCTGGCTAATTTGTGAGGGCTTACTATTGTATTTTTATTTTTTTATTTTTTGGTTTAAGGTGCTGCTTTCAGTTTGGATGCTTGCTATCTCTGCAGTGTGAGCAGGCTCTTATCCCCTTTATGGGGTGTGTATAAGTGTTAGGCAGTGCTTGCTTCCAGGGAGATGCAGGCAATGGGCAGTGCCCAGTGCTTGGTTGCTAGTCCCTTAAAATGGCAAGGACATGCAGGGAGGTGGTGCAGGATGCTCCTACTTGCAAGGCCCTGTGAAGTGACATCGACCCATAGGAAGGTGTAAGTAGTGCCCAGAACTTTTGGCAGCAGCAACAGGAGGACAGATATGTGGAGGGTTTCTTGCCCTTTTGGGAGATTTAAGGTCTTCTGCCAGCATTCAGTAGATGTTTTATGCCAGTTGTTCCACATGTAGATGGTTTGTTTTTTGTTTTGGGGGGCGGTTGATGTGTTTGTGGGAAAATGTGAGCTCCATGACTTGCTCCTCTACTGTCTTGGTCCTGCTTCCTGTGTTTCCATAATTTAAAACAAACATTTTTGTTCCATTTCTATGAAAAAAGTCATTGGTAATTTGATAGGGACTGCATTGAATCTGTAGGTTGGCTTGCGTTGTATAGTCATCTTGACAGTATTGATTCTTCCAATCCGAGAACATGGTGTTTCTTTCCATCTTTTTATGTCATTTTCCATCTCTTTCATCAGTGTTTTTTGGTTTTCAGAGTACAGGTCTTTTGCCTCCTTAGGTAGATTTATTCCTAGGTATTTTATTATTTTTGATATGATGATAAATTGGATTGTTTCCTTAATTTTTCTTTCTGATCTTTCTTTGTTAGTATATAGAAATTCAAGAGATTTTTGTGTATTACTTTTGTATCCTGCAAGTTTACCAGATTTGTTGATGAGTTCTCAGAGTTTTCTGGTACCATCTTTAGGATTTTCTATATATGATATCATGTCATCTGCAAACAGTGACAGTTTTACTTCTTTTCCACTTTGGATTTCTTCTATTTCTTTTTATTGTCTGATTTCTTTGGCTAGAACTTCCAAACCTATGTTGATTACAAGTGGTGAAAATAAAGTTCCTGCTATGGTGCAGCAGGTTAGGGATCTGGTGTTGTCTCCGTGGTGGGTTTGATCCCAGGCTCAGGGCAGTAGATTAAGGATCTGGTGTTTCCACAGATGCAGTGTAGGTCACAACTTCAGTTCAGATATGATATCTTAACTTGGAATGTCCATATGCTGTAGGTGTGGCCAAAAAAGTTACCAAAAAAGGGTGATAAGAGTGGACACCCTTGTCTTGTTCCTAGTTGGATTTATCTATGTCTGCTCTTATCTTTATTATTTCTTTCCTTCAGCTGACTTTGGGCTTAGTTTGTTCTTTTGCTACTTCCTTGAGCTGTAACTTTAGGTTATTTGAGATTTTTCTTTTATGACAGGTGTTTATCAATATCTCTTTTTTATTTTCTTTCTTTCTTTTTTTTTTTTTTTGTCTTTCTAGGGCTGCACTGGCAGCATATGGAGGATCCCAGGCTAGGGCTCTAATTGGAGCTGTAGCTGCCAGTCATCACTGCAGCCCCAGCAACGCCAGATCCGAGCCACAGCTGAGACATACACCATAGCTCACAGCAATGCCAGATCCTTAACCCACTGAAAAAGGCCAGGGATTGAACCCACAACCTCGTGGTTCTTAATCGGATTTGTTTCTGCTGTACCATGACAGGAACTCCTATTGATATCACTTGATACTGCTTTTGCTACATCTTATAAGTTGTCGTATATTGTATTTTCATTTCCCCGTCTCAAGATATTTTCTAATTTCCCTTCAAGTTTCTTCTTTGATCCAGCATCATTCTAGAGTGTGTCATTTAGTTTCCATGTACTTGTGAATTTTCCCATTTTCCTTCTGTTATTGATTTTTAATTTCATTGCATTGTGGTCAGAAAATACATTTGGGATGATTTTGATCTCCAATTTTTTTAAGACTTCTTAACATGATCTGTAATGTTACTTATCCTGGAAAATCTATATATGCTTGAGAAGAAGGTGCATTCTACTGGTGTTGAAGGTTAGATAAATATCTGTTTGGCCCATTTGTTTATAGTGGTGTTCAGCTCTGCTGTTTCCTTATTAACTTTTGTTGGGATACTCCACCCATTATCAAAAGTGGAGTATTCAAGTCCCCTACTATTAATGTATGGCTATCTATTTCTACCTTTCAATCTGTAGATATTTGCTTTATAGGCTTAGGAGCTCTGATGTTATGTGCATGTGTATTTATTTTTATACCATTTTCAAAGATGACTTTCCATTTATAGGTATTACACAATTTTGGCTATATTTCCCACTTGTACAATACATCCTTGAGCCTCTTTTAACCAATAGTTGGTACATCCCACCCTCCCCCATATTGCCCGCACACACACTGGTAACCACTAGTTTTTTCTCTGTATGTCTGAGTTTGCTTCTGTTTGTTTTATTCATTAGCTTGTGGTATCTTTTAGATTCCACATATAAGTGATATAGTGTTTGTCTGACATATTTGACTTAGCACAGTGCCTCCAAGTCCATCGATATTGTTGCAAATGACAAAATTTCATTCTTTTTATGCTGAATAGTATTCTATTGTATATAGAATCTAGATCTTCATCCATTTATCTGTTGATAGACACTTAGATTTCTTCCATATGTTGGCTATTGTAAATAATGCTGACATGCATATTGGGTTGTATGTATCTTCTCAAATTAATGGTTTTGTTTTATTCAGATATATACCCAGGAGTGAAACAGGTGAACATATATTTAAAATAGTTGTATCTTTCTGTTGAGTAAACTCTTTTCTATAATGATATTCTGTGTCTTGAATAGCAGTTTTTTATTCAAAGTCTCTTTGTCTCACATTAGTACAGCCACCACTATTCTCTTTTGGTTACCATTTGCATGGAATATCTTTTTCTATCCTTTTACTTTCAAGCTTTGGGTGTTCTTAAAACTAAAGTGTATCTCTTGTACCCAGCATATAGTTGTAGCTTATAGTTTTATCGATTCAGTCGCAGTGTCTTTTGATTAGTAGGTTTAATCCATTTCAATTTTAAATAATTGATTGATTATTGTATTATCACTCTTCTTAATACTTTTTTGTCTTTTAACTTTTCAGCTAGTGATTTCTGTACCATCATTTATGATATTGCTTTATTCTTAAATATATTTACCCCTACCAGTAAAATTTATACCTTCTTATGCTTTTTTATTGTTCTTTACTGTCTTTTTGTTTAAACTTGATAAACTCTTTACTACTTCTTGTAAGTCTGGTCTAGTGATAACAAAGTCCCTTGATATTTGTTTGTCTTGGCAAGTCTATCTTTCCTTCATTTTTATTTTATTTTTTAAATTACTTAATGAATTTTATTACATGTATGGGTGTAAAACAATCATTACAACCAAATTTTATAGCATTTCCATCCCAAACCCTCAGTGCATCCCCCTACACCCACCCTGTCATTTGGAAACCAAAAGTTTTTCCAAGTCTGTGAGTCAGTATCCGTTCTGCAAAGAAGTTCATTGTATCCATTTTTTAGATTCCACATGTAAGTGATACCATTTGATGTTGGTGTCTCACTCTCTGACTGACTTCACTTAGCATGATAATTTCTAGGTCCATTCATGTTGCAGCAAATCCCTTTGTTTCTTTCCTTTTAATGGCTGAGTAATATTCCATTGTGTATATGTACCACATGTTCCTTCTGTCAATGGACATTAAGGTTGTTTCCATGTCTTGGCTATTGTACAGAGTGCTGCAATGAATCCTGGAGTACATGTGTCTTTTCAAGTCATGGTTTTCTCTGGATAGATGCCCAGGAGTGGGATTGCTGAATCAAATGGTAATTCTGTTTTCAGTGTTCTGAGGAATCTCCATACTGTGTTCCACAGTGGTTGCAACAATTTACATTCCCACCAACAGTGTAATAGGGTTCCTTTTTCTCCACACCCTCTCCAGCACTTATTGTTTGTAGACTTTTTGATAATGGCCATTCTGGCTGGTGTAAGGTGGTACCTCATAGTGGTTTTGATTTGCATTTCTCTAATAATGAGTAATGTTGAACATCTTTTCATGTGTTCTTTGGCCATCTGTATGTCTTCTTTGGAGAACTGTCGGTTTAGATCTTCTTCCCATTTTTTGATGGGGATTTTTATGGGGTTTTTTTGGGGGGGTATTGAGCTGTAGGAGATGTTTATAAATTTTGGGGATTAATTCCTTGTCAGTTGCTTCATTTGCAAATATTTTCTCCCATTCTGTGGGTTGTTTTTTCATTTTGTTTAGGATTTTCTTTGCTGTGCAGAAACTTTTAAGTTTACTTAAGTCCCAATTGTTTATTTTTGTTTTTATTTTCATAACTCTAGGAGGTGGATCTGAGAAGATGTTGCTGTCATTGATGTCAGAGAGTGTTTGACCTATGTTTTCCTCTAAGAGTTTTATAGTATCTGGTCATATATCTAGGTCTTTAATCCATTTTGAGATTGTTTTCATGTAAGGTGTTAGGAGGTGTTCTAACTTCATTCTTTTACATGTGGCTGTCCAGTTTTCCCAGCACCACTTATTGAATGGGCTCTCTTTTCTCCATTGTATATTCTTGACTCCTTTGTCATAGCTTAGTTAACTGTAGGTGCATGGGTTTAATTCTGGGCTTTCTATCCTGTTCCACTGATCTATATTTCTGTCTTTGTGCCAGTATCATATGGCTTTGATGACTGTAGTTTTGTAGTATAGTCTGAAGTCAGGGAACCTGATTCTTCCAGCTCCATTTCTCTTTTTCAGGATGTCTTTGTCTATTCTGGATCTTTTGTGCTTCTAAACAAACTTTAAAATATGTTGTTGTAGTTCTGTGAAAAATGTCCTTCATAATTTGATAAGGATTGCATTGAATCTGTAGATTGCCTTGAGTGGTATAGTCATTTTGATAATATTGACTCTTCCCATCCAAGAGAATGGTATGTCTTCCATCTATTTGTGTCATCTTTGATTTCTTTCATGAGCATCTTATAGTTTTCAGGGTACAGGTCTTTTGTCTTTTGAGGTAGGTTTATTCCTAAGTATTTGATTCTTTTTGATGTGATGGTAAATGGGATTGCTTCTCTAATTTCTCTTGATGGTCTTTCATTGTTAGTATTTTGCATCCTGTGACCTTGCCAAATTCAGTGATGAACTCTAACACTTTTCTGGTAGCATCTTGATTTTCTAGGTATAGTATCATGTCATCTGCAAATAGTGATAGTTTGACTTCTTCCTTTCCAATTTGGATTCCTTTTGTTTCTTTTACTTCTCTGATTGCTGTGGCTAGGACTTCCAAAACTCTGTTGAATAGTAGTGGTGAGAGTGGACATCCTTCTCTTGTTCCTGATCTCAGCAGGAATTCTTTCAATTTTTCACCATTGTGAATGTTGTTAGCTCTGGGTTTGTCATACATGGCCTTTATTATGTTGAAGTAGGGTCCCTCTATGCCCACTTCCTGAAGGGTTTTTATCAGAATGGGTGTTGGATTTTGTCAAAGGCTTTTTCTGCATCTATTGAGAGGATCATATGGTTTTTATTCTTCAGTTTGTTAACGTGGTGTATCACACTGATTGATTTGTGGATACTGAAGAATCCTTGCATCCCTGGGATAAATCCCACTTGATCATGATGTACAGTCACTTTAATGTATTGATGGATTCGGTTTGCTAGTATTTTGGTGAAGACTTTTACATCTATGTTCATCAGTGGAATTGGCCTGTAATTTTCTTTTTTTGTGGTATCTTTGTCTGGTTTTGGTATCAGGGTGATAACCTCATAGAATGAGTTTGGGAGTGTTTCTTCCTCTGCAATTTTTTGAAATAGTTTCAGAAGGTAGGTGTTGGCTCTTCTCTAAATGTTTGATAGAATTCTCGTATGAAGCCATCTGGTCATGGACTTTTGTTTTTTGGAAGTTTTTTAATCACAGTTTCAATTTCAGTACTTGTGATCATTCCATTCATCTTTTCTATTTCATTTTGGAAGCTTGTACTTTTCTAAGAATTTGTCCGTTTCTTCTTTTCTGTTTTATTGGCGTATAGTTGCATATAGTAGTCACTTATGATCCTTTGTACTTCTGTGATGTACGTTGTTACTTCTCCTTTTTCATTCCTAATTTTATTGATTTGAGTCATCTCTCTTTTTTTCTTGATAACTCTGGCTAGGGGTGTATCAATTTTGTTGATAATTTCAAAGAACCAGCTTTTAGTTTCATTGATCTTTTCTATGGTTGTCTGCATTTCTATTTCATTGATTTCTGCTCTGATCTTTATGATTTATTTTCTTCTTCTAACTTTAGGTCTTTTCTGTTCTTCTCTCTCTAGCTGCTTTAGTTGTAAGGTGAGGCTGTTTATTTGAGCTTTTTTCTTGTTTCCTGAGGTAGGCTTGTATTACTATAAACTTCCCTCTTAGAACTGTTTTTGCTGCATCCCATAGGTTTTGGAGTGCCATATGTTTGTTGTCACTTGCTTCTAGGTATTTTTTAATTTCCTCTTTGATTTCTTCAGTGATCCATTGGTTGTTTAGTAGCATGTTGTTTAGCCTCCATGTGTTTGTGTATTTTGCAGTTTTTTCTTGTTGATTTCCAATTGTATAGCATTATGGTTGGAAAAGATGCTTGATATATTTCAATTTTCTTAAAGTTACCAAGGCTTGATTTGTAGCCCAGGATGTGATCAATCTTTGAGAATGTTCCATGTGCACCTGGGAAGAATACATATTCTGTTGCTTTTGGATGGAATGTCCTATAAATATCTATTAAGTCCATCTGATCTAATGCTTCATTCAGGGCCTGTGTTTTCTTATTGATTTTCTGTCTGGATGATCTATATAGTTCTGTAAGTGGAAGTTAAAGTCTTCCATGTTATTGTGTTATTGTCAATTTCTCCTTTTAAGGTTGTTAGCAGTTGCCTTATATATTTTGGTGAGCCTGTGTTGGGTGCATAGATATTTTAAATTGTTATATTTTCTTCTTGGATTTATCCTTTGATCATTATGTAGTGTCCTTTCTTGTCTCTTAAAATATTCCTCATTTAAAGTCTATTTTGTCTGATACGAATATTGCTACTCCAGCTTTCTTTTGATTCCCATTGCATGGAATATTTTCTTCCATCCTCTCACTTTCAATTTGTATGTGTCCCTAGAAGTGAAGTGGATCGCTGAAGAGAATGTGTGTGTGTGTGTGTGTGTGTGTGTGTATGTGTGTGTATATATATGTATATGTGCATATATATATATATATATATATATATATATATATATATATCTTGTTTTTGTATCCATTCATCCAGTCTATGTCTTTTGGTTGGGGCATTTAATCCATTAACATTTAAGATAATTATTGATATGTATGTTCTTATTGCCATTTTATTAACTGTTCTGGATCTGTTTTTGTGCCTCTTTTTTCTTCTCTTCTTCTCTTGTTGCCTGCTCTTGTGGTTTGATGAATATCTTTAGTGTTGTATTTGATTTGATTTTTCTTATTTGTTTGTGTATCAACTGTAGATTTTTGGTTTGCAGTTACCCTGAAGTTTTGATATAGGAATCTGTATATATATGAGATTGTTTTAAGTTGTTGGTCTCTTAATTGCAAGTGCATCTCAGTGTCCTGCATTTGTACGCTCCTCTTCTCATGATTTCTTATCTTGATAGCATAATTGTGCATGGATGATTTTGTATCTTTACTGTATGTATGCCTTTACTGGTGAGCTTTGTCATTTGTGTTCATTTTTGTTTCTGTTTGTGGCCTTTTCTTTTCTGCCTAGAGAAGTTCCTTTAGTGTTTGTCATAAAGCTAGTTTCATGTTGCTGAATTCTCTTAGCTTTTGCTTATCTGTAAAGCTTTTGATTTCTTCTTCAGATCTGAATGAGAGCCTTGTTGGGTGAAGTAATCTTGATTGGAGATTTTTTCCTTTCATCACGTTAAGTATATCATGCCACTCCCTTCTGGCCTGCAGAGTTTCAGCCGAAAAATCTGTTGATAACCTTATTGGGGTTCCCTTGTATGTTATTTGTTTCTTTTTCCTAGCTGCTTGCATTATTTTCTCTTTGTCCTTAATTTTGGTCATTTTCATTAATATGTGTCTCAGGGTGTTCCTCCTTGGGTTTATTTTATGTGGTACTCATTGTGCTTCCTGAATTTGATTGAGTGGTTCCTTTCCCATTTTAGGGAAGTTTTTGGCTATTATCCCTTTGAATATTTTTTTCTGTCCCCTTCTCTCTTCTCCTTCTGTCACCCCTATAATATGGCCGTTGGTGAATTTAACGTTATCCCAGAGTTCTCTGAGATTCTCTTCATTTCTTTTCCATCTTTTTTCTCTTTTCTGTTATGCATCAGTTATTTCCTCTAGTCTATCCTCCACCTCACTTATTTGTTCTTCTGCCTCCTGTATTCTGCTGTTGTCTGCTTCTAATGAGTTTTTTATTTCAGTTATTGTATTTTGCATCTCTTCTTACTTATGTTTTATATCTTGTATTTTTTTGCTCAGTGTATCCTGTAAATTATCAATCTTTGCCTCCAGTTTATTTCCAATGCCTTGCATCATCCTCAGCATCAACAGTCTAAAGTCTTTTTCCTGGAGGCTAATAATCTCCAGATCACTTAGCTGATTTTCAGGAGTTTTTTCTTTCTCCTTTACCTGAGTTATAGTTCTCTGTATTTGCATTTTTATAGGTTTTTGTTGTTGTGTCCTTTTTGCAGACAATAGATTTGTAGCCTCTCTTACTTCTGGTGTCTGCCTCCCTTGTGACTGAAGTTGGTATGGGGAGGTTCGCTGTAGGCTTCCTGATGGGAGGGACTGGTGCCTGCCTACTGGTAGGTGAGGCTGATTCCTATCCCTCTAGTGGGTGGGGCTTTGTCTCTGGGTGAGATTAGAGGTGGCTGTGTGCCTGAGGGGTCTTTAAGCAGCCTGTTTACTGATGGGTGGGGCTGTAATCCCACCTGGATTATTGTTTGGCCTGGGGCTTCTCAGCACTGATGGGTAGGGTCAGATTTTCCCAAAATGGCCACGTTTAGAGAAACGCAGGTTGATGAATATTCCCAAGAGCTTTGCCTCCAATGCTCTTTCCCCACAGCAAGCCACAGTCACTCCCTGGTTTCCTTGGAGATCCTCCAAGAACTGCAATCACATCTGACCCAGATTCCTATGGATCCTTTGCTTTGCCCTGGGACACAGTGCACTATGTGCCTTTCAAGAATGAGGTCTCTGTTTCCCCCAGTCCTGTGGAGCTCCTGTGCACAACCCCCACTGGCCTTCAATGCCAGATGCTCCAGGGGCTCTTTCTCTCAGTGCCAGATCCCCAGGCGTAGGGGTTTGATGTGGGTCTCAGAACTCTCACTCCTGTAGGTGAGTCTCTGTGATAACAGTTACTTTCCAATCTGTGGGGCTTCCCACCCAGGGGGTATGGAGTTGCTTATATTGTGTAATCAGCCATCCTACATTTTGATGTGGCCTCCTCTTTATCTTCTAGAGTAGGACATCTTTCTGAAAGTTTCCAGTACATTTGGTTGAAGGTTGCTCAGCATTTGGTTGTAATTTTGTTGTTTTTATGAGAGAAGTTGAGCTCTAGTCCTTCTATTCTGCCATTTTAATACCTTCTCTTTCCTTCATTTTTAAAGGGCTATTTGCCAGATACAGCATTCTCTGTAGATTTTTTTTCCTTTCAGCATTTTGAATATGTTATCTCATGCTCTCCTGGCCTTCAAGATTTCTGCTAAAAATAGTGTTTATAATCTTAATAGATTTCCATTCTATGTGCTGAGTCATTTTCCTTTTGCTGTTTTCAAAATCCTCTCTTTAACTGTGGACAATGTAATTTAAATGTGCCTTAGTGTAGTTTTTTTTTTTTTGTCTTTTTGCCTTTATGTAGAGCCACACCCACAGCATATGGAGGTTCCCAGGCTAAGGGTCTAACAGGAGCTGTAGCTGCCGGCATTCGCCACAGCCACAGCCACACGGGATCCGAGCCGCATCTGCAACCTTCACCACAGCTCACAGCAACACTGGATCCTTAACCCACTGAGCAAGGCCAGGGATCGAACCCGCAACCTCATGGTTCTTAGTCGGATTCGTTAACCACTGAGCCACAAAGGGAACTCCTTAGTGTAGATCTTTTAGGTGCAACCTATTTGGAGTCTTCTTGGCTTTATGAATTGAGATATCCTTTTCTTTCCACAGATTTGGAAAAAAATTTGGCCATTATTTTTTGAGTGATCTTTCGTCTCCTTTTCTTTCTTCTGGAATTCCCATTGTGTTGTGTTGTTTTTGTTGATTTTGTTCTATAAGTACTGTATGCTTTTTCATTCCTTTTTGCTTTTGCTCCTCTGACTAGAGCAATTTCAAATAGCCTGTCCTTCGGTTCACTGATTCTTTCTCCTGCTTGTGCAGAAGTCTGATGTCAAATATTTTTCTATTGAATTTTTCAGTGTAGTTATTGTGTTCTTTGCTCCAAAGTTTATGTTTTTTTATTCTTTAAAATTTCTGTGTCTTTTTTGAATTTATCACTGTGATCATGTTTTTTTTTCTGATTCTGACTAGTCTATTTGTAGTAGCTCAATGAGCTTCTTTAAGATGATTATTTTGAATTCTTTATCAGACAATTTCTTTCTCCCTTTCTCTGAGGTCAGTTACTGGGACTTTGTTTTGTTCCCTTGGTGATATCATGTTTCCCTACTTATTCATGATCCTTTTAGCCTGTGTTGATGTCTGGACATGTGAGGAAGTAGTCACCCCTCCCACTCTTTATGTACTGGCTTGTGAAGATAACACCTTCACTAGACAACACAGCTAGAGATTCTGTGAATCTACCCAACATTTTGTATAGATGTGCCCACTCTACTCTTCTCATCCCTCCTTAATGGAGGGTGGCTAGTCTTAGGATTGTGTGCCTTTTTCTGAACCCACAGAACTGTGTAAAGTACTGGGATCTCCCTGTTTCTTTTCTCTAGGGCAGTGCCATTCTTGGCCAGGGCATTGGGTAAAAGCATCACTTCCCTCTCTCCCTTCATAAAGGAATTTTATGTATTTTTCCTACCCTGCAGAGCTATGTTGAGTGCCAAGATTCACCTTCCACCTTTTGCCATAGGGCAGTACACTGAGATGCCAGAATGCGGAGCTCAATACTACTCCTGAACTTCTCTCATGGAGAAGAAATCTCAGGGTTGTCCCTCTTCATCCAATTCTGCAAAGTCAGGTTGGTTGCTGAGATATTCCCTGGCTGCTGAGGTCTGTGTGCCATCTGTGGGAGCATGTGGGGCACTATCTGTGGGAGATTGTGCTGGGTTTCAGGAGGTGTATACCAGTTTCTATGAGCCTCCACACTTTTCTTTGTTCTTGCTCCCAAAGAATCCAGCCATGCCAATTTCTTCAGTGTTCTGGGTGCACCAAAATAAGCAGATCTTTTAGACATCTCCCCAAAAGGCTGGGGAGCCATACCCTCACCTGCTTGATATCCTGCAGGAGAAGTCGTGGGTTGCTAGATCTCTCTCACCTCTGAATTTTGTCAACCTTGGGAAGAGTTGATGCAAGCACAGTGATACTACTCTTTCTACTCTTTCAGTACAGCTGATCTTCCATTTTGTGGTCCACTGGGGAGCTAGAATTTCTCAGCTGGAATCCAGAACTCTCACGAAGGAATTTTTGTCTTAGATAGCTTTCAAATCTGTGTTTCTACGGAGGAATGAGGGCTGGAACCTCCTATTCTGCCATATTGCTGATATCACTCCCCCTCTCCAAGCACTCTCGTGACACTCTGGCCTTAGAACAAAACCCACACTTCACTCACAGCCCTGGACGTCTTAGGGGTATGGCTCTGCCCATGTCTTCAGCCTCCTCAGCTTCCAGCTTCCTCCTGGCTTAGCCTCATTCAGTCATACATCTTCCATTACTTCCCTCACACAGCCAAGCTCCTCAATGCCAGCATCTTTGTAATTCCTGTTCCCTTTGCCTGGAAAATCTTTTCCTGGCCATTCATATGGCTTGTTCCCTCTCATCTTTTGGATATCAGTTGAAACAGGAGCTCCTAGGACAGGGTTTTCCTGTTTCTGTATATAAGTTGTGCTCCCAGCCCACCCATGAATCCCTACCACACGACATCTTTTTCCTTCTGTGTCTGTCTTGTTTATCACTACATTCATTGCCAATCCCCTGTAGATTTCTTTTAAAACACTTTCAAATGGTAACATAACAGTCAATGTTGAAGGTGCCATACTTGACCTCATTGTTTCCTATTTGTGGCTATTTAGTAGCTTCTGGTTATAAATAATACTGCAGTGTACATCTCTGTGCATACCGTTTTTTTTTTGTCCATGCCTCTGGTTATTTTGCTCAGTAATGTTTAAGTAGAAACACTGGCTCCATCATAGAGCATGAGTATGTTTAAGGCTCCTTCATACACATGGCCACACTGCATTCCAGAAAGTCTGAGTGAGGACCTAATATAATTCCTACCATTGAATGTGAGAACTGAGAGACAAGAGATGAGTCAATTTTATCTTCCCCCCCTAGGGCCACAATCACCACATGTGGAAGTTCCCAGGCTAGGGATTGAAACAGAGCTGCATCTGCTGGCCTATGCCATAGCCACAGAAACATGGTATTCAAGCCTTGTCTGTGACCTACACCACAGCTCATGGAAACACCAGATCATGACCCACTGAGAGAGGCTAGGGATTGAACCCACATCTTCATGGATGCTAGTCAGATTCATTTCCACTGCAACACAACGGGAACTCCCAAGATGAGTCTTTAGATGAGCAGTGCACATAAATCATCTGAGGATATATATAAAATTCAGACTCTGAGACAGGGTGCCTGGAGTGGGCCTGAGATGCTGCATTTCTAACAATCTCCCCAGAGAATTCATCTAGAGGCCCTCATCCTGCCTGTTCTCTCCTGTCAATTTCTAGGTTCCCTAGGAACCCGTGGCTCTGCCCAGACCTCAGCTTCCTATGCCAGTAGCCCCAGCAGGAAAGCCTATGTTGGTTTGAACTCTTTATTAGGTATATTACCTATCTGTTTCATTAGGGGGTTTTGTGGGCTTCTGTTATATTCTCTCATTGGGAACATATCTTCTGTTTTTTCTCATTTTGCTTGACTTTTTGTGTTTGTTTTTATGAGTTAGGTGAAAAAGTTACTCTCCCAGGCTTGAAAGCATGTCCTTGCATAGAAGCATGCTTATGCAGACTGCATGTATCTTGTGGCTTTGATAGGAGGGCTGGAGCTGAAATGGTCATGGGCTGGGGCTTCTCCTAGGGCATGTCAGGGAAGCCACCTTCATGGTTGGGGGGTGATAACTGGGGCCAGAGCCTGGTGCAAGCCAGGGCTTCTCCCTGCTTATACTGAGGGCCAGCACTTTAGTGGGCATAGGAAGCACTGGAGCCCAACATGGACCAGGGCTTCTAGGGTGCACCAGGGGCTATTGCCTTGGTGGGTAGGAGGAACTGGAGCCAGAGCTCAGAAGAGGCTGGGGGACATGCTAAGGCTGTCTTAGCAGGCTGGTTAGAGTGTCCAGTGCTTCTCAGTCTTCTTCCCCTATACTGGAACTCAAAGCAAGAGACCCTTTTGAAAGCAAGTTTTGGTTTCCTATTGTCTTCTTTCTCTCCTGGTTGTAAGCCCCAGGTTTTCAAAACCAGTCGAAGCATTCATATTCCCAGTGAGAGTCCCCATGGCCAGGTTGCTCAATTTGGGACTCCAATCCCTTACTTCTTATGGAGGATTTCCAAGTTTGTGATGCCCCCTTTTGCTTGTGGGTCACCCATTGGGGATGTTTTTCCTGACTAGATTGTATCTGTGCCCCTCCTTTCTATCTGGGTGTTTTTTTCCTTATGTACTTAATTGTAGAAAAGATGTTCTGCTAGTCTTCAGGTTGTTCTCAGAGGAGTTTATATGTGGCTGTGGTTTTGTTGTGTCCATGGGAAGAGTTTAGCTCATAATCTTCCTACTCTGTCATCCTGCTTCATGTTCATTCTTTTTCCTCCTATGACTAGATAATGTTCTGTCTTCCAGGTTGCTAATTCTTTCTTCTGCATGGCAAAGTCAGATTTCAAAGCTCTCTATTTAATTATCAATTGATTTATTACATTTTTCAGCTCTAGGATTTTCATTTTTGTTTCTTCTCTTTTTTCATTTTTCTCTTTTTTTTTTGTCTTTTTAATGGATGTACCCATGGCATATGGAATTTCCCATGCTAGGGGTCAAATTGGAGTTGCAGCTGCCAGCCTGTGCCACAGCCACAGCAATGATGGACCCAAGCTGTGTCTGTGACCTACATCACAGCTCATGGCAATGCCAGATCCCTGACCCACTGAGTGACACCAGGGATTGAACTCCCCCCACTGAGTGACACCAGGGATGAATCCTTGTCAGATTTGTTTCTGCTGTGCCATAATGGGAAATCCCTTTTTTGTGTGGGAGCGGGGGGTCTATTTCTTTTTTCAGTTTCTCACTTTGTCCATGCATTAATTTTTTAATCTCATTGACTTGTCTGTCTTTGTGTTCTTAGAGTTGACTAAACTTTTTTAAGAGGATCTTTCTGAATTCTTTGCCTGACATTTAATAGCTCTTTCTTTAGAGTCATTTATTAAATAGTATCTTATTAATTTCCTTGCATGGTGTCATATTTACTTTATATTTTATGATCCTTTATTTCTTACACTGGTATATTTGAATAAGTGTTCTCTTCCAGACTTTGCTGGTTCACTTTGGCAGAGACAGTTCTCACACTCAGCTCAGTTGGATCTCTGGGCATGTCTGCTGGTAATGTCCTTGGGCAGGTGGGGAGCTATTATTAGGATCTATTTAATGGCAAGGCAACCAAGCTCTGAAGCTCAGTTGGGATGAGATGTGCCACTAGCTTAGAATAGCTGGAGAGACTGCTGCTATTTGGTTCCCTGGCCAAGGGAGGCTGTGAGATATGCTCTACAGTTTCCTGGATTCTCTAGTGATGCTTGTTAAATGGTCATGACTGGGTGCAGCAGGAGGTGGGGCTATGAAATACCTTGCCTTGCAGGACTATAGGACAGGACCTAAGGGCTGCACAGATTGTTTGGTGACCAGAATCAGGCAAGGGCATGAGTTGTGCCCTGAAGATGATAAAAGCCATGGATGTATGTTCATGTGTTTTAAGCAGGGTTATTGGAAGTGCTATGTAATATACTCTGGTTAGGTTCCCTGATCAGGCAGTCTGAAGGCTGTATTCAGCATTGAGTGGAGCCATGAATTCCTTTCCCCATAGTCGGAGAAGCAGCTCCAAGACCATGATAAGTCTCTTTGTTTGCAGTATTGACTCAAACCAATCCATACCCCAAGTTCCCTGTTCAAACAAGGCTATTCACTTAGATCTGGAGGTCAGCTCTACCCTTATGCCTCCCAGCTTGACCATTAGTGGGTTATGCAGTAGCTTCCAGGTGTTCTGCCATCCTTTCCTGTCAGATGTGGTGGGGAGGGTCACACTGTCCAGAGGATAGGGCTATGGCTACTGTGTGAGTGGGACTGGGAGGGCCCATTTCAAGGAACTTTCAAATTTTCCCAAACTGGCTTTCTGGTTGGGAGGTGCCTGGAGCCAAGATCTGCAGTGTGTAGGGCTATAAATCAGCTCCCTTACCTGGGCACGGGCCGACCAAGCTCTAGTGCCTAAAAAACTCACTTGAGGACTTGAATCAGGCAGACCTGCACCTTCTGAGTTCCCTGGTCATTCTGCTATGCCTTCTTGGTTCTGCAGATAAACAAAGACACTGGTTGGGACTACTGCTTGGGGACTGCAGGTAGGAATTCAGACTGCCAAAATCCAAGTTCTGGTTGTTGTAAGCCCCTCCTCAGTGGTACCTTATCCATGAATGGTTGTTTTTCTTTTTGTGAGGAGGAGTGAAATGAGGAATGACCTATCACCATCTTGGTGACATCATTCTCTATGACTGCATTCTTGGAGTATCCTCAGGCACAGCAACCTCATATTCTTTCAAAGTAAATCTGATTTCTAAGTACTGCAGAGTCACCTGAAGTCAAATATAATAAGTGACAGGTCATCATACAAAGCTAGGTCATAACCCTTTTGGCCACATACTCCTTTCAAGAATGTGATTAAGTCTGGAGTTCCCATTGTGGCACAGTGGAAATGAATCTGATTAGGAACTATGAGGTTGTGTGTTCGACCTCTGGCCTCACTCAGTGGGTTAAGGATCTGGCATTGCCATGAGCTGTGGTGTGGCTTGCAGACTTGGCTCAGATCCTGTGTTGCTGTGGCTGTGGCTGTGGCTATAGCTGGCAGCTGTAGCTCCATTTAGACCCCTCTGGGAACCTCCATATGCCATGGGTGCAGCCCTAAAAAGCAAAAAAAAAAAAAAAAAAAAAAGTGATTAGGTCTATATGAAACCTGGAAAAAGGAGGAAGGGTGGATGTGAATGATATTTTGAAGTGAATGTGCAGGCCTCTGATGAGTATTTTCAACCACTTTGTCAAAACCTAGGGTTTCTAGACAGCACTCGAGTTCCCTTAGAGTGCTATAAACGCATGAAGGCCTTATTGAAGGGTAGGGTATTCCATTTTTCAATCCTTCTTCACCACTTCCATCTTCATCCAATTTGAAAGTTAGTGAGGATGAGAATGTTAGTAAACTTAGGACAAGCATGTATGTTTAATTTACTGGTGTTATTAGAACAGGGCCTGGTACTTTTGACCCCCATTTAAGTATTTGTGGAACGAACGAATGATAATTTAATATTGGGGTCACAAGTAGTATTTCAGTTATCCAAAGAAACCTGTGCTAGAAAAAATTTTTAAGAACCACTGGCACAGATAATTCAAATGGAGCTAATTCTGGGAGCATGGAGAGCTAAGGTTTCTTTGAGACTTAGACCTCAGGATTAATAGCATACTATCAATTCAGTTTGAGAATAAGGTCAGACAGAATCTCAGGACAAGGTCCAGTAGCCATTCAGTGTGAAATGGGAACTTGGATCAAGAAACCTAGCATCACTTTAGTGAGGAGCTTCTTTGCTGATGAATGAGGATGTCAAAGTGGTAGAAGAGAGTGAGGGAAAGAGGAAGGAAGCGAGAAATGAAAGGAAAGAGAGGGAGGGAGGAAGGAAGAAAGGAAGAAGAAAGAGAGGAAGGAAGAAATAAGAGAGAAAGGAAGAAATAACAGAGGAAGAAAAGGAGCAAGGAAGAGAGAGAAAAAAAGAGAAGCAGAAAGAAAGAGAGGGAGGGAGGGAGGGAGGAAGGAAAGGAAAGAGAGAAAGAGAGAGAGAGGGAGAGAAGGAATAAAGAAAATAAAACCTGTTCTATAATCTTATTCTTTTTGTATGTACCTATGGGTGGCCATAAAAACAATGATTGATTACTTGGTCCTGGATTGTCTGACTAAAATCAAAGTGTGTTAGCTTCTGTTTGAATATGAGGACTGTCAATGCAAAACAACAGGACAGAGAGTGCATATTCAATTCTGCTGCAGGAATGTCTTTCAATATATTCTGCTGAAAATAGTAAAAAACAAAAACAAAAACTAGAAAACAAAGATACATTTCATCTAGCAAGGGTAATACAAAGGGGTTATATAAATTTATTTTTCATATAACAATTGATTAGTTTAGAAAATTCCCATTTTCAATGTTTAATTCCATCTCATTTAAAAAAAATCACTAAAAGGACAAGACCCACACAAAAATACAATCTGTATCTGTTCTATATTTACAGATAACCGGTCACTATTAAGGCACAGATTGATTAAAAACTAACATTTATTCAAATAGTCCAAATATTTTGTGCATCATGTAACACTGACAACACCGTATACTGTAGTGTCATATTCCCTTCATTGCATCAAGAGAAAGTGAGAGAAGTAATTTCCAGTGTTTTTATTTATTTTTTTTAGCCATCCTATTTAATCTAGTTTAATTGGAACGGTTTTCCCTTTGGCATAATATCAAAGCACTGTTCATAAAACATATATCACCTCAATACTGTAAATTCATTCCATCATTGTTCTGTTGCAAATGCATGGTGAAGAGCTGGGGAAAGACTCCAAAAGATTATTTGTTATTTCAGAAGGTCTTATTAGAGAAATGATAAAATTAATAGCACTGGGTTGTTGAACAGGAAACAAATCTAGAATTCTTACTCTGTGCTGAATATGTAGCATGATGTGTTCATACAGCCACATAAGGCAGGGAGCTCCATGTGATGACCTGCATACATGTGTCATGTGTGCACGATGATTCCATTGTACTTGCCAAGGTAGCAATTTAGTTTTACATCCATAAGCAGTTCAGTTTAGAAAAAGACATCCCTTAGTGCCATTATAATTGATCATTTTATGACAGGTTCATTATCTATGCCTTCATGGTAACCAATACTTTTTTTTTAGTGAAAATTTTTCTGTGTGAAAAATTTCTCTCCAATTCGTGTTCTTACTTTAATGTAAGACTTAGCCATGGGAAAATGTCAGACAAGTATTTCTGATTACGTACTTGTATGAAAGTCCCCAATTATTATGTGTGATTATCTAATGCCTTCTGCACAGAGCACATGAGAGTGGTTTATATCTATGTAAAAAGTCTTAAATAGTGAACACAAATAAGTCATTACAGTACATGCAAGTCACCACAATTCCTACGGGAAACTTTTACAACAAATTAATACGCTTGGAAATAATATTGCTTTGAAGAAAGAGAGGCACTTAGTGATTTCCTTCATAGATTGAAAACCCTTCATAAATCCATAATAAGATGTCTGAAAAGACCTAGGAAACAATGTTGCCTGATTTCTTGGACTTTCACAGTATAGGATTGTAACAATGAGTTTAGCCACTTGTAAAATAGTCTCTCTCTTTTTTTGTCTCCTTCAGAACACAGCTGTCTTTATAAACTGTTACTCGGAGACTTAAATAAAGCCTTTTCATTCTCAACAAACCCAAGTCTACTTCAAGCAGACAGATATAGTTGTAGAAAAGTCCTGTGACCATATGGAGCACAGCTAATCTGTACATAAGGACAGTAATGTATTTCTCCCCCTAATGGCAACAGTGCTGTCTTGTCAGATGATTATTCGTCTTTTTTAAATAAAGTGACAATCTAGGGCTCCAGTTATTGAATGCCGTCCATTCTCTACCATAAATCTCTAGTAGATATCAATTTAATCAGTTATGTATTGTATGCTTATAATATCTAAAAATAAAAGTTTGATATAAATAAGTGTCCTTTAGTGGCAGTATACTAAAAATAGCCCTTTGCCTTCAGACAACCATTAAAATTATTTTAGCAATATAGGCAGCAGCTAAATATGATTGCAAAGGGTTAATATTGCAAAGTCCATTTGGTCTTTCTCTGCTTGCACCTGTTACAGGGAACTAGGTTCATTGCTAAGTGTTTCTAGGATGCTGACATAAATGAATAGAACTGGTCCAGAACAAAGTGTAGTCACTTAGATTTCCCAAAGTCTCAGAATATTCTGCACAAAAACTACTAATCCAGTACTATTTTGAATAAAAATTTAACACAAAAAAAATGTGACTAGATCTGATTTGTACCAATACATCAGGTGACATAAAAATGAGAGAGATAATTTCCACAGGACAAGAAATTAGAAAGTGTAAAGTGCTGAAAGACCTCAGTAATTATTTTAAAGCAGTACCAGAAAATTCCACTTTGATTATTTAAAAAAAAAATCCCAAATACCAAAACAAAACAAGCACACAAAATAACTTCTATGTGTTCTGGCATTCCAGATGTCAACTCATCCTTCATGTTAGGTCAAAAAAAAAAAAAATCAGTGCATATGTTATATAGGTAAATAAAAACAGGAAATAAAGCCCTATCTTCATATTGCAATTCTGTCCAATTGCCATTAAAAAAAAAAGTAATCCGCATGTGGCATTCTGTATGACTGCATGAGAACATCTCTCTTTTCTTCTTTTTGGCACGAAGTTCAGGTGCGAATAAGATGCTTTGGTCCTGATACCAGACACCCAGAGTGCTGAGGACGGTGTGCGGTGAAGGCTGTTCACAGAGCTCCTGTGTCTGACTTGACAGAGTCGGCGGGCCTGTGCCTGGAGGGTTCTGCTACCAGCGGCCACTGACACTAGCGATGTCCGAGTGATACTGCCGGGGTAGCCTTCCACTCGCTCCACCTTCCAGGAAAGAGGTGCGTGCATTTGGCGGTTCAAAAAGCTTTCTTCGGTTTTTATTTAGTTCTGGAGAGAGAAAGAGAGAATTGTTAGGAGCTCAATGAAGAAGTCCTATAATCTTCGGGACATGTGGTGGAGCTCAGAAAATGGCGATGTGGTAGGATGGGTTTTTTTGCTGTGGGGGGGGGGCAGGAGTCAAGTAGGTGACAAAAGGAAAAGCTTTAGTTGACCATCAAGACTCCCCCCCCCCACCTTTTACAGTTGCCCCACAGCATAGGGAGTGCCCAGGCCAGGGATCATATCTGAGCCACAGTTGCAACCTATATCACAGCTGCAGCAATGCTGGATCTTTGAACCCACTGTGCCGGGGTGGGGATTGAACTGTCTGATGCTGCAAAGATGCCAGGTAATCCCCACTGTACCATAGACGGAACTCCAAGACATTTTTGAAATGCTCTAAAATCTGATATGAAAGGCAAGTAGCATGCTGGAGCTGAAGGGTCAAAGGACAGCAAACAGTTTTTATTTCAGTTTGTGAACTATCTGGGGGACACGTCATTCTCAGAACCCTCTCAAATCCAGATATACGAAATAAACAGTTTGCCTATCCCCAACGTCATTTCAGAGGCAAAGGCAGAGGGACCACCAAAGCTGGTGAAAGGCACATGAGAGGATGGATTACCAGTGACAGAGAACATTACTACAGCTCAGTAAACTCATCCATGTCAAACACAGCAATTATTAAATTATTAAAGTCGGACATGAAAAGAAGACCCCCACATCTAAACAGGAGAACATTGGAGAAGCACACTGATGTGGTAAGCCAGAGCCCTGCAGCCCCACTAGCTCATCTTGCCTATGCTCCTTTAGTCAGAAACAGTTATATGAAGAGGCCTATCAGCAGGAGGTTTCTTTGAATAAAAAATCGATTTAGCAAAGCATAGCAACAGTTAAGGAAATTGATACAAATGAGAACAACCAATATTTGAATCCAAATTTTCAGGGAAAAACCAAGATCCTTAATTTTAATTTTAAAGAAATCATAGTACTGTTTAGTTTGTCTTTTCCCAACTAAAAATAATTAATGAGAAAGGTGTAAAACTGAAGCAGCCTACCTTGTTTATGACTATGCAATGCCCCATATTCCCCTCCATACACACATTCACAGATCCTCAAGTCAGCTGATGTAATTATTACTAAAAGCTCATACAAGTAAAGAGAGTTGTCCAGAAAGTAGGATTTCTGATAGCTACCAAATACAAATATAGCTGACCCTAGAACAATGTAGATTTGAAGTGAGTGGGTCTACTTATGTGGATATTTCTCAACAGTAAACAGTATAACACAGTCTATGGTTGGTTGAATCTGCAGATGCAGAGGGACTTTGGCTATAAAAGGGGTGACTATAAAATTAAATCCCATGTGGTTCAAGGGTCAACTGTATCTTCAAATTTAATCTCAAATAGATTATATTGTTAATGTGCTTAAAGTTGTCTTTTTCTTTAGGGGGAATGGTGGAGCAAGTGACTCGGCACCTTCTGTTTACATAGTACTCAGTACTTTTTCAGCCATACACATATACACAACCCCCTTTCGAGCTCTGAGGTTACACAGCAAACTATGGTCTGCTACAGTAAATCTGAGGATGAGAACATGGACAGGTTGCAATGTGTCATAGGTGGCCAGGGACAGCCATATGGCCAGACATGCTCTTGTCTCCCAAGTTCTAGAATAGGAACCAACACCCTTAACATTTCACCCCAGTGCCTCCTAAAATGTAACTGTCTGCCCTATGGGGGCCAGGCAAGAGGGGAGATGCCTCTTCTGTTCACATTTAGGTCTTGGAGAGAAGAGAAACCACAGTAAGTAATTAGAGCCTATTATACAACAAGCACTTTATATCCTATTTAAGTCCTCCTTAAGGGGTAGATAATATTACCACCCTCCATTTTATAGATAATAAAGCTAAGTTTTAAAAATAGATGAAGTAACTTGCCCACATGGTTGTTAAGTGACAGAGCTGAAACCCTGCCTTCCTAATGCAAGGATCTATGCTATGGGCTACAGCAACCCATCCACTGGGTGGAGACCAGCCGAGGTGTGAGGAATACAAATTTGAGAAATTGGTAGTTTCGTGTATACCAGATAACAGAGCTTTCCTTCATATTTTATATGTATACCAAATTTTTTTAAATATAAAAACATTGCTTAGAAATTTTAAAGAAGCAAGGAAGACATTTCAAGCAAAAGATACATGCAGGCATGCTTATAGATGGCTATTGTTTCAAGTTCCTGCAAAAACACAGTAGCAATGACATTCCTATTACATGTATCTTGGTTAAAAAAAAATTCAGAAACCAAGTCAGAACAATATATTTAAATGCCAACTCATAGGAGAGTTAAGAATAAATGAATCTCCTTAAACACAGCCTAGGAAAGTTTTATCATCTTCAAATGAGAAGACTTTATTTGGCCTCCACTTTCTCATGGGGGGAATAGCCCACGAATCAGGAGGATATCTCCACTCTATAGAGAAGGAAAAGAAAGGCATCAGTCAAACCCATTCTTCCCTAGCATTCTCCACATATAACGTACGAATGGGCGCATGAAAACACCTGGGCCACTGAAGACAAGATATTTTAATAGACATCAAAAACTTCATTCTGAAAAGTCGTATCAACTAGATTTTGCAGAGGATAAATGATTGTGAAGAAATTCAGCCATTCCCTAAAGATGCAGTTTCTAAGAGTACAAATGTAGAGATACTCCCAAGTGTGAAGCACAAAGTCTATAAGAGAGATTATCAAGGATCAAGTCCTACTGAAGAGACTTTAGTTTTTGCTGTTTTTCAAATTAAAAGTAAACTCCCTCTTCTAATTTTTTTAATAAGCCTAAGGGATAGTTTGGAAAAATACCAACCTTTTTCTTTGAAATTCCAAGGTTCACACAATCCTGGCAGCTCTCAGGATCTTGTTGCGGATCTGAACAGAGTCACAAACTAAAAGAATAGGTCAGGAAATGTTAGATCTACCTGGGGCTGTGGCGGGAAGCCTGTCATTAGGATGCTAAACTTCCTTTCACTTAGTCCCTGTGCATTTAGTTAACCAATCACTAAAACACTCAGAGAGAAATCCATGAATTTTCTAGAAGTCGTGGATTTAAAAAAAAAAAATCAAAATTTTTCTCAGACCCATCTCCATTAGAGAGAAGTCTCATTTCCTCTTATAACATTAAAATAAATGTCTTCTGGCCCAAGATTAAAACCAAACCAAAACCTTCTACTGAAAGAACAGCTCTGATTATATGTTAAAAATCTACAAAATTTTAAAAAGGAATTTGAGCAAACTCTGCTTCTAACCAGACCATGTAACCACAAGACAAACATAAGTCAAGGCTGCCCTGATATCCCGCTGGAAATGAAGTGTTCTGAGACTTTAAATGAGTATCTTTGTTATCAGACGAACTGAATTGGGAAAAGAAGCTTTCTGATGAAGGGTTTTTTGATAAAAACTTACTGCTTGCAGAGAAAATGATTTACTAGGTACAAACAAATGCACTCAACAAAGTAAGGCAACATCATCCTTAAAATCATCAAATACTTCCTGCTGTACAGAGCACTCATAAGGCATCTTTTTCAGAGTTTCTAATTCCTTTAAAAGCAAGAGGACCTGTGAACCCCACTGAGAAAGGCAGTCTACAAAAGAGCCGCAATGAAGATGAAGATTGGAGAAAATGCTGTTCTAAACAAGGACTCAAAACCCCTCCTGTTTTGCACCCCACTCCCCCAAACTCACCTGGAACACATCACCCATGTATTCCAGAGCAAAGGTAACTGATGATCCATCTGTAATCTATGTAAATACTTAAGAGATATCTGCTTATTTCTGGAAGCTTTAGCCAATTTGGAACTAGGTTGGTGCACAAAGGACTTAATTTTCATTACAGTGTCATGAACATTCCACACATCTCTAAATGAAAGATTCTGGCGTTCTGCAACATACGCTTCTGTGGTCTAAATGTGCTTCCCCACAGGCATATTTAACAGTATAGGCATGATGATGGTGTTAATCAAATTTCAAGTAGTATATTAATTTCATTTTCAAATTAATAAAAGAGTGCAAAAATACGTAAAGTTAATTTGGGTCCAGAAATACCCCTTGGAGGCTGAGCTTTAGGGTAAACAAGTTGAAAGTTATTCCACTGCCACAAAGAGGAAAAGAGAGAGAACAAAGGAGTACCCTGCGAATAATACTTACCATTAAAACAAGGTTATTTTCACTTTGCCTGAGGATATACTGCAGGGAAGAACAGACCTTAGAAATGGAAGGTGACCTTACACATTCATCTGTTCCAAACCACCTTCGTGGTTAAGAAATTGAAACCAAAAGAGGTTTGGACACACACCCAAAGGTGTGTGACTTGGAGGGGCAAGTCTCAGGTCTCCTTATTTGAACACAGTGTTCTTTCCACTATAACCAAGCTGATCTTATGGGTGAACAGGAAACAGTGGCTGCCCCGCAGGGCTGCATCAATGCAGACGCTTGGATGCAAAGGATGGAGGAAGACTCCTCAAACTGATGTGTGCAGAACTCTATCCATGGAGAAAACTAACAGGCTGCTCATGGCTCAATATCCACTTCTTTGTCAAAGCTACTCTGCTTATATCTCCTTCAGATACTAGGTCTATATATATATATAAGATACCCTTTGATCTGCTGCTATAATATAATGGAAAAGCAATCTGCTGCTAAAAGAAAAAGGACAACCACTGAGGCTTTTCATGTTACTTATGATTTGATTAGTGAATACTGGCGAGGAAGGCCTTTCACTAGTTGGATGCCACTGCTGGCCTTATAAAGACAGAGCCTGAAAGTCCAGTGTTTTGAAAAAGCAAAGTCATTTTCACATCACACCTGACATTTGGCTTTTGCCCGTGGTGTCTCTGTCTTTGAGAGACTGGCACACATATAAAATTGAACTTCATGAGCTTAATCAGAAAGCCTTCAAAAAGTAACCTCATTTTTTTTGCGCTCCAAATTTCTTCCTCATATTTCTCTAAATCCCCTTTTGAGGTACATTGTTATGTATTTGCGGACTTTCAACTCATCATCTGGCGCCATTCCTTTCACGTGGGAGGTGCCTAGTAAATAGGTATGGAGTATTTTCTTATACAAAGAATAACATGCAAAGGGTGCAGAAAGGCTGCAGTCTAGGAGACAGACCTTCAGACTTTCCTGCATTCTGTGACTGCTTTTAAGATGCTACTCTTTTCTGTGACTAACAAATTAAAACTGTGGGGAAACTGAAAAGCCTTAAGATAAATACTGCCAGGTTCCCGCTATACCAAGGAACATTGTCTTTTTCTCCGAGGCGGTGATCTCAGCTGGTATACAAGGACACATGCATTTAAAGCATGACAGCCAATCCAGAATAATTACTCACAAATCTAAAGAGCATTGCTTGGACACAACTACAAATGGAAAATTAAACTGCTCCCTCATCCCCATGTTCTGCAAGGGGCAATTTTGGTTAGATCTTTCCAAAGAGACCTGTCTTAAGGAATAACACTGTCAAGGCAGGTTTTCAGGCAGTGCCTTGATGAAGGAGTGGGGATGCCCTCAGCATTTGTCACACTAAAACACTCTGAATCCACAACCACAAAGGTGCCAGGTGGTAAGCAAGGGATTGACGGGCCACACCAGCCCCACCAGCTGAGACCACTGGCAGAGGTTCTTCAGATTTTAAGATATGAATAAGAACATTTATATTCACCTGAGATTGCAAGCAGCATTTTCCTCCTGGCACCAAAAGTCGTAATTCCCAGCTCCTTCAGATCCTGATCTGTGAGAGTGAGAAATGTCTGAAGGTCGATCTGTGGGTGCAAAAGTAATCAATAATCAATATAGCAAGTATTTATTTTCTTCCAAATTTGATTGTAACTCATTACTACACAAATTTTCTTGATGAATTATGCTCTGCCTACTTCAAAAACAAATGGTGGTGTCACAAACCTAAAGGACGAGGGTTAAAAATAAAGGTGGTAAAGTGAAGTGATGATTCTAGCAGAAGACTTCATCTAAGCCAATGATTTATGGCAACTGAGATATGAACTGAGGTCTTAGCATCGTGGCAGCCAGGACAAAAAGGGAAACAAATGGCACAGTTTTTGTGCAGTGATAAAAGGAATAACATGTTATCTGCCCATAAAAAAGAAAATATCTTTCAGTTTTAGATTCTGACCTGGGTAAATGTGTCTTCTTAAAAAAAAGAGACTGAATGATACCATAAATGGGATCTTCCATTCTGTTCTACATAAAAATGATAGCAGAATTCAGTCTGCCTTCATGGCTCAGTGGTTAACAAATCCGACTAAGAACCGTGAGGTTGCAGGTTCGATCCCTGGCCTTGCTCAGTGGGTTAAGGATCCAGTGTTGCCATGAGCTGTGGTGTAGGTTGCAGACACGGCTCAGATCCCCTGTTGCTGTGGCTGTGGCAAAGGCCGGCAGCTACAGCTCCTGTTAGACACCTAGCCTGGGAACCTCCATATGCCACGGGTGCGGCCCTGATAAAGGCAAAAAGACAAAAAAAAAAAAAAAGAATTCAGTCTGCCTTAGACCCATGACTCGCTTGGCTCAGCCCAGCAGACTATCTCTGAAAGTGACACACTTCTAGGAACAGTGATTAAGTGTGGAGGGAAATAGCCCAAGAACCCCAGCTTTCCTCTGAAGACTGTGTGGATGAACAGAAAGGCAAATGGGTTCTTAAGTCAGAGGGACTTGGGCTCAGGTTCCAACTCTGTCACTACCAGCTATGGGCACTTAAGATTAACGATACTATACCTCACAGGGTTGTTTCGAGCATTAAATATGATCTTAGAAATAATGCAATGTGCTCACCAAAGGGGTAAAATAGTTGGCAGCTACAGTTAGTAACAATGTATATGGACATATCATCTGTGAAGGTTGCTAAATAAATCTTCATCCTGCATACACATATTAAATCTCACAAGGTTACTTAATGGGGATTCTCAAATCATATTTGAATATTAGAAAATACCCTACACAAAAGAAAAGTACCAAATTTTAACACACCTGAAAACAGTAACATAATTTTTATTCAACTACATAGAAATTAACTTGAAATTTTCTGTTTTAATTTTGAAGGGAATCAAGATCTTGAAAAACCTTTTCATTTATCTCTTGTTACAGGTCTAGAGATATATTTTTTAGAAATTCTATTCAACGAAGACTGTTTCAGAGATCCTCAAACTCTTTTTAAAGGGCCAGAGAATAAATATTCTAGCCTTAGAGTGGGCTATACTCTCTTGCAACTACTCAACTCGGCCAGTTTAGCTTGAAAACAACAACAGGCAATGAGGTAACTGAGTTGGTATGGCTGTGTTCCAATAAAACTTTCTTTACCAAATTAGGCAGCAGGTCTGCAGACCACAATTTGCTGACCCCTGCTCCAGTTAATATTAGATGAAGCCAGTCTGACTTCATATTATCACGTTTTCTTCCTTTTTGAAATAACCCATTATAAATTTATTTCTATGCTTCTTCAAATAGGAAATATAGATTAAAAATAAACCCAGAATCAATCTTCCTTTCTCTCTCTCTTCCTTCCTTTCACTTTTTTAGAAAGAAAGCACATGCAGCATATGGAAGTTCCCAGGCTATGGGTCAAATTGGTATTGCAGCTGCCAGACTATGCCACAGACACAGCAATGCGGGATCCAAGCCACATCTGCAACCCATACCACAGATCCAGATACTTAACCCACTGAGTGAGGCCAGGGATCCAACCCTCATCCTCACGGATACTAGTTGGGTTCATTCCTGCTGAGCCACAACGGGAACGCCTAAACCCAGAATTTCATTGTATAACATCTAGTCACTCACTTCTAAAACCTTCTGTGCATGAACAAGTTAAAATACATGTTTAAATAAACTATAAAAGAAAAAATAAAAGTCTTTAAAAAAAATGCCTCTTCCCTTGAGTGTCTCAATTAGCCACCTGCACCTAACCGGCAAGACAAGGTAAATGAATGCAATTCTTTAATGCACTGATGATGAAAGTGTTACTCAACTTAGAAAATCCTTGGTTAAACGAACACTAATTTAGATTTAGGGAAAAGATAACAAAATCATTATCAGAGTCCAAATTACACAACATTTTTTTGGTGTTAAAAACAAAAAAAAAATTCAGCAATTAATGTTACAAATGATGGTCAATACCTTAGATTTATGATAAAAAGTGCCTAATAAAAAGCTTACATTCTTTATTGACTGATATATGCCAGAGAATTACTGACTTAATCAGATGTTCTCTCACATGAAATAAAGCCAAGTAGCAAGAAACTTGGACCATGACAGGATTTGAAAAATAGATACATTTAGAGAACTATTCTAACTTTTTGTTGCCTTGGTTTATCTGTGTCCTGGTAATATGACAATATCATTGAAAAGAACCGTACTTAGGGGCTCTTTTCTTCAGGACAGTGTGTCATGGTGGTGGCTGATGAGTTTGACCAAAATCCATGGTAGGGATGTTTCAGAAGACATCTTAGTTCTCAGTTTAGGCAAAACCCAAAGAGTAAATTAATGAATAAGTTACATGTATAAAAAGTGCATTATATTCTGTGAGAACAGACTTCAGTAACATAAGGAGAGTGTCAAAAACAATCATATTTATTTCAGACATTAATATTTACTATTAAGCACCACAAATAAAGATAAGAACAGATGAGAGAGGAAGGTCTTACTCAATATAGAGTTGCCGCTAACCTAGGGAAGCTATGAATCAAAAGTTCCTCTGAATCAATATACTCATTTGGTCTTTTAGCCAAAACCAGTGAAGGGTGGTTATATGTGTTTTTGCAAACACAGTTTCCTATATTTCTGCTATCCTGTGTTTACCAGCTGTGCTAAATAAATAAGAGATGAGATGATGACAATTTTCTTAGCAGCAAAAACAAGCTATGAGACTTGAATAAATGCTCAGGAAAAGCACAGTCATAGGTCAGTGAGTGATTTCATTCTAGAGGTCGTCATACCCACAACCAAAACAAAGATGCCTGGAAAAATAAATAAATAATGACTGACCTCTTGCTGCTGGAAGACGTCTGTGTATTTGCCCAGGCCCAGCTTGCTGAAGAGCTCAGGGAGGTCAGAGCCTTTGAAAGAGCTGTTCAGGTTACAGCCATTGCTTCCTGTCAGCGAGGAGATGCAGTCCATGTAATTGCTACTGCTGAGATAGTGTTCCGCTGAAAGGCAAAGGAAAGACAGGCTTGAGTCTAAATGCCCAGAGAGAACATGTTTTAATTAAAAGTTTTAATCACTCAAATATTTCAGATTCATTGTTTGGGGCTGAAGAGAGCAGAAGTTGCAGAGATACAGCAAATCTTTTACTGAAACATTGGCTTTTCATTAAGGAAAGGCTGGTTATTGCTTTCAGGGAGGCTCTTGCCATTTAAAAGGTTACACTTGGGAGGCAGCAATTCAGCAACAGTGCCTCTGAAGTTAATAAGCGTTAATCATATTCTCCCTGAGCTTTCAGAAACATTTGCTCTTTAAAACTGATTTGATGTGAATTAAATGAGAAATCGGAAGGAGGGTTCCTAGGACACAATAAAGGTAAGGGAAGTTACGGCAAATCCAGGGATGCGGGATAGCCCTCTGTATCCACACTTGTGCTTTCCTGTGGTCAAAGGGATTCTATGACGTTATCACATATAATTCTCATTTCCCTCAAAAATATAATTGGGCAATGAGTTCATGAAACCAAGTGCTTCTAAAATTAAGAGTAACATATGAAGTGAAAAGAGCGATGCTAGAGTTCCTGGATTTAACTTACAACAGAAACAAATCCGTCTCTTAGGGGAAATTCTAAGACAGCCATGGCAAGCTTTGCCTTAGCTCTTCTACTTATCTGATGGGCAAAGATTTTTCCACATTGCCTATGGTTCTCAGGCTCAATGACATGCACAGTTGGGTGACAGACTACTGAACCATATCAAGTATTTGACCAAAGCGCTTTCAAACACTCTTCGAGAGCTCTTTGGAGGAGTTCCTGTTGTGGCTCAGCAGGTTAAGGACCCAACGTTGTCTCTGTGAGGATGCAGGTTCAATCCCTGGCCTCGCTCAGTGGTTTATGGATCCAGCATTGCCACAAGCTGTGGTGTAGGCCGCAGATGCGGCTTGGATCCTGTGTGGCTGTGGCGTAGGCAGCAATTGCAGCTCTAATTCGACCCCTAGCCCAGGAACTTCCATACTGCTGTAGGTGTGGCCCTAAAAAGAAAGGAAAAAATAAAGGGCTGCTTTGGAGAGTCTAGCATAGCTGGGTGGCCATTCCTACTACCCTGACAACAACTGACTCTCATCCGTGTGTGGGAATTCTGTCCTCTTCTACCAAAGATGCAGCTTCAGGAGAGATTCCCAGATTGATGATCAGATCCCTATAATCTCCTCTGGAATCAACGTATTCACCAAATCTAAAAATCCTGTTCTGCACTGCACTGGGTGCCACTGATCACTTTCTCTGGTTGGATTCATCTGCCAACTGAGAAGCCCTGCATATACCTCGAGTGGTAGGCATTTCTTGATAAGATTTCTCTTTCTTTTAAAAACAGATGTTTTATCTCTTGTGGGGAGAATGGGTAGGGAAAAAGATCCAGGACCAAGCCCTGAGGCCCTGAGCCCTCAAACACCACCAGCTGAAGGGAAGGTCTCAGAGTCACCAAAAAAGATTGAGGAGGAATGACCAGGAGGGTACTGGTTCAAGGGTGACACAAAGCAGAGTATGATAAGCAGACTTAAGGGACCACTGGACTTAACGTGGAAGTTGCTGGCAGGCAGGCTGACCACATCATTTACTGTCCAAATGATAAATTTACTTCATTTGAGAAAAAAATAAGAGGGAGTTACTGAAAATTACAGTGGAACAACTGGTGAAACAAGGATGCCTGGAGAAAACCTATACTTTGGTGACCTTGACCTAGACACGGTGACCTTGAAAAGGTTGTCAAAAAAATTATCTAAATCTTCACTGTTCAATACAGTAGCCATTGGTGGCTTATGGCACTGAACACCTGAAACGTGCTTGTGGGAATTAAAATGCTCTGTAAGTGTAAAATATAACACACATATTTTAAAGTCTTAGAACAACAAAAAGAATGTAAAATGCCCTTACGCTGACTACATGTTGAAATGATATTTTACACATGTTGGAAACATATAAATCAGCAAAAGCTGAAAAAATGGTTTAAAATAAAAATATTCCTACTGATATTTATTATGGTACACAATTTTTTTAACACTTTTCATCTTAACAACTTACAGTGCATACATTCTCTTTTAAGCTCTTAAAATATCTGATAAAGGCCAAAGAACAGTGCTTCTCTAATAAGTCTTTTTTATTAATTAATGATTTCCCTATTTAACCCTAATTCTGAATTGCAATGCAGCTAACTTGCACGGTCAATTTTAATTATCCAGCGTTAAGTGAAGGGAAAGGAGATAAAAGACAGAAGAGAGGCCCAAAGCTGGTTTATGTTGGAATATAAAATGAGGATCATTTCCACTTCCGGCTTGCCTCTTAGCTCCATCCGCCTGCCAGTGGTAGAAGATCTAGCCCAGGACTAACACAAAGACTCCAGGCTACTATTGACAGGATACTTGGGAAGAAAGAGTGGACTGTACTTTCTTATTTAGACTTGGCCGGCACTATGATTGGCCTTTTCAAATCTGAGGCTCTTGAAAACATGGCCCACTTGATTGATGGTAACAACTGGCTGTTACTGAGTGTTTACTACGCTCACTTAGATTGCCATTCTCCAAGTAGTCTTCAAATAATCCAAGAAATGTGTTTCAGGATGCCAAATCTGTCCAAAACCCTGAAAAAGGCATTAAGGGCATATCTTGTGATTACTGTGTCGAGCCTTGCTGTTTACCTACTTGCACAGACGTGTGAGAGTTACTACAGACACTACCACTGGACTCATGCTGAGTCTTAATATTTCTTCAAAGTTTAGGCTTTAAACTTGTTTTTCTTGTTAATGTCATTTAGCTACATTTTGTCAATATGAAAACTCCTCCTCCTCACCTTTGGTAGCTAAAGGTGACTGGGCAGACTTTCTTCTATTGTCCAAGATACTAACTTGAACGCATTCTGCTCAATTCCTCTACATCCCTGCCTTTTCCTCATCATGCTGATGTTTGTGTGTGCATGACTCACTCATATATTCATTCCACAAACATTTACTGAGCACTTATCAGGTGTCAGACACTATCAGACATCTGAGAAGAAATAACAAATTAAGAAATAAGCCATAGCCTATCGGTAATAGGACTGTAAATTGGTGTAGACACTCTAAAAAATAATGTGGAGGTTTCTCAAAAAATAAAAAACAGAACTGCTATATCCAGCAATTTCACTTCTGGGTATTTACCCAAAGAAAACACAAACACTAATTCAGAAGGATATATGCATCCCTATGTTCACTACAGCATTATTTACAGTAATCAATAT
The DNA here is from genome assembly GCA_004024745.2 of Catagonus wagneri. Classification (NCBI taxonomy): domain Eukaryota; kingdom Metazoa; phylum Chordata; class Mammalia; order Artiodactyla; family Tayassuidae; genus Catagonus; species Catagonus wagneri. Next base: position 26,535,048 of record PVHT021183726.1, read on the forward strand.
ATGAAAGCATCCTAAGTGTCCACTGACAGACGAATGGATGAAGAAAAGGTGGGAGATACACATACACACACACACACACACACACACGAGAATGAATTCTTACCATGTGCAACAACATGGATAGATCTAAAGGATATTGTACTAAGTTAAATAAGTCAAAGACAAATACTGTATGATCTCACTTCTATGTGGAATCATTAAAAACAAAGTGAAAACAGACTCATAGATACAGAGAACAAATGGGTGGTTGCCAGAGGGAAGGTGGGGGAGGGGTGAAATAGATGAATGGTATTAAGAAGTCCAAACCTCTAGTTATAAAAAATAAACCAGGAATTCCCACTGTGGCACAATGGGATCAGCTGTGTCTTGGGAGCCCTGGGTTACAGGTTCAATCCCCGGTCCAGCACAGTGAGTTAAAGATCCAGCATTGCTGCAGCTGTGGTTTAGGTTGCAACTACAGCTCGGATCTGATCTCTGGCCTGGGAATGCCATATGCTGAAGGGCAGCCAAAATTGAAAAAAAAAGCCACAAGAATGTAACACACAGCATAGAGAATATGGTCAATAATATTATAACTCTACAGGAACAAATGTTTACTAGACTTATTGTGGTCATTTCATAATGTCTGCAAATGTAAAATCTCTATGTAGTATACCTAAAACTAATATAATATTGTATGCTAACTATATTTCAATAAAAAAAAGAAGGCAGAGCCTAAAGCTTAGCATGTGAGCACTAATAAGTATTTACTGAATGAATATAGTCCCTGGCTTGTGAGGCTCAAATTCTATAGGAACAGACAGGTATGTAAGTAAGTAACTGTACTTCAGCACAACAAATGCTAGAGTGAAAGCATATACAGAATGCAGTGACAACGGAGAACCACACGGCCTGCTTCACTGGGAACAACAGGGAAGGCTTCTCAGAGAAGGTGGCATGTGAGTAACACAAAACACTTGAAGCCACAGAGTCCGGAGTTTTTTCTTCAACAACGCCCAAAACCAAATAAACAAATTCCAAGCTAATAACGTCTAAAAGTATGACTAAAAGTCAGAGCTCACTTGATTTGTTCTGTTTACGCTTGGGGCTGCCAATAGACGCTGCGAATTCACTATGACTTGCAGGTCCTATTCCATTTCGATCTCTCCAGTTATCCGATTCGCTTCCACTTCCTAGGTGCTCACGACTGTTGGACCTCGAGAGGGACATGGATGAGCCCTGTAAAGAGTCAAAGCCAGATAAGGAAACGTTTAATAAGGTGGGTTTCCTGAGGTCAGAGGAGGAAAGAAGCCACATTAGACTACTGTCATTTATTTCAATTGCTGGCCACTGCAGTTACCCCCAAGTGCTAATCCTCAAGAAGGGGCTGTGGTACCTGTCTATAGCCTTTGTCCACCAGCCCCTGGGACACTTGGAAACACACACAGTGAAGTGTTTTCGCTTCATTACAACAGTGTCCAGAGGAGTTCTGGGAGCCCCCAGGATAAAGATTCACTCCTATAAGATGTAGAGGAGTGGGTGGTTTCCTATTTGGGGACCACAAGGCAATCCTCCATCTGGTGGGGCAAAAGGTTCTCTGCCTTGTATCAGAAAAGGACGGGTGGGGAAGCGACGCAGCTACACCCATTGCTTTGACAGAAACTGAGCTCCCAGGCTCACAGAGTGGAAAGGTGGAGAGGACTCTGGTATCTGCCCTGTGTTATTCTCCCCCAAATAAGCGCATGGGCTCTCCAACAGATTACAAATACCTGGAAAAACCAATGTTTTTTTAACTCCCCCAAATCAAAATAAAAATAGCAAAAGATCTCAGAATCTGCACTAAACTTGCATTTATTCATTCTTTATTCATTTATTTAATCCCTGAAATACAGGTACCATATTTTGTACTACATCTACAGTATTAAAGTTAATATTCTTTGCTTGGGAAAGTTTTACATTGACTGGGTAATATCAAGAAAATCCTTCACTGCTCATATCACTAAACACACTAAATTCAATCCCACAGCAGCATAACCTTAACCGACCATGGCCCCTCATAACACTTCTCTCATCAAGGCATTAGGATACCACTCCCTAGGCTTTCTCTCAACCTCACTAGCCTTGTAGGATCATCCTGCCTTTTTTTTTTTTTGTCTTTTTGCATATCTAAGGCCACACCCGCGGCATATGGAGGTTCCCAGGCTACGGGTCTAACAGGAGCTGTAGCTGCCGGCCTTCGCCACAGCCACAGCAACGCAGGATCCGAGCCACGTCTGCAACCTACACCACAGCTCACGGCAACACTGGATCCTTAACCACTGAGCCAGGCCAGGGATCGAACCCCGCAACCTCATGGTTCCTAGTTGGATTCGTTAACCACTGAGCCAGGATGGGAACTCCCATCCTGCCTTTTCTAATCCAAACATCTGATTAGCCTGGGGCTTGGTCCCAGCATTCCTTATCGTCTCTGTTCTTCCTCTTTAAGTAATCTCTACTTCTTTCAAGACTTGACAGCCATGACTGAAAACTTTTTTACCTCGTGTTTGAATTCTCCATTGGAATTTAGAATATTGGAGTTGCCAACCTTACACCTCCATTTCACTGTTTCATAGGCATTTTAAACTTAAGAGTGCTTGAAATTGAATTGTTGATGACCGCCCCCTCCAGTCACACCCAAACCTACTCCTCAAGCCAAACTTCTAAGAGTCGTACTCATTCCTCCTCCCCCACTACATCCAATCTGTAAGTTCTATCCACGTTACAGCTAAGCATACCCCAAATCTACCTGCTTTTCTGCATCCCCACAACAGTCACCAAAAGCCTCCTTAATGGACATTTCAGTTCCACCTTGCCTCCCACCCCAGTAGTCCACTTTCCAAGAAGAAACTAGGTCGATTTTTTTTTAGGGCCGCACCCGTGGCACATGGAGGTTCCCAAGCTGGGGGTCGAATTGGAGCTGTAGCTGCTGGCCTGCACCACAGCCACAGTAACAGAGGATCCAAGTGGCACCTGTGACCTACACCACAGCTTATAGCAACGCCGGATCCTTAACTCACTGATCGCTGAGGCCAGGGATCAAACCTGCGTTCTCAAGGATGCTAGTCAGATTTGTTTCTGCTGAGCCATGACAGGAACTCCTAAATTGATTTTTTTTTTAATGCAGATTAGAACAAATCATGCCTCTGTAACAAAGTATTATAATACTTTTCCAGTACTTTGCCATGGGCTAAGATGCTCCATAATTGAGTCTCTGCCTCTCTCTCCAACCTTATCTTCAGTGCTCCACCACTCTATCCACCTTCTGCTCCATGAACTTACCAGTTTGTTCTGGCTTCAAGATGATAATGCCAACTGCTTCTCAGGCCTAATACTCTTCTCCTAGATCTTTACAAGGCTGGCCCTTTCCTGCCATCTAGGTCCCAGCTTAAATGTCATCTGCTCATTAAGGCCACCTAAGACTACCTAGTGTAATACAGTCTCTGTTTCATATTTATCAGTGACTTTTATTACCTAATACCTTCTTGTTTCCTTGTTTTATACTTTACCCACCAAAAAGAAAGCTCTGTCCATGGAAATGAGAATCTGTATTCAAGTGCTCACTTCCACAGCACATATAATAAAACTGGAATGATTCAGAGAAGATTAGCATGGCCCCTGAGCAAGGATGACATGCAAATTCATGAAGCATTCCATATTTTTATGTGTGACTGAGTCACCTTTCTATACAGCAGAAATCGACACAACATTGTAAATCAACTATGCTTTAATTTTAAAAAGTTAAAAATTTTTTAATAAGTCTGTATTCAAGCACTGTACCTCAAATGCCTAGAATTGTGTCTAAAACACAGAGATGTTTAATAAATATTTGCGGAATTACTGGATCTCATAAATATCTTTTCTTACATCTAAGGGATGACTTTTGGGAAGCAATATGGGGAAAGGAAGCCTCCAAAGACCAAAAGAAAAAAAATGGCTTTTTAAAAATTAAAAACATCTTTAACATTATACTTCAACCAGATAAATCCCCTGCACCAATGGAAATAACATGCTCAAAATTGGTAATTACTAGGAGTTCCCGTCATGGCGCAGTGGTTAACGAATCCGACTAGGAACCATGAGGTTGCGGGTCCGATCCCTGCCCTTGCTCAGTGGGTTAACGATCCGGCGTTGCCGTGAGCTGTGGTGTAGGTCGCAGACGCAGCTCGGATCCTGCGTTGCTGTGGCTGCGGCGCAGGCCAGTGGCTACAGCTTCGATTAGACCCCTAGCCTGGGAACCTCCACATGCCGCGGGTGTGGCCCTAAAATGACAAAAGGCAAAAAAAAAAAAGAAAAAAATTGGTAATTACTAGAAGCATTCATGAAATCATTATGTATATTTTAAAACTTCTGCATCTAAACTCTTTTTGAGTATAAAAACCCATTCATCTAAGATCTAAACTGACTTAATTCACACAGCTATGTCAGACCTGGCTAAACATGTTTTCTAAAAACATGAAGTAAACATAATCTTGTGATATCTACTAGTTTGTTGTCTACTGACTAAAATATCACAAAGAACATTTCACCTCCACTCTCAGATTTTTAAGACCTACAATAACCAGACCACTTCATTGTTCTTAGTGCTAGGGGGATTAAAACCTTATTCTGATTCCCAATGCAGGTTTTATTTTGCTCCAGAGAACATGTAACCATTCCAAACACCTTTAAGAGACGAATGGTGAAAAGAAAAGGAAAATCCAAAACCTTCTGAAGTTCTGCTGATGTGACAGAAATATTGCAGGTCAAAGCAGGCTTTTTGCTTAACCTGTAGTGTCCCATTATATCATTGAGTGGATAGGGTCATAATTTTGAGTCCTGAAGAAAAATAAGCCTCAGGCCACTTGCCTCTTATCTAAAGGAGTCCTTTGGAAAGGTTCGTTTCTCAAAACCGCCTTAAACTGGAAACAACTGCTCAAATCTGGTTTCTCAGTAATCTGCACAAGGTGTTCAAAGCATCAATTTCTTGCCTTAAGTAAGCTGCCTAGAGCAGGGAACTCATGTGCCTCATTCCCCCACACACCGAGTAGCTCATACCCATCAGGACCTACTGGCTAAAAGTGCTTCTCTAGAGCAGCCTTCTACTTGTCCACTTGGTTTTGTTTTTCTCTGGAAAAGAATATGGAAAAAGCATTTCTAGCTGCTATCCTTTAATTTAAAAGTAGTACTACAAGCAGAGATACGGTCAGTCTTTGAATAAAAAATTTTAAGTTCTCTCCACTTTTCCCCAGGTCCTTTTCACCCCACCCTGTTCCCATGTTCTAGCCCAGAGAAACAATCCTCACTAATTGCCCAGTCGTTAATCCCTCTGAGCTATAGCGGAGTAAAGAGCAAGGCACGCACATGCAGACATCAAATGCTTCAGAACATAGGATCATGCTGTGAAAGGGCCCTTTCACCCCTTTCAATGGATTTCGCATGCATGAAGAAAAGTTCAAGTCCTACACACCAGGGAGAATCTAGAACACCATCCTGAAGAAAGTTCGGTTATACCCCTTCATCAGCAGTGTTTAAAGGGGCTGTAGGAGTTCCTATCATGGCTCTGCGGAAACGAATCTGACTAGTGTCCATGAGGACATAGGTTTGGTCCCTGGCCTCGCTCAGTGGGTTAAGGATTTGGTGTTGCCATGAGCTGTGGTGTAGGTCGCAGATGTGGCTCTGATCTGACATCGCTGTGGCTATGGCTATGCTGCAACTTCGATTACACTCCTAGCCTGGGAACTTCCATATGCCGCTGGTGCAGCTCTGAAAAGACCAAAAAAAAAAAAAAAAAAAGGGAAAAAGAGAGACACTTAACTGATCTGGGCCCCTTTTCTTCAGTGGGAGATTATAGGGATCAAATAAGCTTATGGATGAAAATGTACCTCAAAAACCACAAAAAAAAGAAGGTGATTTAAGATCATTATTATCAGAACATTATATGTTCATATAACACTCTAAGATATTCCTCTGAATAGAAAAAGCTTATCTAGTTTGAATATGTAGAAATATTCCCAGCAATAAACATTTATATACATAATCACATTTTTTATCAGGCTGTTGGTTTCTTGGTTTCAGAGTAAAGTTCTTCAGTGGAAATAACAGTAGCTGCTAAATATCACTGAGAACTTCCTGCACACATGCTAAGCATGGGATGTCCTCTCTGATGTCAGCCTCGAAACAACTCCCACGAGAAAATGGGCTCAGAAGACTAAAGTCACTCATCGAAGCTGTCCATGTGTCAGTGGTGGCTGTCAGACCTCATAACCTCTGCCCTCGACAGCTACATTATTGTAATGATTATCATTTCAACCTGTCAGACTACTGGTCTCATAGAAGGAAACATAACGAGCATTTCCAAAGCGAATTATTTCATCTCTGAAACCACAAAACCCCATCAACCACCAAACACTCCACCAAAGGCAAAAGTGAGCAAAGCGGGCGAGTGCAGGTACATCCGTGGCAGCCTAAGAATTAGTACAGCAGTTTTTAGGGTCTCTGGCAATGAAAGGAGATGGGTATTTTCTCCTGAAGCCATAAAGGCAGAAAAGGGAGTGTATCTCCTAGAGCTTCAAATTTTTCATAATGGTTCCTTCATCTAGCTGTTGACAGTAACTTCAATTGTTAAATACAGCCTGCTAGGTGGCTACTGTAAGTGTGACAATGAAATTCACAGGAGGCTGTTCTTTTTAGTATTTCAATAGTATTTTCTTCTTCACTTACTCAAAGAGACAAAGAAAAGAAATCGCATGTTTGCTTTGCCTTTCATCAACAGTCTAATTTATGACAAAGAAAATGGGTGGAGAAAAGAAGGTCAATCTACAAATGCTAGTTATTAGACTAACATTTGTGAAACCCTTAACCAGTATTTGTTTTTCAGCCCACAGTGTTCTGGTTGAACAGTGTGATTCTCAGATTAATCATTTTCATCCCTGTTTGGGTTTGCACAGCCCCCCCGCCAGTGCTGTGTGCATGCTCCCTCTAACTCCACCTCTACCTGCAAAAGACTCAGAGCCCAAATCTGACATTCTCCAATTGCAAAGGCCTTGCTGAGTGAGTCACATACGGCCTGGCCAACAAGCACGGAGCCCTGGCTCCCTTCTCCAGGCAGGGACATGCCAGGTTCCCAGTCTCACCCGGAGCCACACAGCCAACATCTGGGAAACATGACATTTCAGAGCTCTTGTTTGTGACGCTTCCTGCTGTGTTCCCAGCACATCTGAACACACTGAATTTTTAACTCATATCTGAGGACTTATTCTTGTTGAACATGTGCCTTTTCCCTCTAAGGTGGGCTTGCTAGTGATACCCCTGGATATCATTTATTCATTTCTAATGGAATGATTCATTCTTTATTCATTTCTAATGGAACATTACATCTGTCCTTCACTTAATCTCAGCCCCGCTCTATCACTTAGGATGCTTTCACCCTAACAAAAAAAAACATTTATCCAAATTTCCATCTCCTTCAGAGCTGATCGTAAAAGACCATAATATAGTATTGCAATTTCATGGCAATAGGTTTACAGGAATAGAAATTACAACAGATCACCATGAATGGCTCGTCCTTATGTAAACAGAGAGTGGGAGTGGGGCGATGACTGCTCTCTTTTGCTGAGAGATCAGAAGGAAGATGGGTAGGACAGGACTCTACAAACCTCGAAAGTGGTTGTCATGGTGGGCTTATAGGACACATGGTTGGCCCGTCTCAGCTCCTTGATCGTTTCAGCTGGCATGGATTTAGAAAACCCGAGGCCACTCCAGGTATTTGTGGGTGTTCTGACCTCCGTCACCACTGGTTTCTTTAACATAGCTTTGGAAAACAGAACATAAAACAAATACTTGGTATTTTTAATCTTAAATATTGATGAGCATCATTTCCTTGATATATGTAAAGAAATTATCACTGAATATTATTTCTTAACCCCAAATGCCTTAAAATACCTTAATGGAACATTCTATACAAAGTAATGGTAAATGTTTAAATGATACCTTGTTTAATTGATCTAATGCTAATCTATTCAACCTCAACAGAGTTTGTGCAACTTGAACCTCAACAGTCTGGGTTTCGATTTCTCAGTTCAGCAATAATGAACCCAACTAGTATACATAAGGACGCAGGTTTGATCCTTGGCCCCGCTCAATGGACCCAGAGTTGCTATGAACTGCAGTGTAGGTCACAAACGTGGCTCAGATCTGGCATTACTGTGCCTGTGGTGTAGGCCAGCAGCTGTAGCTCGGATTCGACCACTAGCCTGGGCACTTCCATATGTCATGGGTGTGGCCCTAAAACAAAAAAACAAAGTATAGCTCATTAACATATCACATACCTTTTGTTGCTAATAGCTTCTTTTGTTCATAGTCAAATGCCTGAAAATAAAATGGAGAACAAATATCTTTATTGTCATTCTATCTAAATGTCATACTAATATTCCATGATAAGAGAACAAAGGTTTTGACTATAGCCCATCAACCTGGCTGGGATACATGCTAAGCTCTGCACCATAAGGTGATAGGTTATGGTAATCTGAGCAAGTCTGACAAACATATTTTCAAAACTAATTAATTAGAATAATAAAATACTACTTCTGGTGTTCCCTTGTGGTTCAGCAGGTTAAGGACCTGGCATTGTCACTGTGGTGGCTCTGGTTACAGCTGTGGCACAGGTTCAATCCCTGGCCCAAGAACTTGCTGTGGGCAAGGCCAAAATACATACATACATACATACATACATACATACATATTACTACTTCTAACTTTAAGTCATGACAGTGACAAGAATTAGAAATTTTCCTTCAAAAGGAAACAAACTCCCTATTTACTATGAATACTTAACACAGCATATAATATATGCTAAGAATGGCAAATAACCTAATAATAATTCTAAGTTTCAAAATAATGCATTATCAAAATGCTTTCAGGGAACCTAGTATTGGCCTCCTTTGTTTCTCAAAATCCCCTCTTCATTTAGGTATAGCATGGCCTGAAGTGGTATGATGTCAAAACAACCTAGAAAATTATTTAGCGTAACTGGCATAGTCCTTGCTTTTGAAGTGACATAAGTAGCAAACATCTATTTAATCTATAATGACATAAACAAGAGATTAAAATAAATCCTAAACAAAAATATAAATCTAAATGTAAAAACTTAGTTATCTTTTATTGCCCAGAACTAGGAAGGCACCATTTACTCTTCCCATTTATGTTGAATAAGTGACTATGACACAGACAGGTCTACACAGGGACCAAGGAAGGTTGTTTTGAAGAAAGCTGTCCAGATATGATTACATCTCAAATGCTAACCCAGTGTTCTCAACTCCCCAGCTTAGGAACTGCCTTCAACTTAATTTAAGAATGTCTGCAAGGCCTACCAGGAGGGTCAAGAACAAGCGGGCAAGAGTTCTTTTGATCTTTCTCCCAGAAGGACTATACCATCATATGCAGGATATCCATATAATTTATGGTCAGAAACAGGATACCTCTAAAAGTGAAATGTGCTATAAATGATTGGGCTAAAATAATAGAAGAAAATGGACTGATCTAGACAAACCAGAACAAACACAGCAGAAAACTGGGAGTCAGATTTTTAGTTCACATGGTTTGATAATGTTTTTGAAATCCTAGGACTAAAAGGGCTCTGGGAGTTAAAATCAACTTTTAATGACTAATGTCTAAGGGCAACATGTGGGGAGATTCTAAATTCACTTGTTCAATAAATGTTTACTGAGTGCTTTCCAGTACAGAGACTGTGTTGCACTTTGTGGAGGAATGCAACAGTGAATCAAAAATTATCTAGAGCCTCAAAGCACATACATCTTAGCAGGGATGCATAAAAGAAATAACCACAAAATTAGAAAGTAAGATAAGTGTGAAAGAGAGCTGGAGATACAAAAGTCCAAGAACCATCAGGAGACAGAGATCATTTTTAGCCTAAGGAATCAGGGAAGTCTGCAATATTTCATGACTAATATCATTGACTTCTTAGTGCTTTTAAGAGTCAGCTCTTCACTAATGGCATAAACACATCTACTTAAGTTCAAACTCTATCACCAAGAACATTCGCATTTATCCTAAAAGAAAGGACATGACAATGGTTCCCTTTAGGTATAAACCTGATGGAAAGACAAGAATCACAAGATGGATGAAAACCATAAGGGATCATAAAGGAATTTGACACTTCTTAAATAAGAGAACTTTGATGGTTATGGAAAATCCACCAGAGAAAATATAATAAATGTCATTTTTTTTAATTTTGCACTTTATAAAAAAAAAGCCATGGCTTTTGTAAAAACATTTATCTAAAAACTTGCAAAAATTTTCAAATGCAAAGGATATACAAACAGACAAGCACGACTGTACTGTAGTTTTTACTGCAATTATGGAGGTTTAGTTTAGTTCCATGAATTAGTTTCTTTGACATATCTCTGACAACTTCTTTTTTTTTTCTTTGGCTATACCAGCAGCATATGGAAGTTCCTGGGCCCAGGGATCAAATCTGAGCCACAGCTGCAACCTACTCCTACAACAGGAGTAGGACCCACTGCACCAGGCCAAAGATCAAACCTCTGCAGTGACCCAAGCCGCTGCAGTTGGATTCTTAACCCACTGCACCAAAGTGAGAACTCCTCTGACTTCTTCTTTATTTCTAGGATTTTGTGACATTTGTCTATTTTTTGGAGGAGGGTGGGGGTGATAAATCTCTTACTATGAAGCAGGAAAATCTTCCAAGTAATTCTGTTACTGAAATCAAATGTCTACAGGCACCTATAAAAGCACAAAATCCTTATCTTTCATACTATATGAAAATCAGATTTCTGAATTTCATGATCAAATAGTCTGAGTAATTAGCCTAATACTTTGAAAAGGGATATAGAGAAAATCCCTGTGAGGAAATTGTTTAAAATAATCATAAAAATCTGTGAACCAACATAATCATCAATAATATTTAGCATCTACTTTCAAATAACTAAGCTTCACATTATTTTTACAACTGTCTAAGGGACACCAAACAAATTTGTCATATCCATTTCATAGATAGAAGAATATTATATCTATTTATCCAAGACTATGTCATGAGGCAGTAATGCTTAGAAATAACAGCTCTCACATTTATCTAAATTTTTTAAGCAACAGATGGAAAATATCCTTTGCATAAGACATGGTGACACAGACCATGTTATGTCATTTTAATATATTATAGAATTCTTCTCACTTAAACTAAATCCCACATTTCATTTTTAATGTTTATAGCAAAACCAATTCCTAACTACTCCATATATATTTAATTTTGACTAGCACACAGAAGGAAAACCTAATTTCTGCACACCGAATTCCCTGCTTTCCAATCCAGGCACCTGACATTTGGAAGACTTTCCCAGTTTTTTTTTTTTTTCATTACCTGCATGTTGACGTATGACGGCCGTGGGGCAAGACGGGCCCTTTCACTGTTCTGCTGGGCAGCCGCAGCCCTCTCCATAGCACGCTCACTCCCTGGAGCCTTCTTGTCAGCCAAAGGGCTTTCGGTAGCACCCAGTTCAGGATCTGAGAGCAACCTGTCCGTACTGCTGTGAACGAGAGTTGGGAATTGAACACTCCACTGGTACATACAGATGTACGACACATTTCCCAGGTGCCACATTCACTATGTAGGTTCACCATTGCCAGCCCTTAACGTGTATCATCTCATTTAACAGTAACATCTCATTCAATCCTCACAGCACTGCCATGAGACAGGCAGTAGTATTATTCTAGTTTTTCTGATGAAGGAAGTACCTTGACCAAGGTCACACTCCTGGTAAATAGCAGAGCTAGGGTTTGAACCCAGACTTTCTGACTCTAGAGATGGTGCCCAAACTACTTCATGATACATATTCCCAACACATTACATATGGTATGTATGATATACGGCACATGGTACCTATGAAAGAGACATACAGACAAGATTTCTACTTTGTATACATCAAGGAGTATCGCTGACCCATCTAATCAGACTCAGTAAATCTGAAGGCATGCAGATGAGCCAGTTCATCTGTGTGCAATACACATGCTATTGCCAATAAATCTATGATAAAGGTAGAAGATAAATAAATATTCTCTAACATCTGTGCAGGGTGCAGGGAAAAGAGCATGATAGCGCTTCTTACAATGGGGGACAATTATATCAATTTACAATAAATGAATTATCATTAATTCATGCACCTCAAGTTCAACTCCAACTGCAAGCTCAAGTAAAAGAGAGAGAAGCAACAGTATTCGTCAAAGAGCTGTACTGTTGATGCACTCTTCTTTTTATCATTCGCTATTCAGTTGTGCCAAGGGAATTCAGGGGAATTTAGAAAGGGCTATTGGAACACAAAAGGAGGAGCCAAGAACTTTGTTTGTCTGACACAAGTTCAGAGAGGCCTCACACAGGCATGTGACCTGGAATTTAAAGGGCATGTGCAGGTTCACCACTGCAAAAGGCCAAGAAACAGCAACTCACAGGGAACAGCATAAGCAAAAGAAGGGAAGCATGCAATGCAAACCACTGGTGGTTTTAAAGCCAGAGTGTGACGATAATTACTAAAATAAAATAAAGGATTAATGGAGCTGATAAGAAACTGGAAGCAGGGAGACCATTCTGGAGGCTGCAACTCAATTTAGATGAGAGATAATAAGTTCAGAACACATTTAGTGAACACATTTAATGATGAAAGGAATAAGTATATACTTTAAATGCATCTATATAGAAAGTAAACAAAATCATTTCTCTACCCTATAATAAATAACATTAATTTGGTGTACTACTACCATGTCAAGAAAAGCACAGATAAAGCAGATTTAAGTAAAATGGGAACAATGGTAATTAATCAAAGAGTTTATAAAAGGAGAACAGATTTTACTAAGAAAAAGAGGAATTAGGAATATTTGTTATTAACTCAACATTGTGAACAACTACACTTCAATAAAATTTTTTTTACTAAAAAAAGTGTGTGTGTATATATATATATATTTATAAAATATTTGCCAAAAGACACTCTATTCTTGTAAGGACATACAAGACAGTAAAGGAAATTAGATGGATGAAGTGGATGGGAGCAAAATCTTTTAACAGAAACATTCTACTGTTTCGCTTTTTAAAATCATGAGTGAACTGCCTACTTGAAAAACTAAAATAAATGTGAAAAAGAAAATAGAGTAAGGATAACACACTTGTTATCCTTAATGGTGCTACAGTAAGGGAGAATTCTATTTAATGTAACATGTATGTTTATACTCCCTGTGACTTGTAATAAGTAAGATCATGATACTGCCAAGTATTTACTACCAAACTGAACAATTAACTACCTTGGAACAAGGAAGTCATAGTTTAAGTTAGAAATTCAGTCAAATGAAGGAGAATTCACACTAAGAAAATTTCTTTTACTTCTCTTTTTCTTTCTTTTTTTTTAAGGCCATACCTGTGGCATATGGAAGGTCCCAGGCTAAGAGTTGAATCGGAGCTGCAGCTGCTGGCCTACACCACAGTCACAGCAATGCAGGATCCAAACCATGTCTGTGACCTATACTATAGCTCACAGCAATGCCAGATCCTTAACTCACTGAGTGAGGCCAGGGATTGAACCTGCATCCTCACGGATATTATCAAGTTTATTTCCACTGAGCCCACAATAGGAACTCCCCACACTAAGAAAATTTTTAACAGTAAAAGGCAGAAAGTAAAAATTGCCCTGCTGATTACTGAGGAACAGAGTGATAGTTTAGAGAACCCAGATGCAAACCCAACCAGTTAAAGGAGAGGGAGCTACGACAGAGAAGATTTAAAGGTATGAAGAAAGAGACAACAGGCCCAAAATGGAGTCACTTGTGCTAAACCCCACATCAGCCAACCAAGACTTTATATCTAACCTAACTGCAGTTTCAGCCTCTCCTAGGACTGTAATCTTAACCAGTTGGTCTGGAGTTTCTTGATCAGCACTAGTGAGGTAATCTACCACACAGACCCCTGCCTTCTCCCAAAGAAAGGTGGCCTTGCCTGAAAATATCCTTTCTTTTCTTGATGACTGCCTTTAAACATATTTGCTTCTCTGCAGCATTTTGGAGCTCCTTTCTATTCACTAGATGGGATACTGGCGACACATGAATTGTTGAATAAAGCAAATTTGATCTTTAAGCTTAATCAGCTGAATTTTGGTTTTTAACAGATTTGATAGCAGTAATAGTGAAACAGGAAGGAAGGCGGCAGGATACAACCCTTAAAAGAATGACATTGCCCTTGAGGATATGACAAAAACTGGTTAGAACCAACTAGGTCTGATGGCACATAATTTGACTTCCAATGGACCTTGACTTTCATTACGTGCTCAGGGTTGTAACACATTAGCTGAATGATATGCCCACAGGCACCAGGACAGTTCTGAGGCCAACCAGACAAAAAGTAGGCAGTGGCCCAATTCCTGGAAACCTCCATGCCTTCTCAGAAATAGTTGGAATAATCCTCCCACTCATTAGTCTATGAAATTGCTCAGCTCGTAAAAACTAACCACCCCATAATTCTGGGCCTCTTGCCCTCTCACCTCTTGCCTTCTGAGATGACCCACACTCTGTCTGTGGAATGTGTTTCTCCAAGGGTCACTCTCCCACCTTTTGAGAGAGCCCACACTTTGTCTATCTCTAAATAAATCTTACCTATCACTTTGCCTCTCACTGAATTCCTTCTTCACCAAGATATAAAGAACCTGAATTTCAATAAGTCATGGGATCAGGTGTATGATTTTAATTACAAAACAGTGGACTCAGGTCCCAATCTGGGTTTTGGCTGGGTTTGAGTCCCAGCTCATGAGTTCAAGTTCCAACCTAAGCCTTGGCTGGGTTAGAGTCCCAAGTGGGTTCAAGTCCCAGTCTGGGTTTTGACTGGGCTGGGTTAGAGTCTCAGTCTGAGGTGTATGGTTTGAATAGGACTGAAGGAAATTTCTAACAACTCTGGAGATGAGAAACCCAGGTGTGGCACCTGCAATTCCTTTCGAGTTCTGTCTCTCTTACTGTTTCTGAGGGCCGTAGGTAAGTTCCTCTTGGTTCTGAGCTCTGATCTATTTCAGTAGAGCTCCCAATCTAATTGGTTTTCCAATACAGGGCAGGTCAGCAGGAGCTAGCAGATCGTTCTGCCCAGAGCTCAAGCCCCCAGGCTTTATTTCAGACCACGATACTCAGCTCAATGGTGGAAGGCCTTGATTCTGTCCCATGATCCATGTGGGAACTATTAGTTCCCCATATTTGTGGAGCCCTTGTCCTCGGTCCCCATTTGTTGAGGTCTGCTGGTTCTATCCTTTCCCCAGGCCAAGGTCCCAGGGCAGGAAGTGTTGGTGGTATCCACAGGGCCACTAACTGGCTGGGACACAGAAACATCCTTTGGTTACTGCCAATAAGATGCATGTGTTTGTCTTATTTTGTGTGAATAAAAGCTACCACTAATAGGAATCTCAGAAGCCAAAACTCTGCAAAAATTGGTTGGCAAAGGCATGGGTGGAACACTTAAAAGGTGATCAAAATATCCTCAACCTAACTCAAGGATTCCTCTGTTCAAATAAGCTTATCACAAGAGCAGGGTTTTAGCTTGACGCCAGATCATCCAGCAACCTCAAGAAGACTTCTGAGACACAAAGTTCACTGTAAAACACCACACAATCCCCAGCCCCATGGGACATCCTTCTTAGTTATTAACCTGGGTCCCCAAAACCCAAAAAGGCTTAGCTGAAAGAAACTGGATCCTTAAAATTCAAAGAGTTAAGTGCTCTACCATCTGGTACACCTGCTTATTTTACATCTAAGAACTATGGTCCTGGAAGCTACTAATATTTAAAAAAATGGCAAAGTGTTACTAAAGGCAATCTATAATTACAATGGCCATTATGAGGAATGTTCCAATTAGATAAGACCATTTAAGAAGTGTACTTAAGAGTTCCTGTCGTGGCGCAGTGGAAACGAATCCGACTAGGAACCATGAGGTTGCAGATTTGATCCCTGGCCGTGCTCAGTGGGTTAAAGATCTAGCGTTGCCTTGAGCTGTGGTGTAGGTTGCAGACATGACTCAGATACCACGTTGCTGTGGCTGTTGGTGTAGGCTGGCAGCTGTAGCTCTGATTAGACCCCTAGCCTGGGAACCTCCATATGCCACAAGTGCAGCCCTAAAAAGACAAAAGACAAAAGAAAAAAAAAGAAGTGTACTTAAAAGCAAGGGTTCCCATACTTAAAAAAAAAAAAAAAAACCTATTTTAATTGGCATACAGAAGACTCCAAAAGTCTTCAAAATTCCAGGAGTTCCCATTGTGGCCTGGGGTAACAAACCCAACTAGTATCCATGAGGACTCGGGTTTGATCCCTGGCCCTACTCAGCAGGTTAAGGATTCAGCGATGCCATAAGCTGTGGTGTAGGTCGCAGATGCAGCTCAGATCTGGTGTTGCTGTGGCTGTGGTGTAGGCCGGCAACTGTAGCTCTGATACAACTCCTAGCCAGGGAACTTCCATAGGCCGCAGGTGTGGCCCTAAAGGACAAAAGAAAAAAAGGCTTCAAAATTCCAAAATAGCCTCATTGAAAGATTCATTACAGAAAGGCTATGAAAAATTAAAGACACAAGAGGTACCGAAAACAAGAGACCATAAGACTGATATAACTACAACTGCTCCCCTTTATCCTTTTTTATTTGAGTGCTCATTTTAGAAATCCTGTCTGAAAAGTCTTTCCACTCTGAAGAGACAACAAGACCGGAAACAAAAGCCCCCCAAATCAGTGGTCTTAACAGACACCCTCAAATCTGCCTTCAAAGGAGGGCCCTTCCACAGGTCCCTCCCAGAGTGGATGAAATTCTGAGGGATTTTTCAGTACATTATTTCCTTAAACAGCTAAGGGAAACTAAATTAAAACTAATGAAAAAACCTGCCAGATTCTGGTAGACACTGGAGCTATACCCTCTATTTTATTTTATTTTATTTTATTTTATTTTATTTTATTTTATTTTATTTTATTTTATTATTTTTTTAATGGCTGCACCTGAGACATACGAAAGTTCCCCAGGCAAGGGACTGAATCCAGGCCACAGCTGCGACCTACACCACAGCTGCAGTAATGTCAGACCTTTAACCCACTGTACCAGGCCTGGGATTGAACCCACATCTCTTCAGGGATCAGAATCGCTGCTGTTCGGAGTTCCCGTCGTGGCTCAGTGGTTAACGAATCCGACTAGGAACCATAAGGTTGTGGGTTCGACCCCTGGCCTTGCTCAGTGGGTTAAGGATCTGGCGTTGCCGTGAGCTGTGGTGTAGGTCGCAGACGCGGCTCGGATCCTGTGTTGCTGTAGCGGTGGCGAAGGCCGGCGGCCACAGCTCCGATTAGACCCCTAGCCTGGGAACCTCCACATGCCGCAGGTGCGGCCCTAAAATGACAAAAGGCAAAAAAAAAAAAAAAAAAGGAATCGCTGCTGTTGGATTCTTAACCCCCTGTGCCACACCGGGAACTCCTACACCCTCTGTTTTAAACCCCCCTTGAAGCCTGCACATGGGTTCCTGGGAAAACTAGCAGAAGCCACCCAAGGGTGAAAATTCTGACCAGAGTCAGCTCCCTGGACCTCTGTCTGTAGTACCCAATAAAGAGAAGAAAATAAAATTTTTTTGTACCCTCTTTGGGAATATCTTTTAAATCCAAGGGGTTGTTCAATATTGCAGAAATATTTACTGTTTGTCCCTAATGAAAACTGACAAGGTAGTTAGAAGATGTTTTTTAAGGAGCTCTATAGTCAAAAGTTGGTCAAAAAAACTAGAAGCTGATATTCAGAGGCCAGTGGGGTTTTTTTTTTCCCTAGGCCTCATGCCTTAAGCCAAAATAAAACTATACTTAGTACCCAGAGGGAAAGAAAAACCCTCTAAAGCCGTTAGTGAAAGAATTTACTAAAACATTCCAAAAGGCAAAGAGCTCTAAATCCACTACACAGAAATCTTCTGATTTCCATCTTAGAATCTTCTGATATTTAAAAGAAAGAAAATTAGGGATAATGTAGATGGCTCAAACTATAACGTCATTTATGCTGCAACCCAATTCTCTGAGGAACTGAGAACTGTCCTTATCTTAAAATTTTGGCAAAACTAGGAACTTGCTTCTCTAGAGGCCGTTCAAAGTCCACCTCTTTCTTTAACCAATCCTAAAGGCTCCCCTATTTATCTCACAAGTATTGCGGAAATGCTGGCCTTAGGAAGCAAAAGTCCCCGGAGGAACCTGCATTCTTTCCCTGTACCTCTGAGATATAAATGTTTTATGAAATTCAGGGAGGTAATTCTTATTAGAAGAGGAACCAAAGAGAAAGGTCATCTGAAACTTATCAGAAGAGGAACCAAAGAGAAAGGTCATTTGAAACTTTACCAAAAAAAAAATTTTGAGTATCTTCACAAAGATACTAAAAAGCTTCAGCCATTTGAGCAGGTAAACTTAACTTACTCCACCTACCAGAAAACAACTTAAATCCAATTTTTTTTTAATAACTAGTGAAATCTTGTATTATTGTACCTGATTCATAGCAGTAATTTAAAAATGGAACCCAAAAGGTCCATTTTTCTGACTATGTGTGTCTATGTATGCAGTGCAGATGAATTGAATTTTCCACCTCTGAATGGTATTGCCAAAATTAATTTGTAAAAGAGCTCTATTTAAGTGACTTAAAAAGGTTAAGCACTTATATAAATTAAGTAAAGCAAGTAAATTGAATCCAGAAGTCTCCCTTAAATCTGTAGTTTCACTTTCCATGTTTTCAGTAACACTGGGTTCATCTCTCTGAAAATATTAAATGAAAAATTCCAGAAATAAGTCATAAGTTTTAAATTGTTTGCTGTTCACAGCAGTGTGATGAAATTTCTTGCCACCTCACCCCACATTAACCTGGGATTCCCCGACCATCAACATCGTATTGGTTCATGGGGGTTTGGGATACAAAATCTGTAAAACTGACTTGCGATGATTTATGTACACCTATAACTGAAATAAAATCCATTAAGAAAAAAACAAACAAACAAAAAAAAAACATCGTATTGGTTCAATGATCCAAGATCAGATGATCCTCCTTCTGACGTAACAGCAGCCTGACACTACATCACAACACGTTCATCATTCACCTCACTCCATCTCATCACATAGACATTTTATCATCTCACGTCATCGCAAGAAGAAGGGTCAGTAGAGTACAATAAGATATTTAGAGAAAGAGAGATCATATTCACTTTTCTTATGGTGTGTCGTCACAATTGGTTATTGTTGTTAATCTCTAACTATACCTAATTTATAAATTAAAATGTATTATAGGTATACATGTACAGGAAAAAAACATACTATTTATATGATTTAGGACCATCCACAGTTTCAGGTGTCCAATAGGGGTCTTGGAACATAGTCCCTACAGATAAAGGGGGATTACTATAGGTATAACTGGGATAAAAACTTTTTGGTAAACTTTTAAAACAGTTTCTCTAAAATCTTTTTGGTAACCTAACCTTAAAGTTTTGCTAAAGTAAATGATGGATATTCATTGAGTATCCAGATCATTTCCAAATAAGATAAAATACTAAAATTTTAATTAATGAACACAGGCTTACCACTTTTGGCCTTTTTATTTTTTCACAAACTAAGATATTTGAGTATATTAGTAAATATGTTTTGTGCCACACTGAGAGATTTACTACGAAAAAGCAATATGTTTCTAAAAATTATAAAAAATATTAATTTGTCAAACCACAGAATTCTAATGTAAAAGTTCACAATTGTTTATCTCTCACTAAAAATTAAGATTTGGGGGAGTTAATTAAATATATGTATTATATAAACATTTTATATATATGTAATTAAAGTGACTAGAGATAATGAGGAAACATTTCCATATGCAAGGAGAGTAGGGAATGTGTTTTCAATAAAAGAACGTATGAGAAATGAAGAGGAATTTTTGTTGATAAAAAAGAAACTTTTTGTCCTAAAGTGGGACTGATTATTTCAGAATAGGAAAGAGGGAAAAATAGGACCAAATTGTAGATTTGTGGAAAAGGAATCTTAGTAAAGCAATTTTATGTATTTTTTTCTTGGTCAAGCAGGCAAAAATTGAAATGAATTTAAGTAGAAAAAATGAGTTTTAATACCAGAGTACACTGGTACAGGAGTTCCCATTGTGGCTCAGCAGGTTAAGGACCTAATGTTGTCTCTAGTCCTATTAATTGATTTTGAGGTTTTGTCATATTCCTGTAAACTGGACTAAATCCTGAACCCTGTTAGTTCCCTTCAAAAAACTGGCCACAAAAATGTTTCCAGTTTTCTCCCACCCTTCTGATTTGGAATCAGGAAGCACAAAGACAGTCCTTGAGTCTCCTTGGAAGGGACTCTATCAGATCTTCTTCACTACCTAGATGGAAGCCAAACTTCCTGTACACCAGCTGGAGACCCCAAAATCAAACTGACTCGAGAAGTAGCTGACCTTGAGGTAGACCGCTTCCTCCCAAGACCCCAGATCAACACTTGATACTTAAACTAAATATGAAGCCCTTTTCCTCCCTTTACTCTGGCAATGACCTGGGAAGATAATGCTAACATCTGTATCTCAGGCCATGGCTAAGGGAGTAACCTCTGTAATTTAGAACCTTTTATTTCAGGTTAGGAGATTTACTTCCCAAATGCACTGAAAACTTAACTGGCTCATAGCCTGAACTGGAAAAATGCAACAATCCCTGCAAATGAATCCATGAACAGTGGCCCTGTGGTTCTGTTTTGTTTAGTGGAAGTGGTCTGCGCCCCTACAGCATTTGTTTGTCTGTGGTGGTTATCATTCTCCTTGGGCATGTGGATGCCTGGAAGGCTGGTCCATAACTGGGCAATGCTTCTTAGGCTATCTAATCCTAAGAAGCATCTAACTGTGTCCCTAATTATTTACAAACAAACTGAGATGCTTCATTGGACAACTCCCCTGAATTTATATGGCAGAGTCAGAAAAGATTTACTAGGTGGCTTTCATGATTCAGGATTCACATTCTATGGCAGAGCTCTACTCAAAGGGTTGAGTTAATGTAAATGAAACTATGATGAGGAACCTCTCCTTAACTCTTGACTGTAGAATCTACTACTGAGACACAGTAGCTGCTCAACAAAAGTCTTTACACTCTCTGGCCAAAGTTGTTCTTGATAGTAAGACAGCCTTTCATTATATTTTAGCTGAGCAAGGAGGGGTCTGTGCCATGGCCGACACCATGTGCTGCACCCGAATTAACATTTCTGGTCAAGTTGAAACAAGATTGGCTTAAAAAAAAATGACTCCCTGTACAGGGTTTTTCTTTGACTTATTTGATTTTGGTTGTTTTGGGTTTGGGGGACTGTGGATCTGAACTGCCCTCCAGACACTGGTAATTATTCTATTTATAGCAGACACAGTAGTCTCCCTGGTACATTATCCTGTCAAGTTTTAAATGCATATTCACAACCGCTAATCACTAAGCAAATAATCTCCCTATGCCTAGAATGTGAAAAAGAAATGAAGAAAATGATTGACTAAACAATTGTGAGCCTAAAGTCTCTGAGTACCACACAGATTCAATGCAAAACAAAAATCATGACCTGTGAATGTCACACAGAGGATCAGTAAAACCTGTGAGAACTACAGAGAAGTCGCTTAAAGTGGTGCAAATGCCTTAAATTTTTATCACATCTCTCACTTAAGTTGAGAGTCTGATCAAAAGGAGAGAATTGCGAAAAAAGAGACAATATGCCCCAAATGGAGTCACTTGTGCTAAGCCCCTTACATCAGCAAACCAAGGCTTTATAGCTAACTTAATTTCAGTTTCAGCCTCTCCTAGGAATGTAATCTTAACCAGTCATGTCTGGAATTTCTTGACCAGCACTAGGGAGGTAATCCAACAGATAGACCTCCTGCCTCCTCCCAAAGGAAGGTGACCTTGCGTGAAATAATCCTTTCTTTTCTTTCTGACTTCCTTTTTTGCCCTTAAAAACCTTTTCTTTCTGCAGCTGTTTGGAGCTCCTTTCTATTTGCTGGATGGAATGCCGCTAATTCATGAAATGTTGAATAAAGTCAGTTTGATCTTTAAATTTACTTGGCTGAATTTTGTTTAATAATAAGGGTGAAAGTTACCAGATACTATTTCTTAATAAGATTTTTAAAAGAAAAAAGAGAAGGTAACTATAAAGAGAAAAGAAAAAACTGTGGATAAGATCAAATGCACTAGAAGCAAAGAATACTAACTACTGGGTTTAAAACAAATCCATCCTGTTATATACTTTCTTTCAAAGGATAAAGCACTTTTAAGATTAAAATACATACTGTAAGTGTGAGTTTTTCGTGCCTTGCAATAGTTCTACTGTCTGTCTCTTGGCACAGGAAACTTTGGAGGGACCCATCATCTGTTTCAAGTCACCAGCATTTCCAGAATGGGAAGGACTGCGAGGCATGCCTACTTCAACAAAAGCATCATTACAACCTGCAGAGGAGAAGGGGAAAAAAGTAAAAATCCAAACATCACTTACCATCAACAACCACCTGCAATGGAAACAAATCAGAATGTATCTCTGCAGAGACAAAGCAAAACCGCTTTCAGCTACAGAGAAGATGACTCAAATTTAGTTTATCTTCAAAACTCAAGATGAAATTTGAAGAAAAGACCTTCATTTTTTTTTAAGTTTATTTATTTATTTATTTATTTTTAATGGCCGCACCTGTGGCATATGGAAGTTCCCAGGCTAGGGGTCAAGTCAGAGCTGCAGTTGTAGGCCTACACCACAGTCACAGCAACACCAGATCTGAGCTGCATCTGCAACCTACACTGCAGCTTGCAGCAATGCTGGATCCTTAACCTGATAAGTGAGGCCAGAGATCAAACCCACATCCTCACAGACACTATGTCCAACTGCTGAGCCACAAGGGAACGCCCATATTTTTCAAAGACTGTTAGGGATGAAGGTCTTATAAGAAGAAGAACTCTACTCGGAAAAAAATTACACACACTATTAGTAAATTAATGCTTTTCTGCTGCACAATTACATTCACTTTAATTTAGGCAGTTCTAATGTAATAGAAAAATGGTTCTTCTATGGAAAAGTGCTTTCACCATGTTCTTTGGAATTTCAAGATACTGTCTTTTTGCACCCTTGAGGCAAAATGAGTCCTAACTAGTTAGGAAAACCAACTCAAAATCACTGCACAGACTTCCTACAACCCCCATTATCCAACCAACAGGGCAGGCTCAAATTTAGAGGGAGAAATACCTTCTGCAGGGTTTGATTTGGGAGATGCCTGCTCAGATCCAGTTGTTTGTCTGGATGGATCACCATGATTGGCATTCAGTACTTTTTCTCCAAGCGATGAAGCAGATATTGCACCATATTTTATATTTGGAGACTGAAATAACAATAGGAAATAACATACAGATATGGTCGCAAATATAAAATTTAATTCAGGTGTTACCAGTGTCCTCTCTCTTATAAACAGCATAGGTCACAGGACTCTTGCTGAAGGACATTACCTGTGTGTGTCCATTCAAAGAAGCCGAGATTTTTTTGCTTTCTGTCTGCATGCTGTTGATATGGACATCAACAGGAGTCAAGCCAGGAGGGGGAGATGGAGCTGTGTGCCCATAGGCAGGCACTCCAGACAACAAAATATTGGTTAACGTGGCTTGGGCAGTAGACGGAATCATAAGGTGTGGTATAGCAGAAAAACCTACAACATTTCATGAAAACAGTTATTAGACAGGAACAAAATCAGAAGCAAGAAGTATTATTTTACTATTTTCAGTAACAATAATAAAGTCATTTTTGTTGCTACAAATTCAGAAGAGAATTCAATTTTTTTTTGGCTGCACCTGCAGCATACAAAGTTTCCTGAGTCAGGGATCGAACCCACACCACAGATGTAACCAGAACCACGGCAGTCACAACCCTGGATCCTTAACCCAATGAGCCACTAGGGAAAACTCTGAGCATTCAATTTTGAAACCACATTGCTATAAAAACAGAGCAGAAATATTAAAATGGAACAGCACTTCAGAGAATATTTAATCCAAACTCTTCACTATACACATGAGGAAACGACCTAGATTTAGCAAATGCATATGACTAACATGCAAATGCGTCAAACTGGAACCTACATTTCCTAATGACCAGGTCAGTGACCCACAGGTGCCTTTGCCACTGCTCCCTGCATATCGTACTCTTTTTCCCGATGTGCTTGTCACATATGAAGATTACATATTACTTTTATGAAAAACTCACCACTTTGTTATGCTTAATTTTAAGTAATTTACACCTTGGGGAATTTGGCTGCAGTGTGCTTTGAACCATAATTTTTCCCTGAGGAAATGGAACCACAAGTACATTTTTATTTAAAAGCTGATGATGTAGCTAAGAATACACACCTTTGACTGTACTTAAATGATACTGACCTGTGGCGTTTGAAGTATTAGCAAGTGGGGGTGCCCACAACGTGGGGCTGGGGGTGCCGGAACTCGGACTTTGCAAAGGACTGACTGAGCTATTGAGAGCATTCAGGAGTGAGTTTGCGGTTGTGGAAGTGTTGAGAGATAAGGTGGTGGGTCCCAAAAGACCTGAAATGAATGAATGTAGAATCAATACACATAAATTCAAGATTTAGAAATACAGGTGGCATCACCATTGCTACTTGGAATGCATGCCACATGATCTGACATTTTCTGAATATAAGATATGAATGACAGATTACCTTCTTTCAAATAGTCACATGACATACTGCATGATGTGACTCCAACACAGAACCCAGCTTATCTACAAACAGATGCTGATCCGGGAATGGAAGACAAGTGAGTCCGGACCGAGACAGCAGTCAGGGTCATGGAGCACCACCGGCTGTTCTGCAATCACTTTGCAACTAGCCAGAATGAACACAATTCTGCTCAAATGAAACCCATTTTTTTTTTCCACGGTCACACCTGCAGCATATGGAGCTTCCCAGGCTAGGGGTCTAATCAGAGCTGTAGCTGCCAGCCAACACTACAGCCACAAAAACGCCACATCTGAGCCGCCTCTGCAGCCTACACCACAGCTCACAGCAACGCCAGATCCTTAACCCACTGAGCAAGGCCAGGGATCGAACCTGCATCCTCATGGATACTTGTTGGGTTCACTGCCACTGAGCCACAACAGGAACTCCAGAAACCCATTTTCATGTCTCTGCATAACTCATTTGTCACCTGCTTCCCCACAAACTCCTTTCAAACCATTTACAATTATTAGCTGTGAAGAGGAGAATATTTTCCTGCAACAGAACTGGCTCCCTTTGGTCTATCTGCAGAGAGGCTGGCCTACCTAGAACAGTTTCCATGTGGAGGTCAAAACACGTCCATGACTCCTCTGTGGTCCATCTCAATGTGTATGAAAACTTTTCTCGGAAAAAAATATTATTTTTTGGTTTTTTACATGTTGTAAGGATTTAATGTTTGATTTAGCAGTGAAATTTCCCTTTGGGCATTTCAAATATGTTCTAAAGTAAAACGTGAATTTGTATAATAAGTTTCCAGGAATACTTAAAGCATTAAATTAAGGATGACAGGATAAGGCTAGCCATGAAAACATTTAAAACTTTAAGTCACTCTGATCCATGCTCCCTTTTTTCTCTCTAGTGCAGGAAGAACTCGGTTCCTGCTAAGTTGCCTGATTGGCATCTCCTGACTCACATGCAGTGTTGTGTTATTACAACTCTGCTCAGCTCTCCAGTGGAAGGAACAACTTTGTAGACTAGGGGCCAAGGGGGGTAAAAAAATCTGTCTTTACTTGTAATGGTGTCTGGGCAGGGCTACTTGGAATCTTAATCATATTATAACCATATTACATTTTTTTGGCCATGCCCAGGGCATTCAGAAGTTCCCAGGCCAGGCAGTGAACCCATGCCACAGCAGTGACAATGCCAGATCCTTAACCGCTAGGCCACCAGGGAACTCCCCACATCACATTTTTAAAAAGCAAGACTAGCTATTAAAAATTCTAAAGACTGCTGAGAGTATTTTTTTTTTTCTGACAACGCTGAATGAGGCAGAATGATTTGCAAGGGTTATTGCATTAACTTTTTATATAATAGCTACTGAAAAATGCACCAAACAGTAGTGAACCTAGCATAATTATAAGATAGCAATGAACTTCAGCCTGCAAGATGGGAATCCGTAAATGAGGTGATACATATCAGACCAAGACTGTTAAGTGTCACCCCACTTTCTTAAAGAACCACAGCACCAACATGACGTTCGTTTGTCTTTTTCTTCTTCACCTTAGATCTAAAAACAAATCGGGTGGCCTCCGTTGCTGGCCACAAGCTAGACTGCCTTTGTGTCTGGGCGAGGCGGTCCTAACCCCTGGGAGTGCGGGTTCTGCTTGCTTTCACCTCCCCCTCTCCCCACCCCACATGCAGATTTGCAATTACTTTTTGAAAAGCAAACTGGATAATCTTCATCTCTAGGGACTGACGACAATATTGCAAAGGCAAGAGAGAAAAACACATAAATTACAGTCAGCCTGCTCACTTCACTGTCACGGCATTCTTAATTTAGAGGAACAAACACAGCTACCGAAAATAAAACAGCCAGACCTTGATTATTTATGCCAAAATAAAAAGAATCTGGGTAACAGAAATCCATAGAGTCTAATGAACAAATCCAAAATGGACTGATGCAAATTTTGTTTGCTTTTCACCTGATCTTAGGGCATGAAGATGGAAAAAAAATAGCCTTTAAAATGTAGTCCCAAACAGGAGAAAGAAAAGGAACTGGATAAGCAATCCTTCAGTGACTGAGAAGGGCTGTAATAATAAATTTTATACCTAGTCCAGTGAGTCCGAGGCCTGCTGAAGCTAAGATATCCAGGCTGGGACATGCCAGGCCAGCAGGGCACGGTGCTGGGGACGGACTGGTTGCTATGGTAACCCCACTGCTTTCAAGTCCGAGGAGACATTTCCTTGCTTCATACATATTTAAGGCATTTCGCTCAACACTTTTCACAATCACAGACTATGAAAACACATAATGAGAAAGAAAAAAGTGACATGCAAGTAGTCGACAATGAATTGGGGAGGGGGGGGTGAGAAAGGAATATGGTAATAAGATTTCCACTCCAGGACTGGATTAATGCGACTTTAAAATCAACTGCAAATTCTAACCACTTATTTCCTAAGTTTTCTCCTTTTTGGTAAAATCTTTAATGTCAGTTACCATTCACTGGGTGTGTCCTGTGTTCCAAGGCACTGTGATGGAAGCTGCACGTCCATTCTAATTTCTGCAAAACTTCATTGGGTGGAATTATTTTTCATGTTCAGGGAGGATATGGGGCCTTAACCAAGGTCACAGCACAGCTAGAGGACTGGAACTTGGGTCCATCTGTCTCTGCAGCCCACTGGTGTTTACATTCACCGTCTTTACATTAAAGCTTTCCCCCCATTCATCTCATCTTCACCAAACAAATCAAACCTGCCACCACATATAGACTGCATTGTAACAGTCACTTACATTTGACATTTACAGCCTACTAGTTAACTAATAGACCTTGAACGGTACCACTATTTCTCACTGATGACATATCTACAGCAAAGTTTATGGTAAAATAAATTTTCACACAATAAATCTTTTTTCCCCCCCTCAATGGACTCATCTAGAAAATTGGAAATGTGAATCCAAGGAGGAAAGCTTCCAATGGACAATAAAGAAAATGTGTGGCCAAGAAAGCAGAGCAGTTGTCAGCCTCAGGGCCAGCGATACATAATGGGATGGTCCTGGGACCCTGCAAGGTTTCAGTTCTCACTGTTTTCCCCTGACCTTTGCTCACTTCTCGCTGCACTCTAGAAATCTTCCATGCCTATCCATCTTGACATGCCAAAGTCCTCAAAAGTCTCTTCTGTCTATATCTTTTAGTCCCGGTATCGACAGTGACTGAGTCAACTCAAATTAGTCAAGCACAGAGCTTCATAATACCTCAAATTCTTGTCCTATTCTCTAACTTTAAACTTAATACGTTAAGTTCACTTAAAATCAATCCTATCTTTTCCTTTTAAGTTTTCTTTTGAAGAAAGCATTATGGTTTTTTATGTTGGACACTGAATACCACAGTATTTACATCTCTATAGTAATAATAGTATAAATACACCATTAGTATATGCGCATACGCATATGTGATAAAATTCATAGTTTAGAAATTTTAAAAATGGAAGGCACACTGTTTGGTGTTTTACCTACTATAATAAAAATATAGATAAATGTTCCCATTTAGTGCATATTATTATACAACGTGCTTTTTTTATTCAACACCATTCTTGTCCTTTGACTTCCAATACAAAGGTTTCTTCAGCATTTCTAACTAGAAGTAGCATTGCTGGGGACAGGGTATCAGTACTTTCAGTGCGATTAGATGGGCACAAATTGCTCTTCAAAGGGCTTGTGCCAACTTACACATCTGAATGTAGGAACATTTCTCTTTCTTCACATTCTCACTAGCACTGAATATCATCAAAATCATCCCATTAAGTTTTGACAGTACATGTAATTACTGAAATTCTGCAGCATCTTAGAGAAGAAGTTCCAAGAAGGCTGAACTAGGGACACTTCACTATTTAAGGTATTTATGAAAGAGAACAGTCTCCCTCAAATAGCAGGTAAACTAAGTACGTTTTGAATTTCATTGAACCTGTATCCATACGCATATGCACATAACATAATGTTTAGTCTCATCAACCCTCTGGCAACTTAGTAAAGCTTAACGTTACTAGATTGCAAATCAATACAAAAATTTTCTCTTTCCTTCCCATACATGTAATTAAAATAATGGTCATACGTGGACGCTAAAAGCCAACACACACATAAAGAAAATGATCAATAATGAATGTTACAAATTTATATGAAATAACTAAATATAACACATATATACATGATGTATATTATATAGACTATTTAGCTCCATGTATATGCAAACACCCATTTATATGAAAATAAAACCATACAGAACATGAAATGACACATGGTTCTCTTTGGGTCCAAACCATGGACCAACCTTGCTCGGCTGTTTTGGCTTTGGTTTAATGCTGATGAAGACATCAAGCTGTTCCATCAACTGAGCAATGAACTGCGGATCGACTTCAATTTCCTCCTTCATATCAAACATCAGCACAAGAGGAAGACAACCCTAGGAAATGTCACAGCACAAAGTGTGGGAGATAAAAAGTTACTCATTAAAATACTCAATAATTTCTATAATGATTTTTTATTTTTTTCCATTATAGCTGGTTTACAGTGTTCTGTCAATTTTCTACTGTACAGCAAGGTGACCGAGTCACACATACACATATACATTCTTTTTTCTCACACTATCATGCTCCATCATAAGTGACTAGATATAGTTCCCAGTGCTATACAGCAGGAAAAATACCTGATAATTTAACATGCCTACAGATAGCACAACGGTGTACAGCTTTAAAGAGGAAATCAAAGGGAGTTCCCATCGTGGCACAGTGGTTAACGAATCCGACTAGGAACCATGAGGTTGCGGGTTCGATCCCTGGCCTTGCTCAGTGGGTTAAGGATCCGGCGTTGCTGTGAGCTGTGGTGTAGGTCGCAGATGCGGCTCGGATCTGGCGTTGCTGTGGCTGTGGCGTAGGCCGGCGGCTATAGCTCCAATTAGATCCCTAGCCTGGGAAACTCCATATGCTGCCATGGGGGCAGCCCTAGAAAAGGCAAAAAGACAAAAAAAAAAAAAAAAAGAGGAAACCAAAGCATTAAAACTAAACTACATACCTTTACAGAGCTTAGAAGGCTGGAGCGGAAATAATGTTGAGGGACAGAAACTGTTTTTTGGATGACAAAAACATGTGTCTTATGTTTCTGGTTTTGGCCCTAAATTTTTTCCTACTGTCCACCTTGGAAGATTTCTTCACTCTCTGACTTCAGTCTTGTTAGTGATACCAGAAACTAGATTCTCAACCACATCAAGGGTACTAATCTTATGCCTTGGCTCAAAGACTTACAGTGGTGGCTTTTTATTGTCTCCTGCATGAAGGCTTAACACATATCAGCATTTCAAAATCTCCACACTGCAGCTGGCTCTGCTTGTGCAGTCACAGGTCTGCGTGTACACTGCATGCCCACACTTCCTCCAAGCCAGACCAGCCTCTCAACTATCTTTGAAACAGGTTCTCTACATTCATATCTTAACTCATCAAAAGTCTTCTCCACCAACCCAAGTCCTACTTCTCTTCTGATCTTACTCCTTCTTGGAGCAAACCGCTCCTGTCCCGTTTTTTTTCTCTCTCTTTTTACAGCAGCACCTATGACATATGGAACTTCCTGGGCTGGGGGCGAATCAGAGCTGCAGCAACACCAGATCCGAGCCACATCTGCAACTCATGCAGCAGCTTGCAGCAACCCCCGATCTTTAACTCACTGAGTGAGGCCAGGATTGAACCTGCATCCTCATGGATACTAGTCAGGTTCTTAACCCACTGAGCCATAACAGGAACTCCTCCTGCACCTTCTTTTAACTATCTCGTTTTTTTGGCACAGCAGATTTAGCGCTATTTTTTTTTCTCTGATGCTTTCCTCCTCGGACCTAACCTACTGAGCATAGGAGCCACATCCCACACCTTTTTTTTTCTTTTTTTGAGGCACAGGATCCTCAGTGAGAGCCCACACATTGATGGGTTTGCACATAAGTATCAGAAGTTACTGTCAAACATACTAGATTTAAAATGAAATCATCAGGTTTCATTTTTCTTCTGGATAAGTGGTGTTTGTATGGACAATGCTATTTAAAAAAAAAAAAAGGTGCTGGTATTTAAAATATAAGTTAAAGAACTTCCCGTCATGGCTCAGTGGTTAACGAATTCGAGTAGGAACTATGAGGTTGTGGGTTCGATCCTTGGCCTTGCTCAGTGGGTTGAGGATCCGGCGTTGCCGTGAGCTGTGGTGTAGGTTGCAGACGTGGCTCGGATCCCGCGTTGCTGTGGCTGTGGTGAAGGCCGGCGGCTCCAGCTCCTGTTAGACCCCTAGCCTGGGAACCTCCATATGCCGTGGGTGCAGCCCTAGGTAAGGCAAAAAGACAAAAAAATTAAAAATTAAAATAAAATAAAATACAGGTTAAAGCCTTTAATTTATCCCTCCTTCATATCTTTCAATATCATGCAAAAATAACAATATGTCTCATGCACGTCTGTATTTTTGGCTGGTATGATCAAAGTATGAATGTGAATTCACAGCTGCACAGAATGCCTGCAAAGGTCACTGAATTCAAGGTAATATCTAAAGAACTTGAAAAGTGCAAAAAAGAAAATATGAAAAGCGATCATAATAATCTTTGGATACAAATATGTTATCTAACTAGTAGCATATTAAAAGTAGCTTAGGTAAGCTTGGCACAAAAAAATCATTCACAACCAAATGAAATTCTTAAAATTATATATTATAATCCTTGATGATGACAATAAGTTCTCATCTGTCAGAGGAATGGAATCAACAATACAAATCTGGATTTTCTGAAAGTTTCTCAAAAACAAATTCTGCAGGTTAATAATAGCAAAGGTCACGCCCGAAGCTTACGGATTCAAATGTCACTAAAGGTCTAGCCTGAACAGGAGACTACGATGGTGCTTTTAATAAGAATACTTGTGAGTCCACAGTATGTCAGTCTATTTTGTTACTATACATCAACCCACACACTGGGTTTTTGAATGAATATAGAAAGGATAGAAATATCACAAATTATACATTGGAAGCAGTGGTCAATTACATAACTCAGCTTTTTTCTTCAATTCATGATACTCAAATTCACGGCTTCAATAGTATTTTTTAAAATTGTGTCAGAGATTTATGAAATGTTCAAGTGTTTCAGGCTCCCAAAATTTATATCTTTGAGGGTCACATTTCAAATGTATTTTTTAATGTTTCTGTTTAAACAGAAGACTGTCTTTGTCAAATGCAAACTAATACTACATGTCAGATTAAAATAACCCCCTTTCACAAAATGTAGCCAATTATTTCATTGTGACCTCTTCTGTGTTTTAGTCTAAGTTACTGCAAGGAAATTACTCACCGATATAATGAAATTAAGTCTGTGAGGCAATACGTATCTTCATCTTTCAGTTTATTTTCTTTTACCAAGAAACTTCTTTATTTGCCCAAGATTCCAGAGTGCTTCCAGAAACACCACAGTGGTACAGTATGTGCAGGAACATAATGGTACCCAAAGAGATAAGAGAGTTGGAGCATTCATTTCAGTGTACCTACCATGAGATATTGCCTTGCAAGACAGACAGACTCAATGGTGCCCTGGAGGTAGACGGTGGATTTCTTCTGTGGATTACTGGGATCAGGAAAGTGGATCTGAGCACCCGTTCTCTGCATGATATGTTTGATGTTGCTTCCATTTCGACCCATCATAAAGAGATGATGTTGAGCTGCGATGTCTAGCTGCGTGCTCACGGGAATGGCCGATGCCAAGCTCCCAGCAAGGTGTTCCAACAGCATGGCTGTTCCCTCCTATGAGAAAGGGGTGGGAGACGAATAAGCCTCTACAATAACCGTCCACACAGGAGGGAAAGATTCTATCACACTTCTGACAGCTATGGAAACATTCAACACATTCCAAAAATGAGAACATAATATGAGAAAAAATCCTGGGAAACAAATTAGTCCTAAAATCCTTCACAGATAAAACTTGCAAAAAAAAAAAAAAAAAGAATGGATGTTATGTATATGCATAAGTGAATCACTCTGTCATAGAGCAGAAACCATCACAACATTGTAAATCAACTATACTTCAATAAAACTTTAAAAATGAGAAAACGGGGAATTCCCACTGTGGTGCAGCAGAAACAAATCCGACTAGTATCCATGAGGATGCAGGTTTGACCCCTGGCTTCGCTCAGTGGTTTAGGGATCCCGAGTTGCTGTGGCTGTGGCGTAGGCCAGCAGCTGTAGCTTCAATTCAGCCTCTAGCCTGGGAACCTCCGTAAGCTGAGGCTGCAGTTCTAAATAAGCAAAAAAAGAAGAAAAGAAAGAGAGAAAGAGAGAGAGAAAGGAAGGAAGGAAGGAAGGAAGGAAGGAAGGAAGGAGGAAGGAAGGAGGAAGGAGGAAGGAACAAAGAAAGGAAGGGAGGGAGGGAGGGAAAAGAAAAGAAAAAAGAAAAGAAAAGAAAGAAAAAGAACGAACTTGCAGGATGTATACATCTACAATGTTCGGAATTATCTAAACCACTTACCTTCAGAGCACTTGTGTTATTCTGAGACCCTCGAACTATCACAGTAGCACCATACATTCGGGACCGCTGTTTAAATGACACTGAAATGTTGTACGTTTGGGATATGTGCTGAATAGAGGGGGAATTAGGATCGGGCACTGGTTGAAGAATTCCAGCAATTGGTAGCTCAAACATCAGCACCAAAGGAAGCAGCTCCTAAAATGAAATTAAAAGAATCCAGAGCACAGGACATTTAGAGAGGTGTGTAACTCACTCATTCTTTTTTTTATAATTTTTTAAAAATTTTTTAGGGCTGCACCGAAGTCAGAGCTGTAGCCGTCGGCCTACACCACAGCCACAGCAATTCGGGATCCGAGCCACGTCTGCAACCTACACCACAGCTCACAGCAACACAGGATCCCTGCCCCACTGAGTGAGGCCAGAGATCGAACTCACATTCCCATGGATACTAGTAGGATTTGTTTCCACTGAGCCACAATGGGAACTCCTAATTCATTCAATCTTTTCTGAAGATGGAATTTTTTTCTTTTGGCCTAGCCCACGGCAGGTGGAAGTTCCCAGGCCAGGAATCGAACCCAGGCCACAGCCACCACCCGAGCTGCTGCAGGGACAAAGCTGGATCCTTAATCCACTGTACCAAGAGGAAACTCCTGAAGATGGAATTTTAAAAAATAATGCTTTTATTATAGCCATAACCTTGGGTAGACTATATAAGTTTTTTAAATGAAAGGAGCCTTTTATGAAAGCTGAGAGTTTGTAACTTGAACTGCCTGTGGTATTTTTCCTCAGGCATCTTTTTGATCGTTTCAAAATCATCAGAGGAACCGAGCCAGATAAAATCCAGAACATCTCTAACAAACATCTTCGATCCATTAAAATAACTTTTGTCACTATGTCGTACATGTTGAACATATGATTTGGTTATAAATTGATCAATTAGGATATTTTTATTGCCTTACAATGCAAATCTCACTGGCACGGATTTACAGTACTAAGAGGAATAAATAGTTACCCGAATTCTAACTCGGGCAGATTCTACTCCTGCTGGTTGTCCTGCTATAGATACCTGCAAAAAAAAAAAAAAAAACCAAGAAAACACAGAGTTAGATTGACTGTAATTGAACCCACATCTGCTTTCCCACTTACCTACATGCTCACTACTCAAACAGCAGTGCAGGACCAAAGAGCATTGCCTTTATCTGGGAGTCTGTGAAAAATGAAAGATCTCAGGCACCCACCTGACCTGGCCCAACTTAATCGGAATTTGCATTTTAATGAGCTCTGGTGATTTGTGTCAACTGAATACCTCCTGGGCGTACCTCAAACCTCACAGCCCCCATGAGGCTATCCTGCCCCCTTCATA
Source organism: Catagonus wagneri (assembly GCA_004024745.2). NCBI lineage: Eukaryota > Metazoa > Chordata > Mammalia > Artiodactyla > Tayassuidae > Catagonus > Catagonus wagneri. Next base: position 26,569,664 of record PVHT021183726.1, read on the forward strand.
ATTTCTCTTTTGTTGAAACTCTCTGCCTGTGAGATGGACACCAGTGTGCAGTGATACTATCACACTAAGTTAGCAAAATAATAAACCTCTTCCATGCTGGTTGGCAAAAGAGTGTTGTTCCAACAGCCTGCTCCTGGGATCTCCTGGGCTTTCCTAGGACCCATAATTAGAGAATTACTCTAGGCCTTGGGGTGAGGGAGTGGGGCTCCAGGACAATACTCTCACGAGCCTCGGCTGCCACACTGCCATGAAATATCTTGATTTCTGCTCTTGCTTCTTACCATGGCTGTCTATCTAATTCCTTATATATGTGTCCCACTTTGCTCTTGCTGAGAAAGGACTTTATCTTATTCATCTTTGTGGCCAACAGAGTTTCTAGTATTGTGATCAGAGGAGAGAAAGCCTCCAGACAACACAAATAATACTATCTCCTCTTCGAGTACAGCGTTTTTATGGAGACAGGTGAGTTCCATTTCGTTTCCAAACATAAGAACTAGAAAAAATGTGTCTATAACGGAGACGCAATTCAGTCCACGTGAGGAAAGCGGATGCCGCTTTTCAGAAGGTGATCTGGCGTAGCCTGCGGGACCATCTGAGTGAGGCCTCAGCCAGAATCCCAGCAACGGACAGGTGCATGGACGAGGCAAGCTTTCAGGTCCTTTCCTAACTTAGAGGCCTAGGGCGTTCTTCCACAGAGACTTCATTTTATGTCACCGGGACATTCTGCCCTCTCCTCTACCAACCATTTGGGGATCAGGAATTTATGGCTCGTCTACAGCTCATTTCTTAAAAAAAAAAAAGCAGAGCACCGGCCACCACCTTAGAAGGGCACATGCAATCCACACCGCCTGCCTTCTTCACCATTACTCTCTTGTTCTCACCTCCTAGAAAAGATATTCATACATGACACTGAAGTTCTAATTCATCCTGTAAAAAGTTCATGGGAAAAGACAAAGCACCTGGTTGCTTTTTTCTGCTTGATTATTCCTGTTGGAATCTGGAAAGTGGATGTGGCATCCTGTTTCTTCCATCACCTTTTTGATATTGTTGCCACCCTTGCCGATGACATGAGAATGTTCCGTATGTGACACATCCATCTTCAAGGTGACCCGATTGCTCTACGTGGAAATAATGTATTATTTCTTGATGCACGAAAAAGAGAGGAACAACTCCTAAAAACATTTTTCCTCCAAGGGAATAGGATTCACAAAAAGTGACCCAGTGGGAGAGCTTACAGATTTCTTAATAAGATCATCCTAATCTATAAATTTTTCAATTTCTATGTTTCTTTGGGTAATAGAAAAGAAATTTTCAATTAAAGACACATTTGTCAGGAGAAATAGAAAGATATACTCTTTTTTCTTTTTTTTTTTTGTCTTTTTGCCTTATCTAGGGCCACACCCATGGCATATGGAGGTTCCCAGGCTAGGGGTTTAACAGGTGCTGTAGCCGCCGGCCTTCGCCACAGCCACAGCAACGTGGATCCGAGCCGCATTTGCAACCTACACCACATCTCACAGCAACACAGATCCTTAACCCACTGAGCGAGGCCAGGGATCGAACCTGCAACCTCCTAGAAAGATATACTCCTTACCAAGATAATTTTTTGGAAAGTAGTATTTAACTAAAACTAGGCACAGTTATTATAAGTTACTCCTTTTTTTTCTTTAATAGATATTATTGGAGTTCCCATTGTGACTCAGTGGTTAACGAACCCAACTAGGATCCATGAGCATGCAGGTTCCATCCCCGGCCTCACTCAGTGGGTTAAGGATACGGTGGTGCCATGAGCTGTGGTGTAGGTTGCAGATGAGGCTCAGATCTTGCATTGTTGTGGCTGTGGCACAGGCTGGCAGCTACAACTCCGATTCAGCCCCTAGCCTGGGAGCCTCCATATGCCGTGGGGTCAGCCCTAAAAGGCAAAAAAAAAAGAAAGAAAAAAATAGATATTATTCATGAAACAATTCAAATAACTGAAAACAAAGGAAAACAGTTACAAGACTGAATATAGGTATGTTAGTAGAAATGTTGAACAATGATAGAAAACTAGAAATAAAAGTAAAACTCAAAACCGAATTTAAAAAAGTATTTACAAACATTTTCACAACTCCTCTATCAACATCTGTCAAATTTTACAAAGTAAGTATCTTATTCCTGTTGGTAGGAAGGAGAGTGCAGTACAGATCACAAAGCATACCTCTCTAGCAGTAAAATGGCTTAAGTGAACTGATACAGAGTGTAAGATTAAAGCAAAATGAAAAATTCTAAGACACAGTGAATAATTGCAGTCATAGGAATCCATCTATTTAATTTGGGGAAATTTAGTGCAATAAAATTATAAAGTCTGACATGAAATTCTTTCTCGTTTATGAAATTGCTATTGAGACTCTTCAGTCCTTACACAGTAAAATTAAAAAGTCAAAGTATAACAGGATGTTAAGAATATCAACAGTGTCACATCTTCTGAACTGTTAAATTTTAGCCATATATCCATTAAATATTTTGGGCTTTGAAATTTAGTTCTTCTTTTAGTTTAACCTCTAAAAAGAGGAAAAAATATCCTTTGGGGGATATTCTAAATTTTTAATAATAATTATAAGGTGAATAAAACTTAAAAATAGAAAAAAGAACAACAGCGACAATAAAAAGGAACAAGAAAAGAAATAAAGAGGAAGAGATCTGAAACCATTTCAATGAAATAGCAGGTGGCAAAAACACAGTGGTTAAGAACCAGACAGCCTGGCTTTGAATCCAACGTCCCCACTTACCAGCTATTAGATCCTGTGCCAATTCCCTAATATCTCTGTGCTGAGTTAGTTGTGAGGATTAAAAAAATTAATATTTGTAAAGTGTGTAGCTAAGTGCTTGGCATATAGTAAGTGCTTTGGGAGTATTTATTAAAATAAATTCTCACAAACAAGCATACACTTTTACATATTTTAATTTCTCTGTTCTCTCTCTCTACACGTATTTGGTAGAGACAGAGAATGGAGCAAATCATCAAATTTCATGCCATCACACACATAGCTATAAAGATTATTTTGGTTTTATGCTGGCACCATAGAGGCAAATACACAGCATTCCCGTTGTGGCTCAGTGGTAACAAACCCAACTAGAATCCATAAGGACATGAGTTCAATCCCTGGCCCCGCTCAATGGGTTAAGGATCTGGCATTGCCACGAGCTGTGGTGTAGGTCACAGATGTGGCTCAGATCTGGCATTGCTATGGCTGTGCCTGTGGCTGGCAGCTGCAGCTCTGATTCAACCCCTAGCCTGGGAACCTCCATGTGCCGCAGGTGTGACCCTAAAATGACAAAAGAAAAAGAAAAGCAAATTGCTGATTCTTGCTATCTTTATTACTTGCTCTGTACTAATAAATATCTATTTCTGAAAAATGGTAATACACATAAATACGTGTATATATACGTGTGTGTATATATACATAGAGAGAGAATGTTTTTCAATTACCCAGCATTGAAGAACCTATTCAAATTTTAAACAGAACTTTTACATCCACTGTAGAATCACACGTGCTTATTTTAGAACCCACCATTACTTTCTCCTGGTTTTTCTTCTCCCAATGCTTCTTGATTAACAGCATGATGTAACCCTTATAGAGACAAGGTTCTGACCTCTGAGTGTCCTTAACATTCACTTACTTTTGTGTCTAAGACAGACATGATCATTTCCTTGGCTTCCTTAACATCTTCTTTCTTTCCAGAAACCTTAATGTGGGGATCTATAAGAAACCAAAAACAAAATGCTCATATGAAAGCCTTAAGTTCTGGTTTAAAACTGATGCTAACAATATAAGAAAAGAGATTCCATAATAAAGTCAATATTTGATTCATTCTAGGTATGTTGCCACTGTAATGAAACCAGGAATATGGAAAATACCCAAATTATGCCTTTATCTATGCTTTTTTTTCCTTCTGAACACTGGCTACCCTGTTTAAGTTTAATTGCAAAGTATATCATATAATTATTTTTTAAACAAGTGAAGGGTCTATTATTGTTTCATCTCTTGTTACATTCCAGGCACTGTTCTAAGGCTTAAAACGCTCTGATTTCATCTACGCCACAGGTTTTTAAGGTTGTTTGCAGAGAAAACTAAGGCACAGGGCAGTTTAATAACTTGTCCCAAAACACCATTCAGGGTTTGTTTATTATGATCCAATGTCTTCCAACTCTGGGTCCACGTTTTATGTGATAATTTAAAAGACATCCTTATGGGTTAAGGTTGACAGAAAAAAAAAAAAAAACTTGATCTTCATTCAGGAATATTTAATATTTATTCAGAATTAGTATTAAAGGAGATCCCATTGTGACGCAGTGGTAACGAACCCGACTAGTACCCATGAGGATGTGGGTTCAATCCCCAGCCTCACTCTGCAGGTTAAAGACCCGGCATTGACATGAGCTGTGGTGTAGGTCTCAGACGTGGCTCCGATCCCATATTGCTGTTGCCGCGGTATAGGCCGGCGGCATCTCTGGTTCAACCCCTAGCCTGGGAACTTCCATATGCTACAAGTACAGCCCTAAAAGGAAAAAAATAAAGAATTAGTATTAAGGAAGTAGCTTAATATATGCTATGTCTATTGTTCATTGCTGTCAAGGAATGTTACAGAGGAAAACTTTCATTCATTCGGCAAATATTTTCTGAACTCCTGCTATGTACCAGGGGCACTATCCCAGTGGCTAGGGATGTAATAGTGATGAAAAAAGACCATTCTCCACATGGAGCTTACAGTCTTGTGCAGGGAAGCAAAAATCAATCAAATGAACTAGTATATTAAGACATAAGTGTTACGAAAAAAAAAAAAGGAAAAGGAAAAGAAGACAAAGGATCAGGAAGACCAGCTACAGGAAAGGGTAGGGGCCTTAGGCCTCGCTGAGAAAGCAAGGCTTAAGGGAGATGAGGCAGTTGGCCAAGCCGGGAACTTCCAGGTACAGGAAGACCTCAACGCCAACTCTAGTGGGGGATATGCCTCGGGTTTTCTCTCTCATCAGGTTTTCAAGTCTCCCCAGCAACCTAGGTGCTTTATTACCGTACAGGTCAGCCTGACAGAGACTGAGACCCTCCTGGGGCAGGCTGAACATTCTAGACCATTAGCTTTAGTGATAAAGCCAAATAACCCAGAACTTATCATAGCCACCATGGCAATCATCAGTCACGTCAATCTTATTGACTGCCTACCGCACACGGCCTTCTCTGCTAAGCAGACTTCATTGGCTCAGGTCAACGGCAGAGTCAGCCAGTGTCTGCCCAGCAGCTTTCACAATTAGCAAGCAGTTCTGTCTGAGACCTTCCAAACCAGGATAAATGACCTGATGTAGATTTTATCAAACCACACATGCTTCCTGACATTGTGGTCAAGCCCACTCAGCTCTACCTACCTCACAGTCCACTGGGCCATGATTTAGAAGGTGTGATTAAGAGAGAGAGAGAGAGGGAAATGAAGGATGGGAAGAGGGAAGAAATCATTTTCTGAAGCTACCCACCCACCGGCTCTAGGGAGCAGGATGGAGCAATCGCAGCTCAGGAATGTTTCTGGCTTCCTGGGGAGACCTCCTTGCATCTGTGCTTAATTTGAGCCACTGCCATCACCTCCAGCCCCCACCCGCTCCCCAGACTCTGTCTCCTGGTGGCTGTTCTTGCCTTAGGCACTTCTCTTTAGCCCGTTCATTAATCCCTCCTCTGACACTGGCTCTGTGAAAGGGACATTGTGAAGATCAAAGACCTTAAGGTTGGTTAAAATGTTCTAAGACATTTTAAGTCTCAGGAATTAAAAGGCGAGGAGCCTAAAGTAAAGAAGGACAAAATGGATGTGCAACCACCACCAGCTGAACAGCCTCCACGCTACAGCTGTGAGATGTTGTGTTCACACTGCTTGTTCCTCAATGCATCTTAACAGGGGCTGTCTTCCCTGTGTAAGACTCTCACCAGCTTTAACACACTTATGCAAACAAACGTTCTCTTGAATAATTCTCATTATATCCATTACAACTTCTAGAGGCAATATTTATTTATATAAAGATCTGTCTATGTCCAAAACTTTGGACTCAACTATCTTTCACTTGTGTTTGAATTACCGTAGGCTGACTCTGATATGACTGTCTACTAAAAATGCTCACTCCTGCAGTGGAGAATTAAGAGCCTGGTACGTCTCAAACATGCTTGCTTATCAGACTCACTTGCTACAATATAGGTTCCTGAGTCTCCAGAACCTGGCAATAGGCATTTTGTTTTCCCAATTGATTCCTAAATCAAGTACTTAAGCAGCAGCTTAAACAACATTAAAAATGTAACTGTGGATTTCCCTTTGTCGTGGCGCAGCGGAAACGAATCCGACTAGGAACCATGAGGATGAGGGTTCAATCCCTGGCCTTGCTCAGTGGATTAAGGATCTGGCATTGCCATGAGCTGTGGTGTAGGTTGCAGACGTGGCTCGGATCTGGTGTTGCTGTGGCATAGGTCAGCAGCTGTAGCGCCTGGAAACTTCCATATGCCGCGGGTGCAGCCCTAAAAAGCCGAAAAAAAAAAAGTAATTGAAATAATTTATGTACCAGTCAAAAATATATAACATAAAATGCTTCTATAGGAAAAAAAATACCTATTTTCTCACAAAATAAATTAACAGTAAGTATTGCGTGGTATGAAAATTTGTAAACTTTACAGGCTGGATAATCATATTAAAATTCCTATGCATCTGTAGAGGGACAGGAAACCTCAGATCCAATTTAAGAAGGAATTTGATTTTCCACCATCTCTACATCAACGGAACAATAAACAAAATAAAAAGCAAATGCCTCAATTAAAAAAAAAAAACCACATTTTATTTAGTGAAAGAGCACCATCTTTCACATGAAGGGAATCTATTAGTGCCCATCTAGTGACCAAAAGTGAAAGAGCACCATCTAGTGACCAAAAATATCTATTAGCGATGGACCCACAGGGACTCAACACAGTCACCATCAAACCGTCTCCAGGACCCAAATCAGCATCAGGATCCAAATCAGCAATCATTAAGAAAACGGTTCTTTAAGTAACTAGGTCTCCTATGTGCAGAGTAACACAACAAATCTCTGGCTGAGAGTGCCAACGTGGCCAGTGGTACTGTATTTTCCATTTCCTCTGGATTCTGGCTGAAAAAGCATGTACCGGATGTGAGCTCTTATTTCAGGCTGAACTTAATGGGCTCATCTCAAATCCTGAAATATGATACCCTGCTCTCAACGAGTGTTCTACAGCTTCCTGTTCAAGCTTGTCCAGGTAACACCACAAGGGACGAAGCTTGCATTCAGACCCATTCTAGAAAAACTTGATGGAGAGATCAAAAATCAAAGTAGGAGCCATATTAATAAACACAAAAACAAGGATAAGATCAGCTGTGGAGACTGATGGAAGATGGCAGAGAAACAGGAAATAAGTATGCAGCCTCCCCTCTCCCCAAAACTAATTGCTTTGAAGGACAACTGTAATTTGGGTATGAACATTTTAAGACATCGCTCTCAAACAATACCGATGGCTGTACAATCAACCCTCAAGCTCTCTGAATGCAGGGCTTATCTTAACTGGCTGTATAACTTTCACAGTGCCAAACAAGAAGCAGACACTCAGTAAACTGTTTGTGAATAGATGGACGGCTACCCTGTGTTTGGAGATGGAAAAATACAGGGAGTGGGGGGGATGGAAATCTGTGGCAAGAGTCTAAACCTCACATCCACAGGTCCTGCACTTCGCAATACAGTTTTCAGTTCAAATACTCTGATCTCAGTGCCTCCATACAAATACAGAGAACTGTCAGATATGCATCCAGATGTTCGTTTTTTAGATTCCTCCCCCACCAATCTGCTCACATCCCTCTGATGCCATCCTACGGAAAAGGGGAAAACCAGACTGTGATCCAACCTTCAGTAAGTGCCATGGCGCTGTATGGACATGGGTATGATGCAGGTATTTCATATGTGTACCCTGCAAAAATCTAAACCTGGGAGCAAAAAAAAAAAAAGTTTTTTATGATTCCATATGGAAATTCATAAGGACTTGATAAGGCAACAACAGTTGTCATAAAAACATGCTACAAACCATATCTTCAGAAAGATAAATATTCAAAGAGTTGGGATGCTTATATGAGTTTAAGTTATGGTTTAAAAAGATTATCTCTTGGGACTCTGGTTTCTCCTCTCTGGTTTTCTATCCTTGGAAACAGTCCCATTCCTGGAAACATTAGTCAATATTTTACTGTCCTCCTTCTCTCCTCAAGCTTAAACCTCCTTTCCGTCTCATTCCTATTCCACCACAAAAATCTATTGAAAATACTCACGTCAGCCATTTTGTTGCATTTATTATCCTACAGAAAGTAATGTGCTATTGACACAGGATGAATTTAAGCCACCCGTGTTTCACCAGTGATGTTTGTAACCACTTTCCTGCCTCCATGGTTGAGTGCTGTTGAGTGAAACGTTCAATCAGAAAAATTCAAAGCAATGCTTTCATTCTCAGTGTGTTCTCTTGGAGAGAGAAAAACAACAGCAAATCCCTTGTTTGACAAATCCAATTTCTCCTACCAAAATAAAAGACAACATACTAGAACTGTGTCTCTGTTTATACAGAGAAGTTCTATATCAAGGCCTAAAATCAGGATGGTTTTTGGTACATTAATACATATAAACAAAATCCATAAGAAGACACCAGTGACCAGAATTTAATTTCTTTTGGCTTGGAGCTCTTTTCACTATTAGATCGTGTTCTTCCTAAAGAGTCTTATTAGCCTTTAAACCTGTGTAACCAAGGACATTGGCTGGGGCCGGGTCTGTCAACACTGTTAGGAGTGGTTGGTGTTGACAGGCAGAGAATTTCAACTTCCCCTGAAATTCTCTCCAACCATTGGGAATATATCCGCCGTTGGCAAGTAGTTCCAAAGTAGTAAAGGCCAAAATTTTTTGTAAGGAAGACTTTGGCTCTAGGGTAAGAATTTTGTCAAACAGCCAATAAACATCAAGTCTCAGAAAAAGCTCCCCACACCTCCAGGGCACTGGCTGATCTGGATCACACACGGAGATGCTAGGAAAAGCCAGCCAATACCACAGCGAAGATCTCAAGTTTACTCTACCTCGGCTACAGATTCCCTTCACGTTGTGGGGGAAACATGGAGGCTCTCCTGTGATACTGGGTTCTGAATCCCAAGTCAGCATCCAGGGCAAAAAACAAGCTCTGTTACCTGAGAAAGGTCACTGAATCTCTGGAGTACACTTTCTTTAAATAATATAATGATAATGATAATAATAGAGTTTGGTCAGATCATTTTTATACCTTCCCATAAATCTAAATGTCTCTGGTATCAAGCAGTACTATCAGGTTCTTAAATAAAACTAACCTCGTAAAAACAGGTTTATTTTCCTTTTTTTTTTTTTTGGTGTCTCATGATAAGTGGCTCACAGCAAAGGTACCACCATCTAAAATGTTTCCAGGAAACTTGGGATACAGGAAGTAAGCCCAAATACGTCTGAGTGAGCCATCTGCTCTTGAGTGGAGGAAGACTGGCCTCAGAACCTTGGTGACCGAGCCACAACTAGATTCAGATGGCAGCTCAGGCTTTCCTTCCATTTTTCACATGCTAGGAATGCGAAACTGTACATCAAAGTATATGAAGTTCAGTGGTGACCCCACTGGCATCTCCTGTAAAAGGTGCCTATAGGTGTAAAACACACGCAGTGACAACCCCATACGAAGATGGGATCCTACCTCAAGCCCTATTTGAACCATGTTACAGTTCAAAGTAAGAAACCACTCAACACATCTGCTATGTTGGTCACTTTTCCTTTAGGCTGGAAAGTCACTTTGCTGATCAGCAAAAGTGAATTAAACTGGCTACAGCCCATATTATTCTGTGAAACTAAAGAGTTTCCCTCTGACTTCTTGAGAAAGAGACTTTCCTTTTTAGGCAAAAATGTTATATGGGTCAAATAATATACCAATATCACATTTTTGACGTAAAAATATGTACCTTATCAAGAGATAGGGAAAACCTGAACTAACACATGAAACCTGATTGGAAATGACTTTAAAAGAACCAGAGTAACAGGAAATCGATGCACTTTAAGCTTATTTTGTAGCCACTAATATAGACTCCAGATCCTTTCAAGGAATGTTCTTTGACAAGAATTCCAATAAAATGAGAATAAAAGGGCAAGAAGCATATTTGGACAGGGGGGTGGAAGAGCCCAAGCTATAAGAATTTAAGGCAAAATCTTGGTGAGCAACCAAAACGGTCAGATAATACAACTTGAATTGAGAAAAAAATAAATTCACCCATTGGAGGCATTTCCTAAATGCCTATGTTGCTTTAGCTTAAGGTATAAGCTCATCCTTATTTACCTTATTTTAAAGTAAACAACAACCACAAAAATAATCTCCTTACTAGTCGACTAGAAAAGAAGAGGGATGGACAGTGAGATGGAAAAAGCAAATGTATTTTAAATTCAAAAACCTAGCTTCCACGAGAAGGAAATATTTCCATTGGGACCCACAATCAGTTTATATATCATGGTGCCCTTAGGTAACTTCCTGTCGAAATTCCATTTGGATGAATAAAACTATGCTCAACAGAGAAAGTGTCTTCTTGACATGACAATGGCATAGATGACCAATGGCATAGATGACACAGGCAAATCAAAAGACAGAAAGCAGGGCAAGTTCCTCAAGATGTTTTTCAGTTCAACTATTTGGCCATGACTGGAGATGAAGTGCCCTCAGCACTACTGTAATGAACTCTTCAGGCAAAGTTCTTGCTGAACAAAAAGAAAGGGTGTATTCATATACCAGGATGGAGCGTATGGACGCTTTATCAACTTGGGAGAAAAGAAGCTATCAGTCTGAGAAAATCCAAATCGAGCTGGAAGATATACAAGAGATTTTGCTGATGGAATACAAGCATTTCCAACAAAACCGGCAATAAAAGAGTTTCAAAACACAATGATAATATGCTGTTATAAATGTTCTCCACTGATGGTTCAACTTTAGGAGGAAACAAGGCATAAGAGATGAAGGAGGTAAATCGGGCACACATTTCTTTTCTGTTCAGATTCCAATGTGCTTTATCAACACTATTTGTTTAATAAGAAACAGAGTTTCAGGGACTCAGCAAAAACCAAGAAATAATCTCAGAAAAACAACGAAATGCAAACAAAGTAAAAAGCAAACTGGAGGCATAACAGATGAGAAAATTAAGAACAGATGTATTTAAGGAGTGTGAGAACTGGAAAAGGGATAACAACCTTATTTTATAAACCACCTTATCTTATGTAGTATAAACTGAACTCCAAGCAGAACTGCCAAGCTGCCGCCGTTCAGGTAGAGAGGGAGAGAGCGAAAAACCCAAAGCACAAGAGAAATCTAGCCTTGGAACACGGAGGGTGAAAAAAAGAAGTTAAAAAACACAAGGCCCAACTCAACTAGTTTCTTGAAGCCTTTTGGCATCCAAGCTCTATACTCCAAAGATAAGGAAGAGGATTCTGAGAAGGAAAAGAAGAGTAAGTGCCAGGAGGAGATCTGGAATTGTCTGGATTGCTTGTACACGACAGTTTGAAAATAAGCATGGCGGTGCTGGGTTACACCGGGGGAGAATGTTTACTATGTAGGAGCTAGACATGACAACGCTGTGATGGTGGGAACAAAGCCCAAGCCACAAGGCATGACAAAAGCAATAATGCGTGAGGAAGGAGTGTGGAAAAGAGGGCTGGACTGAATACCGGCCCTCTGGAGCGAACCTGAAGTCCTGGCCTGATGCTCAGTGGTCCACTTGATAAAGGAGGGAGTGTTAAAGTGGGGATGGAGACTTTTTTTGCCAGGAAGGTGCATCTTCAGGAAACAGTCCTGAGATGACAGCAAATTATGCAAGAACTTCCAGGAGCCAGAAGTGACTCATCTTCATTCTCTCTCCAAGAAATACCGGTGTTCACAGTGTTCATGGCAGGTCCCAGCAGAACTCCCTGGGGTCTGAACCCCAAACTCTGTAATCCATGGCCAGGGTGGACTGTCCCATCTTACAACAACCGGGGCCATTTGTCAACGTCTTAAGACATAACTGCTGGTGGCCGCCACAGCAAAGCGGCCATGCGCTGGAGAGTTCACACCCGTGACCCCAGGGAAGACTCTCAATGAAGACGTGACCCTGTCACGCCACATACATGGTCTCTTTTATTTCTGGCCTACTGAGAGAAGAAATGTCAAAAACTGAGACTGTGTCTTTTGAGGATATTTGAGGCACAATGAAAGGTTTACGGAAGAAACAGCAAAACTCTTAGGAGTTCAGTTCTAAAGATAACTCACCAGCTTGAGACTGGCATTAAAATTCTCCACCTTTCTCATCTTTGTTTTAAAATCCAGTGAGCAAGTTCTACAGGTCACACCAGAGAGCAGTTAATTAAGGGTTTGTATGACTCTGGGTGTTAAAGGCCATTTTAATCGTGTTCATGATCTCAAGAAAGTTAGTAATTTTCACACACAAAAAAATGAAAGTACCTCTTATTAGGTAAATGAGCCTGACAGAAAATTACCCTGAAAATGCCTATCAGCCAATCCTTTCTTCTTCCTTTGTCTATAGACCATTAATATTGAAACAATAGTCATACCTCTGCCCCCAACTTTGTATCGTTCTGTATATTGATTTTCTCTCATATTTTTTTGGTAACTGTTTCAAGTAAATAGGATCAAGGGTATTAACCTCTCAGTCTTAAGAGATTTGTATCATCAGGGGGATAATTTATCAAATAACATTAAAATGGTCCTTTATTGTTCTTAATAAAAATATCTAAAGTTACCTTGAAGCCTAACTATCTCTAAATCAGGATTCCCTAAACATTTATCCAAAGGTAACATTCCTGCTTAAATATCTTAAACAAGGACAAATTTGACGATTCAGTGTTTTAAAACTGGCTTGCCTTTTGAGAGCAAGAATGGAGGTGTTTCTCATCAAAAATCACAGAAAATAGGGTTTCCTGCCATGGCTCAGCAGAAACGAATCTGACTGGCATCCACGAGGACACAGGTTCCATCCCTGCCCTCGCTCTGGGTTAAGCATCCTGCGTTGCCATGAGCTGTGGTGTAGGTTGCAGACGAGGCTGGCTCAGATCCGGTGTGGCTGTGGCTGTGGTGTAGGCTGGCAGCTGTAGCTCCAATTCGACCCCTAGCCTGGGAACCTCCATATGCCTCATGTGTGGCCCTAAAAAGACAAAAAAAAAAAGGTTTTTTTCACGGAAAATAAACATCACCTGACAAGGGTGACCAATCAGTCCTCCACTTCCTAACAAGAAATCTGATCTTCTTAAATAAATTTGTTTCCATATAAAGAACTCCTCTAGATCAAGGGGAAAAAAAACCCCACTAAATGTCCCATGGGAAAATGGGCAAAAGACATGGATAAATAATGTAATAGAAAAATGACCACTAAATACATAAACATGAATAAAATTCAACCCTACTAAATAATATTTTCATTTATAAAACTGGGAAAGATGTTAAACATCATAAGGCTAACAAGGATTTTATAGTTACACAAACTAACACAGTCTCAATGGAAATTTAAATTAGGGCAAAATGTCTGGAGAGCAATTTGGAAATATTAACAAAGACTCACAATATCATGGTTTCATTTTAAAGATACACATATATTCAGTGGTGGGATAAAACGGAGAACAAGCAAATTGATACTAATTATTTCTAAGTTAAAAGGTCACAGGTAATTTTTATTTTATTTTACGCTTCAAGCTCTTCTGTATTTCTGTATTACCATGAAAAAGAATATACTTATAACGTGGAAAAACTACTTATACCTTAAATGAAGGTTGTCTAGATCTTTAAAATCTGAAAGCAATTTGCTCCAATGATATCCTCGTACTTTAAAACAAAACGTATTTAAGTCAGAACTCTGTTTTCCAAGTACGACGTTTCAAAAGAACTCTCTTAAAAATTGAGACCTTTAAAAATGTCAATGATAATGACAACAGTGCCTTCTCGATTAGAAATGTTCCTTCTTTCTCATTTATGATTCTGCAACAGGCTTCTTGCCAGGCATTTTCTGAACTTTACCTCTTTTAATTTGTCGTGCCATTAACCCTTGATATTTTTATCAACATCCTTTGGCCCTGAACACAGACTTCCTGGTGAAACCGGAGCAAGAATATATAGTGATGAGGTCAACTGCCACGGACAGGCACAGCTGGAGCAGAGTCCAAACAGTCTGCAAGGGCATATGTTTATGGCCACTGCTAACTGCACATGGAATGCTTTCAAACATTTACGGCCACATCTCTCTTTTTCTTTAGCAATTGTTTCCAAAATAAATGGAAACAAGAGCAATCCCGGTAGTGTGGGAGTACAGTGCTCTTTCTCGAAAGGATTCTCCCATGTGTCCCACCAGCCAAGGACACTTAGAAAAGCATGACTTACGTATCACCCTCAGGGTGTGATTAAACCACCCAGCAATATAAGTAAATAATAACCTCAAAGGACTCGGCCCCGCCACCACCACCAGAGTGTCACCAGGATGGCAGTAACAGTTCGTCTTCTCAGCAGAGAAGTTCAAGAGCAGAAAATGGTACCCGGATATGGTCCAGCGGGCCCCCGCCCCAGGCTGGCCGTCTGTCTGTCCTCCGCCCCGCTTTGTGCCCGGGAAGCTGAGCCAGCACGTCTGGGAATAGCTCCGAGGCTCCGTGATGGGGACCCACTGGGCAGCCTCTTGCCACAGCCCCTTCTCACGGGGCTCCCGGGATCCTCCGCCCTCCCCTCCACCCCCTCGGCCCTTGGGTGACCACAGTTTCCAGCTATTGCCAGATTTTGTGCCTCATCATCTATTAGTAACTATTTGCTATCTTTCCTCTGTCTACTCTAAACAGCTCCTTCATTCGAGTTGACTTAAATCGTTTGGAGTTAATTCTGTTTTCCATCAGACCAAGTCCTCCTTTCTCTTGATGAGAAAACACATCTGAGGTTGAGGTGATGACATGGAGGACCCCACAGTCAGTACTCGTGCTGTCTGGCTTCTCCACAAAAGCATTAACTTTTAAAGGGTGGACCTTACATAGGTTAAAAATTACATTCCTTAGGTCTTGACAGACCTTTTTTGGAAAAGATTGATTTTTTTTTTTTTTTTTTATGACAGCACGTGGAAGTTGCCAGGCCAGAAACTGAATCTGAGCTTGTAGCTGGGACCTACACCCCAGTTGTGCCAACGCTGGATCCTTAACTCACAGCACCAGATCCTTAACCCAAGCCTCCGCAGCGACCTGAGCCACTGAGGTCAGATTCTTAACCCACTGTGCCACAGCGGGAGCTCCAAGACTGATTTCTTCTTATTGTTCAACACAAGTCAATTTCACAGCTACAGCAGAGACCCATAATACAGTTTTCTCTTTATTTTCTTTTTATTTTCTCTCCTCTCTCCCCCTCCTCCCTCCCACCCAGTCTCTTTGTCTCTCTCCACAAGCTATGCAAATGCATTTTCATCATGTGGTCGTGTTTACTCCAGAACATTACTGGAAGTATCTTGGCACCTTCAGTTGTTCCTTGATAAATGTGTTGTAATGTTTACAGGACCTTTGAGAAATATGCATGGATTCAGCAACACTTTAAAAATTTCTTTAATATTTTCTTGGCTTGTATACAACTTTTACCTCTAAAGGCATTTGTTTGCATGTTCCTCCCCGAAACGCACCACTGTAAATATGTATCTACATCTGTTCTGGGCCAAATTCAGAACTACAGAATTGAGATTTCCGTGAACCACTGCATCAAAGTCAGAGTTTCTTACTGACTTGGGGAGGTCTACGGATTATCTTTGTGGGGCCTGTGAACCTATTTGAAATTGCATTCAAAAACTGTGTACATATGCTTTGGTAAGTTTTTGGAAATGGACCTACAGATTCTCAAAAGACTGAAAGGGTTAAGAAGTCTTGGTCGAAGTAGTATGGAATTTTATCAAGGCATCTGGAGAGTATCTTTTTTTTTTTGTCTTTCTGCCTTATCTAGGGCCACACCTGTGGCATATGGAGGTTCCCAGGCTAGGGGTCTAACAGGAGCTGTAGCTGCCGGCCTTCGCCACAGCCACAGCAACGCGGGACCCGAGCCGCGTCTGCGACCTACACCACAGCTCACAGCAACGCCAGATCCTTAACCCACTGAGCAAGGCCAGAGATCAAACCCACAACCCATGGTTCCTAGTCAGATTCGTTAACCACTGAGCCACGAAGGGAACTCCTGGAGAGCATGTTTTAAAATATTCCAGGATTCGGTGTTGGTTTGGCATTACTGCAAGCTGGTATTTATCTATTTAGAAATTCTCAACAATTATATTTTCAAATATAATTTCAGCCATTATATTTAAAACACAAATGCTAATAACCAATGACACCAAATTTGTGTTCACAATTGCTTTCTTTCAGTTATTATAAGAGACACAGGAGAAAATAGTAACAAACAAAGAATGGCAGGTCTGTGAAACACTGCACAAGTGAATCAAGCTAACTCTCTTTGTAAAAATCCTACATATTTATTAGAGTAAAAAATCCTTAAATTTTTATCATTCTGCTGTAGAAATAGATCTTTCTTCAACAGATGATATGAAATCTTGTTTCAGAACCACTTCTAGAGTTATATCAAAGAACTTCAGACCTGGGATTGGAAGAGAATTCTCACCTTCCTTCATTAGGGTTCACTGAAGGCCCACGTCAGGCCAGGCACATCCTACAAAGTCAAGTTGCAATGATGGTGACACCGTGGTCCCAGCCATGTAGGTGACGACGGATTTTAAGACTTCCCACCCCCAGCCTGTTTTCTTCTCTGTAACACTCCTCCCAAACAATCATCGAGACTGGCACATTTTTAGTGACAGAACGTGTATTACTTTCCCACATGGAAAAAATTAACCGTGAAAAATGACTCTCTTCAAACCATCCTTCTCATCATAATGATTCGCCAACCTCACAGAGTTAGAAGTGTGGACTATTTATTGGCTGTGCCCTCAATGCCTCATGACTGGGACCACACCCAGCGGTTTCTCTCTCCTCCCCTTTCCCTTCCCGTCATCTGCACTGCTCAGCGCGGACACCTGGACACTCACCGTTACACCAAAATGTCTCATGAGTTTCACCTCCGCGCCTCTGTGCCTGAGGCCATCGGACACTGCCCCATCCCTACTCTCAGCTCTACCGGCCAGTCCGTGCCCCCTAAGGTCCACCCAAGCGTCACGTTCCCTCAGATACATCTCTGCTGGCCTCTCCCATCACTGTTTACCCTCAAACATCCCTGGCACATGTTCCGCCATCACCCACACACCCACATTCTCCGTCACTCTGCGGGCTTCCTGAGTTGACAGGACACACACGTCCCCTTTCTAAAGCCTCCATACAATATAAGCTTACTGCGTCTTAGAAAACTGCATCTTAGATAACTCGGCATTTCTCTAGAGTGACTGATGCTTGCTTTCTGAGCTTTTGTACGCACGTGTCCCCTCCTCTTCCGCGCTGAACAGCCAGCCCACTCCCCCGGTGCACCCATCACAGCCCTTCAGAAGTTGGCACAGCCGTCAGCTATGCTCTCTATCGTGTTTTTAGGCAATCACCCTTGCAGGGGTGCCCACACGCAGCCGTGAGGATGCGATGATAGCAAGTGGGACAGTATTAATGAAGTGGGGTCGAACTTTTCGATCCCTCTGTTGAAACCAACAAAGCTGGCATTTCTACCAGCATGGCAGGCACATTGTGGCTGGTGCAGAGGCACTTTGAGTAACTGAAAGTCCTAGAGCTCTCTCCTTCAACTGGTGTGAGCTCTATGTTTCCCCTCCCTGGACTGTCCTAACAAGTGCAAAACAACTTCTCTTCCTTTTACTATGGTTTTAATACAAATTATATTAAAATGTCTTTAACTCGCTTTATATTAGTATTTGTTTTTTGGGGCGTCTGTGCCCACAGCTTGCAGAAGTTCCTGGGCCCGGGATCGAACCCACACTGCAGCTGTAACCATAGCCACAGCAGTGACAGTGCCAGCTCCTTAACCTGCTGAGCTACCAGGGAACTCCTGGATTTGTTTTTTAATGGGAAACTCATAGTGGACTTAGCATCATCATCTGGAAGAGACATGATAAACAACAGGATAACCTCTTATTCCTGGCTTTTTAGAAAAAAATCATATATGCGATTTGATTTTTGATCTGCTTATTTTCCCTCACATTTTTTTTTCTTTTTATAGCTGCACCTGTGGCATATGGAGGTTCCCAGGCTAGGCGTCGAATTGGAGCTACAGCTGCCGGCCTATGCCACAGCTACAGCAATGCTGGATCTGAGCCGCATCTGCAACCTACACCACAGCTCACAGCAACGCCGGATCATTAACCCATTGAGCAAGGCCAGCGATCAAACCCACATCCTCACAGGGACAATGTTGTGTGTTCCACAACAGGAACTCCTGTTTTCCCTCACTTTTAAAGAATATTAGGAACGTACAACACAGCAGCAATGGTAACTCCTTAGTGAGGACAGATTCTCTCTGCAGTTTGTAAAAAGGGTTACTTTTGTAAAGAGAAAGGCAAGAATTAAAATGCATTACCTCACTGTTCCTCTCAAAAAAAAAAAAAAGGAAAATATCAGATTAGATCATTATAACCACAATAGGGGTTCTAAAACCTGGAAATCGATGAAGACTAATTCAGCATAAAACCATCACAGCTCTACAATTTATATTTTTCACAGCAGAACCTCTCAATGATATCTGCAAATGAGAAAATAACAAAGAAGTTTTAGGCAAGATTTCTAAAAGCTAAACGAGGTCATATCTGCTAAATGTTATAAGTGATTACTCAGAAAAATTTAGGAATTTTCATTTTGCAATTATAATTACAAACTTAACCACTGGTTTAGATAGCTTGGAAAAAATACATAATAAAGACACTTACACATGAAACTCCTTACAGGTTCTATTTTCAAAATCCTCCTTTGTTCATATTAATCAGTACAAAAATCCCCAATCTATGCTACTTTATTTAATATTTCCTATTTTACTGCTACTTTTAGGAACTTAGGTGCCCAATCTTTTTTTTTTACTTTGTTTTCTGGACACATCCATGGCATGTGGAAGTTCCCAGGCCAGGGACTAAACTCACACCACAGTAGCAACCCGAGCCACTGAAGTGACAATGCTGAGCCACTGAACCACCAGGGAACTCCTAGGTGCCAAATCTTAAATAGCCTCTTAGCTTCCTAGCTGCTAAGATATACACCTGGTACACTGTTAGTTAAATAACATATATGACAAAGGTGAAACCCAAAAAGCCATTGATATTCACAAAAATGTTTTCCAAAGGAAAAAAAACTATTCAATTCTCAAGTTCAGAACTGTTCCTGTATATACAGCTGGGCCAACAGTAGTTCAGAGAATACTAGTTAAGAGACAAAGAAATTTAACATGAAAGCAAATATGTGACATGATACATATTCATAATGGTATAAAACCCTTCCCTAATGAAATATGGGCATGAAAGGAGGGACCGTTTTGAAAATGATGAGGTTTTATTGTTGATCAAGATATCATTAGCTCCTTCAGTGGATAACTATGAGACGATCCAAATTTTATTATGCTTTACATAACAAATAAAAATGTATACGATAAGGAAGTGAAACATTTTCTAGCAGCAACACTCTGTTACCCTCCCTACTCCACTTTCAGGGAGCAATGAAATTTGAAAATACCCACAAGGGTCATTCTTCTCCTATCTTATTCCAAGCTCCAGCTGTCTTGCCAGCCAGTGTCACTGCCACCGCTCTCGGCTCCCACCCCATGGCCCTAGATCTGAGGCTAGACTTGGCCTTAAATCTGGTTCACAGATTGTTTTTTCTTGGAACGTAATGCGGCGTATATCACCCCTGTGACTACCAGACACGGAACAGCAATGTGACCAGAGAGTAGAACTACTGTCAGGCCAGGAATGAGCCAGATCTTCAAACCTGCGGGAGGCAGCTGGGGGTAGGGGTGGGGGGGAGTGGAAATGTGAGGCTGACCTAGAACTGAGCCAAAAGGGGATATTTCTGTGCTGCATCCCATAACACGATTCAGACTCGAATGTTACTGCAGACTGGAAAGATTTCGTGTGCCCTGTGGACTAACTTTGCTGCACGCCTGGAAAAGGGATGGGAGTTAGATTCGCTGGCAAGCGTTCAGCAGACCTACCCTTCTCTGTAACATCTGCTCCTGTGGACTAAATTTTAACAGGGTTTTTTCTCTGCCTCTCTCTTAATAGAATTCAAGAGACGAAACGGAAGAGGCATCAGCTTTTCTGACAAGTACTAATAAGGACAGAAGCATGAAGAGTGCCCTTTTAGAGGGGGAGACAAGTCTTTTCCCCTTTTGAGCCCTTAATCTTAGAAGTCAAAATATTAGTTGGAAAAAGCTTAGACTGTTTCATTTGTGCTCTGGCCTATCCAGAACTGCTGCTGAGGTAAGTTTTCATATCTTCAGAGTTCCCTGGTAGCTCAGTGGGTTAAGGAGCTGATGCTGCCACTGCTATGGTGCAGGTTGCTGCTGTGGCGTGGGTTCAGTCCCTGGTGTAGGAACCTCCTTGTGCCATGAGCATGGCTAAGAGAAAGAAATTTAAAACAGCAAGGGGATTCTTGTGTCCTTGACAGAGAACATGTTTCAGGATTCACAGTGGGAGTTTATTATTTGCAGCCTCATTAACGTGGATGTCACTCATTCACAGTATGAAAGGCCTGAGCTAGGCTGGGGTTTACGTTTACTTTGCAGATGAAGAAAGTGCTTAATAAGTAAATGCACGTAAATTAAAATGTCTGGGCAAGAGAAATGCTATTCAAACACCATCAGGTCCTTAGAAGCCAAATGTATACATTTTAAACCATATATTATGTATAAAATCATAATAACAAACCATTAAACAGGGACATTAGGTCATAATTTCACAATGCAACCCAAAGGAGGAAAAGAAAACTTTCCTCTAATAATGGCTGTGGAGTTCAGATTTTCCTCTAGTTAATACAGATATCACACTGATTATTCTAGCTCGGTTATGATTTACTGAAACATCTATTCTCACATATCTGTTGATTATTCCCAGACAGGATAATGAACCTGCCCAGTTTTATTCTATTTTTGTTTCCTCAGTGTCCCTGAATTTCAGTTCAATGATTTTATATTTTTATCTCCCTCAGGCCAGGATTAAAGAAAATTAAAGGCATAAAATTTAAAACCAACCCCTTTTCCTGTTTTAGGAAGAACGTAGGAAACACCTAACCTGAAACCAAAAAAAAGGGATCAATTTCAAGACTCTGTGTTTCTACTCCCTGAGTCTGGAGCAGGTGTTACGCTCACTCGGATCTGTCCGCCCTTCTGCTCTATCAGCAAGCACGCACGTACCACCTTCTTCCTTTTCTGTAGGCTTTTACTTCCTTAAGCATTTCTTTCGCTTTTTCATCTGCAAGTGAATTTCAGGTTCCCTCCAAGTTAATGGATCTCTCTCTGCCAATAAGGTGTCCGGAAAAGGATACAGCATTCCAAGGACAGCTTTTCCCCATAGTCACATAATCTAGATTTTTTCCACATCTGCGGCTCACGTCGAATGTCTCTGGCTAAGTAAGCTAAATTCTTATGGATCCTTGACAGAACTGTGTTTCTGGCAATCTGCAGTCATTTCCAGCTCTCTCTGTCTGATCATTTATCTAACAACTTCCAAAAGCTTCAGATGGGCAAAGGGTCATTATCAAAGTGAAATCGGTACGAGTCCTGGTATTACTGATGTAAATGCCGTTTCCTGACTCATGAAATGGTTTTGCTGAACTGCCGATTTCATAATCCGTGCTCAGTAAAATCAGTGTGCGTTATCGCACCTGTACCTTGTAGGGGCCCCCAAACATCACAGAAATCACAGCAATTTTATGACTGAGGCTTCACTTGCTCTCTCTCCCCAGTTTCTTTTCCTGCCTTCCCTGCCTCTGCTCCTAAGGCGTCCCCTTTGGCATCTGGCCTGTCTTCTGCCTGGATCATCCATCTGCTCGTGCAGCTTGAATTCTCACCAAGGCCGCTCTGCCTTCCCGCTCCAGTTTCCCCCCTTTGGCCTCTCAGCCACCCAGTAAACCACATCCCCCTGTTCTCACCCTCTCCAATGTCAACATGGCAGTTCCAAAAGGTGTCACTGTCTTCCCTCCTTCGGGGAGAAGTGGGGCTCGCCACCATTTAGGAAGGAGTATGCTCTTGCACAAGCAATTCAGAGATGAACAGATCACCAGCACATGGTCCTGTCCCAACTGACAAGGTCTGTGCACAGAACTAAGTTCCTCCTGGTTCTTGCCCATTTGAGTAATTCATCTTCAGCAACGGTCCTGGTCCCAGACAGTGTGGCACTGCCCGTTATCAGGAATCATCATGCTTATTCTTTTCTTTGAATAGTTCCAAACTTCATAGGGTTCAAGTATATCTCAAAACATTTTCTTCCTTCATTTAAACCAGGTTTAACCTGTCCTTTGGAGATGCTATCTGAGGAAAAGCTCAGGGATATATACTCACAGTTCTTTTTATTTCCCCCTTTTTCAGCCACCCCTGTGGCAAATGGAAATTCCCAGGCCAGGGATCGAATCCAAGCTGTGATCTACATCACAGCTATGGCAAGCCAGATTCTTAACCCACTGCGCCGGACCAGGGATCAAATGGGCAACGCCATAGAGACAAGCTGGATCATTAACCCACTGCTCGACAGCAGGAATTCCTGTATATTCATAGTTTTAAAACTGCCTTTAAAAGTCGACCAGCTTGGGAGTTCCCATTGTGGCACGCTGGAGAGGAATCCAACTAGTATCCATGAGGATGAGGGTTCGACCCCTGGCCTTGCTCAATGGGCTGTGGATCTGGTGTTACTGTGAACTGTGGTGTAGGCCGGAAGCTGCAGCTCCAATTTGACCCCTAGCCCAGGAACTTCCATAAGCCACTGGTGTGGCCCTAAAAAACAAAACAAAACAAAAAAATTGACCAGCTCATGCTACTGTCTACAGTGTTTGGTACCTAAACAACATTGAAAAAAACGAAAAAGATAAAATACATGTTAGGCAATCATTTTCCCCAAAGTCTCCAATATTTTTCAAGTTAACTATCCTATCTTTTCAGGGAAAAATTCTATTATTTTCATACCTAGTAGGGATGGTCCTGACTGTGCAAGAGTGAAGATCTGACAGAACTGCATCTGAGTATCAGGAGGGAAACCACAGCACATTAACACTCAGTGACTTCCCCCTAGTTTTCCTTATTCAAAAACGTAAAAGATCACAGGGCCTTGAAATAACAGACATAATAGAGCTGGTTTCATTTTACATGTAGAACCTATGAAATTCTGACAGACGCTCTTTTCCACTGTGTCTGACAGTACCCGGGGATTTGCTGTGACATCCTTTGTTTAAAGATGAAATCACTCAAATACTGCAACGTACCTGGAAGGTTAATCAAGAAAGAGATTAATACTCTTTGTTTTTTAAAGTTCCAAAGTACACTTGCAGAACTGTGACATTTAGGATGTATAGCCCTGGGAACTATATCCAATCTCTGGGATAGATCATGATGGAAGATAATATAAAAAAAGGAATGAATATATATATATATATATATATGACTTCATCACTTTGCTGTACAGCAGAAATTGGCACCATACTGTAAATTAACTATACTTTAATAAAAGAAAAAATTAAAAACAAAGTACACTTGCAAGTTTGGCCAATGCCTTTTAACTTCTATCTCACAATAAAAACTCAAGTCAATTGCCATGTAAAGAAAACTTCGAAAAGAGAATGGATAGAAGCTTAATGCCACATATGTCACCCCACAAAACAATCAATCCACATTTAGCTAGACAGGCTGGGCCTTACCTGCCGCAGGGCTGACCACAGACCCCAGATTTCGTAAAGAAGAACGCCAGCCACTTAATAACCTATTTCTCTTTCTCTTACCATGTGATGCGGAAAAAAAAGAAAACAAGTTGACTACATTTTTGGCCAGATACCACGATATAAATATATCATGTAAAACCTTATGGATCTTGATTTTGGCACTTTCACTGTATACTTTAGACGTTTTTTGCTGTATTCAGCAAACCTGACAAGTACATTCTCCAATATTTCACAGACATTCCCATCAAGCTGGGCTGCAAATCTGATCACAATGTCTGACCGTATTTCCTCACTTCGGTGGCACCTCTTACAGTCTCTTGTTTTGCTCTCTTCAAGTTTCCGTGAGTTTTTGTTTTTCTACGTTTGTACATTCTTCAGCTTCCACTTACTTGACCTTTAATTTGTTAAGCTCTGAGAGTCTCCTGGCCACACAATTCTCTTAAGAGTGAGGAGGGACTGGGCTATCCCAGGTCGGACGCACAGCACCGGCTCTTTCCGATATAAATCAACAACAAAGACACAAGGGGAAAGCGTGAGGGAAAGCGGTGCCAACTTAGAAACAAATATTTGAAAAGAAGTTTGGTGTCCAACTGAGTCCTGGACTCACGCCTACAAAACAAAATTGACTTCTACAATCTGACCTATTTTCATCCGACTGTAGGCGCACAATTCTTTCTTGATGGAAATATTTCAAAGCAAATTTTTTCCTACAAAAATCATTATGGAAATGTTGCTGTTATCAGTGGTTGAGAGAACCCATTAGTTCTTTTTCTTTTTCTGGCAGCACCTGCAGCGTACGGAAGTTCCCAGGCTAGAGGTCGAATCGGAGCTGCAGCTGAGGCCTATACCAACCACAGCCACACCAGATCTGAGACATCTGTGCCATATGCCGCAGCTTGTGGCAACACCGGATCCTTAACCCACTGAGCACAGCCAGGGATTTAACCTGCATCCTCACTGAGCAACCTGCCGAGCTACAATGGAGACTCCCAAAACCTATTCGTTCTTGACATGCGTTGATGAAAAGGATCACACATACAGGCATTCGTTCTCAACTCCTGGATGATGACGACACACCCCAGGCAAGCATGACAATGTTTGCTCTGCAGTCTCCAGAACAGTAGCCCAGTCACCTCCTCTTTACTATTTTTTTCTAAGACAGACTTAAGGAATCAGCAGCCTGAACCATTTGTTAATAATCGACTCTCGACAACCTTTACCCCATAGGAGTGCAACTCCCTTTCCTGCTGCTTTATAATATTTCAGCATGCAAACTCTTCTACATTTTTCTAAGTAAATGATTTTTACTTAGAAGTGATTTTATCAAAATAAATAAGGAGAGATGGGCGGAACTAATTAACACACACGGGAAATCACAATAAACCATCTCTAAAACTCTGTGTTGATGGGTTTCTCTGCCAGTTTCTTCAAATGGAAACTGACTGGAGTTCTCCTGTGGTGGAGTGGGTTAAGGATCTGGCATTGTCACTACAATGGCTCGAGTCATTGCTGTGGTGTGGGTTTGATCCTTGGCCCAGGAATTTCTGCATACCGTGGGAGCGGCCAAAAAACAAAACAAAACAAAACAAAACAAAACAAAAATAGAAACTGATTCAGGTCCCATGGAGCTTCAAGTCTTTCACTGACTTATTTTTTAGTGTTTCTCTCTTGTTACTGCCTGCACCCCTAGGATTTGTGCATCTCCTCTTCCAATGAGAAAGGAATCAACTTTCCTGCCAGCCATATCTATAGATAGCTGGTCCAGAGCTGGCAACCTCCACCTGTATCTTAGCATCATCCAGTTTCGCACATACTTATCATTTCTATTCATAAATTCTTAGCCTCCTGGTCTTATAAAATCTTAAGTCATGCCCCTAGAGAACGAACTTTACAACTTTTATAATGGAGAATGAAGAATGAGGAATTAAAATAACCTTGGACCTTTCAGAAAATAACCAAAGTAAGGCTGTGTGTTACTCTCAACTAGTTCCTCTGGTACCATCAAATGTTCACGTATGTCAACCATAACTAACGTAAGGAAATTATAAGTGAAATAGATTACTGGGGCCTCCAATGGAAAACTATGCATTGTTTCATTCTTCCAGGTTCTCAACTCCATTGCCTTTGAACTATTTATAACTCCTTGAATTTTAAATAACTGAGAGCAAAGCAAAATAAGTGTTGTCTATAGACATGCAAATCAATTCTGTTCCCTGGTGATTTAATTGACTTCCTTCCCCCGCCCATTAGAAAAAGCCAGCTTCAGAGACACTTGACATTCCTTTATTCCATATAAATTTATGCTCCTCCTTTGAGAGGTTACAACATCTGTCTAGTTCTCTCACTATTAATGAGATAAATAACATGTGTTAAATTTATATCTATATGAGTGTCAGGATTTTTCCATTTGGGGGGCAAATTATCCTTTAACTCTAAAACAAATAATTCCCAAGGCCATTAATAAAGACAATTTAAATCCCATTACAGCAGATTCCAAAAAGCATTTTTTGAGGCTCAAATAAATTTCTCTGCATTAAATTTAACCTTAAATATATGCCTTAGAAAATGGTTCTATGGTGTTTGGTGGTAATGTATTCACTGTGGTGAGGTTTCACCTGGAATGTGCGTGTGAGCTTCTCCATGGAAGCTAATACATGAGTTCTATGGTTTAACAAGAAGCAAAACTATTAGGTGTAGAGAGACATCAAGGAGCTGGAAAATAGTGGGAACTGTCACTTGGGGACTCCCCAGTCCCCAAGTTGCATGAATGTTGCATGAATGACATTCCCCAGTTGCATGAATGTCATTTACAGTAATTTAACACCCTTGATGGAATAAGTGTTCCTTGAGGAAAATCAATCCCATTCTCAGACCTGGCAACAACCATGCTTCTTTCAGCATCATTAGTTCTTCCCACAATATATGTATTCACAGTGGACTTACTATTAGAATCCAAAACAGAGCTAAGAACGTGTTTGCCTAAAATGTGTTTACAAAAAACAGCTAACGTTATGTCATGTTTCAAATGACCATAATAACCTTAAAAATGAACACTCTCACGCCTCTGCCTTTCTTCTTAGTACAATTTTATTTTTAGGTTTCGTATAAAGAAGGTGAAGACTGAGTTTCTTTTAAACCATATAAAAAGAAGAAACAGAAAATACTGTCTTATCAATAAAAGAACAATTTAACAGATTTCATTCCCTCCCTACTTTCATTTGTAACTTGGTGAAGGATGTTGGCACTATACAGATATATACGGTAAACACCCAAACCTGTTCATATCAATTAATCCTTCACATGGGCCCAGCGAAAGGGCTTAAGATGCCTACTACTCAGGTATTTAGCCTGATGTTTTTTCTCCAGAAGAGTTCACAAAGATTTTAGGGGGTTTTGTTCATAGTGAAATATATTTACAGTTCTGTTTTAATGCCCAAGGCTATAGTCCTTGGAATCTAAGTTGGGCTTTCAGCCAGTGCCCAGCTTAAAAACAAACAAACAAAAAAACCACTGGAATAAATGCTCAGCTTTTAGTTTAATTTCAGTTTCTTTTCTCTGATCACACTTTATTGAACTTAGTAGTTTTTTATTCCCAATATCAACAGACATTTTTAACAAGTAAGAAATAATAGAAGCTTGTCCTATTTGTTTCATTATCTGGGATTTAGAGTTGGTGAGAGGAAATGGCTGATAAAATATTTCTGATGCTTGACAGCTTTCGGTATTGATCTAAAGGGCTGAAACGGAATTATTATCTAGTCCAATAGTTTGGTTATTAGCAGTAACCTTGTCTTTGCCAGATGGGGGACAGGAAGGACTAATGAATGACCTGGCTTTTTTGTTACAGCCCCAAAAGAGGCGGGGGGGGGGGGGCGCTTAGTGGTCGCAGCAGAGGAACTACCTGCCAGGAACTTCTTGGTTACTAAGTAGCATACTCATGATAGCAATATAATTGCCCCTGCCAGGACCTACCACAAATTCCATTTTTTATTCAGTAGAATTCACAGAATTTGGTAGGGAAGGAGGACATGAGAAACTGTGCAGCAACCTTTAGGCACCTATAGTGAGGGCTCCTGTGTAACCTAATATCTGTGAGTACACTGAGCATATTCACACACTCAACTGAGACCACACACTTGTGAATAGGTTACATTCTGTAAGTGCTTTTCATTTCTGTAAGTGTATTTCATAGCCCCACCCCCCCCAAATTTCTTTATAAATATCATGGCTTTGGTCACAGGTTTGGCTCCCAAAGGCCTAGTAACCCACAAGTTGACTTAAAAAACCAGAGGTGGAATTTTTAAGACATAGAGAAAGCCTATTGCAAATGCATGTCAGGACAGTTTGTCTGCTACAGGAATGGCTCTGGAAACCAAGCTCTATTTCTATGGGTTTCTCCTGGGACTGCTTCTGAGACAGGGAGTGCAGCTTCTCAGGGGTGACAGCTTCCAAGAACTTAAACCTTTTTGCTGTGACAGCAGAAAGAGAAGCCTTTGATGTGAAGGCCAGCTGTTCACAGCTGACCTGGGCTGGAGGTTTCAGGCATAAGGACAGGCTGCATGGATATTTATGGCATCTTTGGTTCTGCCTAAGTTTACCCATAAGCAACCTAAATATACAAATCATCTATGACAAAGTCTGATGGTGCTGCTATCCTGCAACTTCCTTTATTCTTTGAACTCAGAATACCTGGAAGTGACTGATCTGGACTGGGCTCCAGCCTTTCTGACGGGGAGAATTCTTACACAGGTGGGTGACATTAAGGCAGGGCCTATGCCCTCCCTGCTCCACTTTGTGGACTTGAAGCAGTGGGAACCTACGCCTGAAATCCTAAACAGCCATCCTCCAAAACACCCATTTATTGATCATAACCTGCACTCTGGCAATGGACCCTCTGATATTTACTTCTGTGTCTTTCAAGCATAAAGCTATGCCCACACAGAAGCACTTTCATATTTTGTTGCTCTTTTCACCTCCAACATCTCAGTGCGGGGTGCCTTTTCCAGCAGAAACACAGAAATGCCATGGTATTCATAGGTAATGAATTGGTAACTCCAAGTACTCTTCCTACAGATAACATGCTATGATTTCTAAAAACTTATTAAAATCTCTATTTCACAGCTGAGAAATGTCCATACACTCATGAACAAATACAAATCCACAGAACACAAGAAACAGGTGATGTTAACATCCCACAAGGAGGCTGATTTCATGCCAGGGCCAGAGAATTGCTATTGTTTTATATGCACCCTTTGTATATTCCAAAGTGTGGTATCGAATTATACGTGTGAACTATGTTCAACATTGAGTATTTTAATTGCATACAGTTATTTCCATGCATAATAAAAAGTTTTCTTAACACAGCAATTAAGAAATTAAGGCACCAAGAAGATAAACTGAAATTTTTCATGTTACCACCTATGAAAATTCTTTGCAAATACCACACACACATTCCTCACCATTAAAGTCTAACAAATCCATGTTATCTGAATTTATTAGGTATCTGGGTTGCAGACAGGTAAATTTTGATAGCATGGTTTACATAGTACAGTACATAGGCTAGAAAGTTATTTCTTTTCTTTGTGAAAAGAATTCATTTTATTTTATTTTATTATTTTTAGTTAAGTTTTTTGTTGTTGTTGTCTTTTTGTCTTTTTAGGGCCGCACCCTTGGCATATGGAGGTTCCCAGGCTAGGGGTCCAATCGGAGCTGTAGCCACTGGCCTACACCATAGCCACAGCAACACAGGACCTGAGCTGCATCTGCGACCTACACCACAGCTCACTGCAACGTCAGATCCTTAACCTATTTTATCATTTTTAGGGCCTCACTTATGTTATATGGAAGTTCCCAGGCTGGGGTCAAATCAGAGTTGCAGCTGCCAGCCTACACCACAGCCACAGCAACACCAGATCTTTAACCCACTGAGCAAGGCCAGGATCAAACCTGCATCCTTATGGATACTAGTCACGTCCTTAAACTGCTGAGCCACAATGGGAACTCTGAATCCATTTTAAAAGGCCTCTCAGTGTTGCCAAGGTGTTATCGGGTATATCCACACAAATATAATTTTGTTAAATTCCTGCTTTTCCACAGAAAGGATTTAACTGCTAACTTAATATGTCATTAGAGTTATTATGGAGAATATTCTGGCAAAAACACTGGTAGGTGCTAAAGAGTTCTGATGAAAAAGAGGTGTGATCATACGGAAAACATGTGGGGTAGGACCAGGGCAAGAGGAAGCAAAGAAACAGGGCCCTTGGGTGTCCTGCTAGGAAAGGAACCTAGTTTTCCAGAGGTGAGCTCGGGAAACTAGTTCTAAATATAGGAGCAGCTTAAAATCAACAAAATGTTAAAGAAAACGCCGTGGGAGGTAGAGGCCACTGACTCTAAATATTATCAGGCCCCCCTCTCCTCCCCACACACACACTCTCACAATAACAAGTTTCATTTCACACAGGAATGCTTGTGGTTTCTAAGCAGCAAGGAGTCCAGTCCACTTAGGACAAACGAACAGCAGAAAAGCAAAAAGAAACCTTTCCAACTGGTCTTGATGTGAGAAAAGCTACTGGTTTCTACACTATGAAAGGGAATTGGGAAGAAAAAAAAAAAAAAACAGGTCTCCAGCTTGATGATGCCGGAACAGGTCACATAAGAAAAAAAGGAACATTTGTCAAAGGAAAAGATGCAAGACTTCAAGATCCAAGTGGAAATGGAACAAGGAGAAGTCAGACCTTCGGAGGGTGAGAAGAAAAGTGTAAGGAAATGCGAGGAGAGCAAATATAGAGGAAAATGGCAAAGTAAAGGTGGGAAAAACCAGACAGAGGGTGCGTGGGCACTGACAGGGAGAGTGAGCTCAGTTCATGGTGAAATCAGCAGAAGTGCGAGGTGACCTCATCCCCACGCAGTGGCCGTGCCCACTAAGGCGGCTCTCAGATTGTTGGGGACAAGGGTGCCCCTGCGCGGGGAAGCTGCTGCCGGAAACCAGAGTCCAGTCCAGACTCGACTGCCACTGCAAAGGTTTGCCAAAAACTCAATTTATTTTTATTGTTTTGGGCTGCACCCAAGGCAGGCAGAAATTCCAGGGCCAGGGATCAAATTAGTACCACAGCAGCAGCCCAAGCCACAGCAATGACAATGTGGGATCCTTACCCTGCTAAGCTACCAGGGAGCTCCCCGCAAACACTATTTATTTACTTACTTACTTACTTACTATATCTATTAAAGAAATTTAATTCATATTCAAATACCTTTCCACAAAGAAAATTCAAGGACCAGATGTTTAAATGAATTTCATGAATCCTATTTAGAAGAAATACAAATCATAAATCTTTTACAAAGACAGAATGGAGGAAATAATTTTTAATTCATTGGTCCAGCATAACTCTGATATTAAAGGCATTACACACAGAAGAAATCAGAGAAAATTTTAAACTTCATGAACACAGATGCAAAATTCTTAACAAAAAAACTCAGCAAATTGAATCCAACAAGGAGTTCCCGTCATGGCTCAGTGGTTAACGAATCCGACTAGGAACCATGAGGTTGCGGGTTCGATCCCTAGCATCGCTAAGTAGGTTAAGGATCCGGCGTTGCCGTGAGCTGTGGCGAAGGCTGGCAGCTACAGCTCCTGTTAGACCCCTAGCCTGGGAACCTCCATATGCCGTGGGTGCGGCCCTAGAAAAGGCAAAAATACAAAACAAAAAACAAAAAACTGAATCCAACAACATGTAAAAAGGTAACATATGCTGACCAAGTCAAGTTGATCTAGAAACGTAACCCAAAACTCAATTTAAAGACACCCTTCCAGAATGTCATTTAATACATCACAAAGGGGAAAAAAAAACATACATAATCCAGGAATGTAACTGAAAAACACTCATTCAAACCTAAGGTGTGTCTTCATTTGTCTATTTAAAATTGTGGGTCTCCACAAACTCTGGGCAATTTTTCCTGAAGGCCTCAGATGGAAAAATCCCTAACACAGAGGAAGCGGTGCAGTGTTTCCAGAGCCCAAGAAATAATTCGCCAAATGTACTGTAATGTGAAGCCCAACCAAATGTAAACCAAAGTCACATGAAGAGTCTCAGCTGTCCAGCGAGGAACCAGCTTTCTCTCAGTTTTTAACTTGACAGCCCCACTGACTTCTAGGCCACGGAGCTCAGAGGCTACCGCAGGGCTGCGTATAATCTGAGGACAAATGCTCTCATTTTCCTCTTTCCCTAAGATGTCCAAACGCAAAAGAGCTAGAGATCAAAAGCAGGGTAGACATTAAAATGTAGGCCCTGGCAGTTTTAAAAAAACAAACAAACAAACAACAAAAAAAAACCCAAAGTTCATGAGGCTGTCCATTTAGCTCCCTGCATTTGTACTTGGTTTAAATAAACAGTCACCAAACTCCAGAACAATTCCTCCACGAAAACAAAAACAAAGAAAAACCTTGTGATCTGGACACAGTTGCCTTTCAAAATTTTCGGAGTCAGGCTTTCACTTGCTCACAGTTTCAGTTTACCAAGGAACTTTAAGAGAAAGCAGATGTAACCTAAAATACAATGACTGCAATACATACTGTAATTCGTCTGGAATTGCAAGCCATAAACCTCAGGACTGCAGGGGACCGGCTTGCAATTTTGATCTGCTACAAGAAAAGCATTTCCATGTCCAAAGTAAGGCTCTTTTCAGGCTTCCTCTTTTTTTTTCTCTCAGTTATTTGGAAGGTAAGAAATTTCGACTTGGCAATTAGAGTTCTAATAGACACACACCCACACGTGTTAAAAGCAGGTATGTAGGAAAAAGAAGGTACAGGCCACAGAAGGAAAATTTCCCAGCCACACCCAGGGGATCACACACTCCAGACAGTTCCTTCTGCTCCCTACAGTGTGGGACGTCAACTGAGTAGAGGTTGCCAACCTTTGGTAAGTTAGGCAGAAATCAGAACAGAACTCCAAGACACTCTGCACTTCTTTCCAAGAGGAAACAGCTGCAGGGTTTGTTGTTGTTGTTTATAACAACTTGCAACCAAAGGTGCTTTAATCCTCTGGGACAGGTTTGTACAGACTCCAGCCTCAGGACTATCCAGTTTGCTGATGGAGTTTACTAGATTTATTCAGAATCTTTCAAGTACTAGTCAGAAGAATCAAAAAGTCACTTTCTCCTCGGAATACAAGGAAAGAAGAGCTCCCTCTCAAAGCTACTCTCTCTAAATTCCCAAAACACTAAATGGTTGTAAGGTGACAAGAGTAAGAAATGGCAACACTGTTCAGGGCTGTGTTAAAGTCTTAGGCATCCACTTTGCTCCATCTGGCAGTTAAAAAAAAAAAAAAAAGCATAGCCAAGCCACAAACTTCTGTGGTGGACAGTAGATAATTATGATTTCCACATTGCTGTTTTTAGGGTGTTATTGTTGAATTTAGGCTTCTTTTACACCCAATACCTCAAAGTTGCTTTTTAAAGTGGTGATCAATGAAACAAACACAAAAATTAGTAAGTTCTATCACCCAGTGAGGATACAGGACACCTTCTCTACCACACTGTTTAATGTTAGGGTGGGGAAAGCAAGAAAGAGGAAAAAGGAAAAGAAAACATTAGAACACAATAGAAAATGGAAAGGACACGTTAACATGCCTGCCATATATGAAGACACCTAAGAGAAAAAAAGGACAAGTTCCAGGAAAATATAAGAGAGGAAGAGTGAAAGTGCTTGCGTGTATACATCAACTTGGTCAACTAGAGAAATGACATCACAGATCAGTAGGAAAGGAGAGACTACCTAGAAATGGGTGCTAAGAAATCTGGCTCCTTTTACAGAAAGAAATGTGATCCCTACCTCACGTCATATACTAAAACACATACCAGATCTACACCTGAAAGATAAAATCAAATAGAAAAAAATAAAATTAAGATAACTCAGCCACTGAGCTGGTGGGAGACCAGCAGACATCTAAATTGCAGAGGAAGGAGGGAGGGACACCATTCAGGCCTTCCTCCTCCTCTGCTTCCTGACCCCAGAGTGACCGCACATGACAAACATGACGAAAACCAACATGTGACAAAGAGCACGCAGGCACTTGGGTCCCTGGCCATGAACGTCATCAGTCAGTGGAACTGGCCCTGGGCTGCTGAATTCCAGGAAACAATGAGGTCTGCTTTAGGAAACTCCTGCTGATCAAGGTTTCCATTCTTTGCAGCCACAACTGAGAGTGCATGATCTAGTGGATGTGGGGCCCAACACCTACTCCCCCACGGAAACACAAGGATGCCCACACTATGGTTTTGAAAATGTTTCCTAACATACAGAAGAGATGTGTTCTTGAAAATAATCAAAACTACTTCTATAGTCAACAGTGTCTCTAAAATGTTCAATGGTGGATCTGAGCATCAGAGAATGATTCAGGAGGAAGAGACATGAGACAGACAGTGGCCCTGCAGCCAAGTGAGGTAATGGTGCTAAAGGAATGCTGCTCTCTCATCACCTTGCTGAGATCTGGTTCAGGGTCCAGGGGTTGTCAGAGTGGAGCTGGCCTCGAATGGACACCAGGACGGCTGACAAGTCCTGAACCCTGTGCTTATGGGACCGAATCAAGGTTCATCTACTGATTTCTTTTGCAGCAGATATTCAAACTCTGGCCCCAGGCACTTCTTGCTATAAGAGAACTATATAACAATATAGTGAAAATGCCATGGATCCAACTCTGATAACAAAAACTTAGCTTTGCTTATAAGTTTAAACCAACAAGTCCACAGAGCCCAACTGCCACACAGTTGGCTACCCATGCCTCAGGTGAACAATTTCAGACTTTTCTGGACAACTGAGAAATGCCTCTGATTCTAAATTACAATTACACCAAACTGGGATTTTTTTTGGGGGGGGGCCATTTCCCCTCCTTGCCTGAAGAGGTATAGAAGAACAAAATGCACACAACACTCAATTCTGCCTCTAAAGATAAGCAAAATTGCATAAGTTCAACTGCTCATGTTAAATCACAGTGAAGTATACTGCAGAGCAGTCTGTAACAGACAGGGAGTCTTCTTTCCATTTTCACACCTTCTCTTTACTTGATTCTCAGGAAAAATAAATAAACGCACCCTGTTGGCATGCTACATGTGCAGTCTCAATTCCAAACATGACTTAGATCACCTAAAAATACTGAGCCTGTGGATTTGGGATTCCGAATGTGAATGGATAAAGGTTTCAGACACTTTATTTTTTTTATTTTATTTTTTTTTTGCCTTTTGTCATTTTATGGCCGCACCCGCGGCATGTGGAGGTTCCCAGGCTAGGGGTCTAATCGGAGCTGTGGCCACTGGCCTGCGCCGCAGCCACAGCAACGCAGGATCCGAGCCGTGTCTGCAACCTACACCACAACTCACAGCAACGCCGGATCGTTAACCCACTGAGCAAGGGCAGGGATCGAACCCACAACCTCATGGTTCCTAGTCGGATTCGTTAACCACTGCGCCACGACGGGAACTCCTCAGACACTTTAAAAATAAATCAAGTGTAACTGCCTCTTAGAAACAAAACTTGAAGTATTCATGGTTTAATAAAGAAAAATTAAGGAGTTCCTGATGTGGCAAAGGAGAAACGAATCTGACTGGTATCCATGAGGATGCAGGTCCTATCCCTGGCCTCACTCAGTGGGTTGGGGATCTGGCATTGCCATGAGCTGTGGCATAGATCGCAGACTCCGCTCAGATCCTGCATTGCTGTGGCTGTGATGTAGGCCAACAGCTGTAGCTCTGATTCAACCCCTAGCCCAGGAACTTCCATATGCCACGCGTGCAGTCCTAAAAAAGCAAAAAAGAAAAAGAAAAATTAAAATGTAAGCAGAGTATGCATTCTAACTGTTAGTCCCAGTTATACTTGGGGCTCTATTAGTTCCTGGGCCTGTTTTTCTCTAGCAGTACTGATCTGCTTGCTCTGATAATGACATATTTCGCACTTTGATAAATATTGCATCCCTAACACATATGTGCATACGTACACATACACATACACATACAAATACACACACACACACACACACACACACACACACACAGAAAAGATGAGATAGTTCCTACTAAGCCTGTTACTTCATGAATACAAAATATATCCCAGGTCTTATTAACACAAGAGTTAAGTTTTAAGGAAACCTACAGTTGACATAGTTATTTTTGATATCTCTATTTTTATTGCAAATATTTACCAATAACATCTCAAATTTGATAGTTCATTAGGCTGACACCAGTGAAAATCACCACAGGAGAGACATAAGGAAATGGCTGTGATCAGTATTTTGAAAACTGTACCATTTATGTTAGACTTCCTTTACTAGCAAAGAAATTAAAAACAAGATTTTTAGATAAGTTACAGGAATGGACGATTTAAAAAAAAGCACTAATGGAGACAAGAAAAACAACTTTAAGCATTTGGAGCCCATGGCCTTTCCTAGATTACGAATAGCCTGGAAACCTGTAGCTCTGCTACACTTCTATTGCTATGAATTTGCGTGTGTGCGTCTTCCATTTCAAACCTCCTCAGTGAACCCTGTGATTAAGATTTACTCTTTAGGGCTACGCTTCTGTTTCACAAAGTCTTAACATTTCTTTTTAGAGAGAAAGAGAAAAAAAATGTGGGGAAGCAAAAGACTTTTCTAAAGAAGAACACAAACATGAAACAGGAATCAGCTCTCCTCAGTGAGAAGCCATCGCGTAAGAAAATAACTTGTAGCTTCAAAAGAATAAAGAATGATTCCAATTAAAAAGCAGGTGCCCTTCAGATTTCCAGCAGGTCTTTCTTAAAAAGGCTTTTCTTAAAAAGGCTTTCAGTTGGAAGTGATGACAGTTGGATGGTACTGTGAGCTATGATCTAGCTGTTTAGTGTCAAGAATCTTCTACTCAGTTTATAAACAGAAACATAACATCTAGCAAGTAGAATTTTTTATCTATTATAGTTCACTGATTGTAAGATGGACAGTTCAACAGGAATGAGGTTGTGATGCATGTTAAAACTGACAGCTGCCATAGCTCTTGGTCCTCTGGTGACCATGGGCTGCACAGTTCTATTGTCTATGCAAACTGGGACACAAAGGCTCATGTTTTCATGTCTTGTGTCAAACACTTCTAAAAGAGCTCTTGTAAGTTTAAAATAATCATTCCAAATGACAACAAAGCATGGTGTTCCTGATTTAACTGGTAGCCTTTTTGTCTTCCTGAGTGCTGTGTATTTCTAACATTCAGCGGCACTGCAGAATCAACAGAGTAAGGTCATAGCTACAAGCCAGACAAGCAGTACTTGGCCAGGACTGGTGATTCAAGCTAACAAACTGAGTATAAAGCTTTCCCACTGGCCATCACAGGCCCACACAACAGAATCCCAAATATATCTACCAGGCTTTTCTCTCGGGAGCTACTGTTCTTGTCTTGCTGTTAGGAATAAACTGTCCATGACGCCCTAAACGTTTTCTGTATCTACCTTCCTTACGTGTTTTCTCATGTTCTCTCCTACTATTTTCTCATGCACTATTCTTGATGCTGTTCTAGATCTGGAACCCTTCTCATCTTTCAAAGTCCATGTCAAATACCAAAGCCTTTTTTAATCTCTGCATCTCTATTTGTTCTCACCTCTGACACCAAATACTACATCTGCAGGATCCATATTTGAGAATTACAAACCGAAGATTTCACGTTGAGATTCAGCTGGTGAACTAGGTTTTGTTGATCCACATCATGTTCTATTTTTGTTTATTTTTAATGTGAGTCAATATAAAAAAAAAAACTCACAAAAATCCAAAATTTCAAGTTCCTTAGAAATTTGAATTTGCAATCTTCGCCCTATCCAACAAAGGGTCTGCAAGTCCCTTCTGGTAGAAATTTTATCTTCGTAGACCCATAGTAGGTATTTCATAAACAGAGGTCGAAATGAATTTTCCCTTTTTTTTTTTTTTTTTTTTGCCATACCCACAGCATATAGAAGTTCCCAGGCCAGGAAATGAATCCGGGCTGCAGGTTTGACCTACACCAAATCCTTAACCTACTGTGCTGGGTGGAGTGATGGAACCCACACCTCAGCAGAGACCCAAGCCACCGAAGAGATAACACTAGACCCTTAACCCACTGTACCACAGTGGGAAATCCTGAATATTTAATTTTTGTTTGTTTTTTTCTTCTTTTTCTTTTTAGGGCCACACCTGTGGCATATGGAGGTTCCCAGGCTAGGGGCTGAATCAGAGCTGCAGCCGCTCTGAAAGTCATAGCAATGTCAGATCTGAGGCGCATCTGTGACCTACACCACGGCTTGCAACAATGCTAGAGCCTTAACCCACTGTGCAAGGCCAGGAATCAAACCAACATCCTCATGGATACTAGTCAGGTTCTTAACCTGCCTAGCTGCAACGGGAACTCCCCTGAATATTTAATTTTTGAAAAAAACGCACCCTAATAACACTGTAGCTTTGGGGATGCTCTGCAAAAGCTCCATCTTAAAACAAAAATGTCTTGAATTATACTGAATTAAGTGTATGCTATTATACGGAAAGGAAAACGTGGTAAACTTTTGTTTATTATGCTGATTGCTTTGTATTTGCCTGCTTTCCATATATTCATACACAAGGAAGGAGACAGAATGAATATCAATGAAGGGGTTTTTTTTTGAATCTCTATAGAAATAACAACACTACAGTTTGCAGGCATGAAATGCATAAATACCGTTTTAGAGTTTTAAAGTATCCAGTGGAATTAGCATTCCTTATTTCCAAAAGGAACTTTAGGGAAAACCAGCAGCAACTCAGGAAGATGACCTTAAGAAGCATTCTGTCCTTCCCTAAGTTTAGGTCAATTAAGCATTTAAGTATTGAGCACCTACTGCATACTGTGAACTTGGGATACAAAGGGGAGAAAATCATGAATGATCATGGCCTCCACCCTTAGAACTGAGCGTGCATTAATTCTCCCAAAGAAACTATAAAATTTATTAAATGTACATAAATCCTAAGAAAGTGGTTTAGAATTTTCACTCCTTTGGAAACTTTTATTCAGTAAACAGTCCTGGATATTAGTCACCGTGGTCAAACCATTGGTGAGAACTTCTGTCTGGCTGAAAGAGCTATAAAGTTTTGCAGGGGGTTTAAAAATATCAGAGGAACTGGAAGGGCCTGCACAGTCAGGGAGGCTGGTGGTTCCCCAGGCCAGCGGCAGAGCTGGCCTCACCAGGAGCCCTTTAAAAAATAAAAATTCTCACGCCCCACCTCAGACACCCTGAATGGGAAACTCAAGCGCTGAGCAGCAATCTGTGTTTTAACACACCCACCAGATGATTCTGATTCATACTCAGCTTTGAGACGCACCAAGACAATACAATCCCCTAAGTGTTAACAGGAAAGTTAAGAACCTTTAAAGGCCATTCAGCCAAAAAGAGACTAAACAGAGACTAATACACAGGTTTCCTGTTGCATCATCATAAGTTGCCACTTTACAACAATAAACATAACTTTGAACCATGTGTAAAAGCTCAGAGAAAGAATTACTAGTTTGAGATATTTTCATTCTTCATCCTTCCCTTTTTGAAAAATCTTAATCTCACTGGAGATTAAGATAGGAAAATTAACTAATTTATTGCTAATGACAGACAACATTTTGTTCCATAGGCCTGAATCTCAATATACATAAAAACACAGCACATACCAGGCATCACATGATATGTTCATTTCTTTATTATCTGTCTCCTCTTCTAAGCGGCAAGCTCCATGAGGGCAGACACTCTGTCTTCTCTGTTTACTTCTACTTTTACTTGAGAACAACGCCTGGCTTACTGGAGGCACTCACAAGTCACTCAATTTGAGTTAATGAGTAAAGGAATTTGAATTTGACTTTGGGCTACAACTTAAACTTGGAGATGTCTTTTTTCCAACTATATATCAAGTTATTGGAGACTCAGCCTTAAATCGCTTTTAAACACCACATCACCTAATATGGTGTGATGTACCTTATCTAAGAGCTGACAATATTTTTTCTGTAAGGGACCAGAGCATGCGGCCCCTTCAGGGCATACCATCTTTATTTCAACTCCTCAACTCTGCCTCTGTAGCAGGAAAGTAACCAGAGACAATTTGCACATGATGGATGTGGCTGCATCCCAATGAAAATTTATTAAAACAGGCAGCAGGGCAGATGTGGCCTGTGGAATGCAGTTTGCTGATCCCTGAGGAAAGCAACAGAGCTGGCCACTATTATTACTTTTATATTTTAAAAGGTAATTAAGCTGACAGACACAAATGTAAGGTGTCTGTCAACTTTCAAATACCTGTTTTTAGAAAGAGCATATTAATGTTTGTTATTTAAAATCTCTAACACATGAAAAAAGTTGTACAGACGTATGTCAATTATTTACTTATAAGCTGGTCAACATTAAGCTCATTCCTGTATCTTTTTAATATTTTTAATACGGAGCTGTAACCAAGGTGGACCTCACGGAAAGGCTGCCGCCTCCACTTCACTGACCTTCCAAGTTTCAGGGCCAATGAAGACCGTAGGAAAATGGCCATGACTTTATTAAATATAATTTACTCTGGCACCCCAAAGCTCAGGTCAGTCTTCTCCACAGCATCCAAAAAGGCTTTAATAACAAATATATCACCTTGTATTTCTCTTTTTTAAGAGTACTTCCTTTGTAAATCCAGCCACAGGAAGACGGGCCTGGCCCACCAGCCACACTGTGTGGTCCCGGGAACCTCGGCAGCTGACATCAGCACGGATAAATCACTTGGTTCTGCTGTTGAGGACAATGTCCTTTGGAAACGGAGGGAAAGAAGAGAGCCAAGCTGAAAGTCACCCTCTCAAGCACTGTTCCTTTGCCAGAATCAAGGCTATTGTTATTGGCGTTTGCTTTTCGAAGAGAGAATGAATTATTTTGCTGCCGTTGACATATCAGCTGACTTGAAATTTTTGTCTTTAGTGAGTTCTGTGAACACAGAACAGATTTTTCCCTCCAACCCTTTCTTACTAGATGCAATTGTGGAGTGTGCTGGTAAATGTACGCTGCACTAGAAGACAGTGGCTTAATATATTCCTGGTTTAGGAAAGGAAAAGAATGACTTTCTTTCCCTCTCACCCCTGCAAACAGAGTCCCATCGAGGAACAAAGAGAACCAGGCTGACATAGAAACACAGGCACACGCAATGGGCAGCCACCACGTTGTCTCCTCAGTTTCCTCGGCTGTAGAAAGGGGAACTTACCCACTCGCTTATTTTCCCATCTTCCCACTGATCCTACCTCTGGCAAGTTTTAGTTAAGGCAGCAGGGAGGTGTTTTTCTTACCCCGTCCTCTTTGGAAAAAGCAATGAACAAGCCAATCTCTAGAGATGACTCTGTTGTCTAAAAGATTTGCATTGCTTTCTTCTCAGTCCTGCTGTAGAGCACAGGGAACTATATCCAGTCACTTGTGATAGAACGCGATAGAAGATAACAGAAGAAAAAGGATATGTGTGTGTATGTGCATATATATAGATAGATAGATAGATAGATATAGATATATTTGTATGTGTGTATGTATAACTGGGTCACTGTGCTGTACAGCAGAAATGGATGGAACACTGTAAATCAACTATAACAAAAAAATTTTTAAATGCTGACAGGCTTTAGAAGATGACTTTTACAAAAACATTTTGTAAACTGTGAGCCACCCTACAAATGCTAATACATTTTATTTCATTGTTTTGAGTCTCTGCCCACTCTAAATCATAATATTTGATGTAGTTAGGTCATATTTTATGAATATAAGCAAATAAAAAAAGTTTTAGTAGGAAACCATCTCTCACAAGGATAAATGGAATAAATGTACATACTAACTGCTATTAGCAAGCCTTCAGAGGCCCAGCAGGCCACAGGGGAAGGCCAATTTGGATGGCTATGAAGACATGACCAAGGAATTCTCACTAGTTTGTGTAGGTGCAAAAAAATGGCATAAGCACATGATTCTTCCCACTTTTTTCTCTCTCTCTGGCCCCCCTTCCTGCTTAGAAATAGAAAAGAACTATGGGTAAATAGAAACACCTACCCTGTAACATGAGGACAGCATGAGGTTAAAAGGAAAAAGGGACAGAATAATTACCTCCCCCCCAAAAAAGATGTCTATTTCCTAACTCCCTGAATCCTGTGCACATTAGGTTACACGGCAGAGGGTATTTAAAGTTGCAGATGGGGAGTTCCTGTCGTGGCTCAGCAGAACCCAACTAGTATCCATGAGGTTGCGGGTTCCATCGCTGGCCTCGATCAGTGGGTTAAGGATCCAGCATTGCCCTGAGCTGTGGTGTAGCTTGCAGACGCACCTCCGATCTTGCATTGCTGTGGTTGTGGCATAGGCTGGCGGCTGCAGCTCCAATTAAACCCCTAGCCTGGGAACTTCCATAAGCCAAGGGTGCAGCCATAAAAACAAATAAGTAAATAAATAAAGTCACAGATGGAATCAAGGTTGCTAGGCAGCTGATCTTAAAACTAGGGAGGTTATCAGATTATCAAAGAGGATTCCATATAACCAAAGAGTCCTTAAAAGGAGAAAAGCGGGGGCAGGAGAGGGGAGTCAGAGGGAGATGTGACTACAGGACAAAGGCTTTGAGGCTGCACAAACGGGATCATGGGTCAAGGAACGTGAGGGGTCTCCTGGAAACACGAAAGGCAAGAAAATGTATTTTCCTCTAGAGACTCCACCAGGAAACAGAGACCTGCCAGCCCCTTGACCAATATGGGAATTGTGACCTACAAAACCGTAGGATAATAAATCTGTGTTGTTTTAAGCCACTAAGTCTGTGGTGACATGTTTCAGCAGCAATAGAAACCTAACACGTTAGACAATTCTAAGATATCAGTTCTTACATAATCCTGTGACACAAGTGCCATTATTATTCCCATTTCACAGAGGAATATACCGTGATGAGAAGTTAGTAACTGGCCCAAAGTCACAGAGCTAGTCAGTGACAGGGCCAGGACTCAAACCCGGGTAGTCAGGCTCCAGGGCCCACACTGTCATCTGATCCTCTACACTGAAGAGAACACCTTATGAGCAAACATATCCTGTGGCTACAATTTCAAGCTCTGTGATGTAGAGTCACTGGAAGATTAGAGTCATCATGCGGTCAAAGGAAGGGAAGTGGTTTATTAACAACGTTTAGTCAAGAATGTGGATGCATCTGAATAGGGTCATAACAGGAGACAAGAGCAAAGGCAATTTAAGTTCTGATGGACCTGTGGGAACAGACCAAATAAAAACACCCTTGTGAGATCTCTCAAGATGAGTCAAGCCTTTCTCGTTTCATCCAGACCATCAATCCCAGCCATTTGCTGTCGTTAATTTCCTTTCCATGGTGCAATTCTTACGAAGTTAGCCTTGCTCACATTCAAGTGTCCTCTACCTCCCAATGTCTTTGCCAAGATTTCCTGCATCCCTCTCCTGGAATCACGGTTCAGGAGTGGACACTGAAGTAAGCACGGGACAGAGACATCTGGATTTGACAAAGCGGGATTCAGCACATGGTTTCTTACCCACAATAAGGATTAAGATATTTAGGAAAATTCACCAAGTTATCGCTAATAACATACAACAATAGTTATGTACCCTAGTCCTGAATCTCAGTACACATAAAAATATAGCACATACCAAGCATTACAGGATATGTTCATTTCTTTATTATCTGCCTGCTCTTCTAGGCTGCAAGCTCCATGAGGGCAGACTTTTTTCTGTTTATTTCTACTTCTTTTACTTGAAAACAAGGCCTGGCTCACAGGAGGCACTCACAAGTCACTCAATTTTGAGTTTATGAGTAAAGGAATTTGAATTTGACGTTGGACTATAACCTAAACTTGGGGATGTCTTTTCTCCAACTAAATATTAAGTTATTGGAGACTCAGCCTTAAATCTTTTTTTTTTTTTTTTTTTTTTTTTGGCTTTTTAGGCCTGCACCTGTGGCATATGGAAATTCCCAGGCTAGGGGTCGAATCAGAGCTACAGCTGTTGGCCTACACCACAGCCACAGCAATGTGGGATCTGAGCCGTGTCTACGACCTACCTCACAGCT
Organism: Catagonus wagneri; assembly: GCA_004024745.2. Taxonomy (NCBI): domain Eukaryota; kingdom Metazoa; phylum Chordata; class Mammalia; order Artiodactyla; family Tayassuidae; genus Catagonus; species Catagonus wagneri. The sequence goes on from PVHT021183726.1 coordinate 26,613,647, forward strand.
CACAGCAACGCTGGATCCTTAACCCACTGAGCAAGGCCAGGGATCAAGCCCGTGTCCTCATGGATACTAGTCGGATTTGTTTCCACTGCGCCACAACGGGAACTCCCCTTCAATCATTTTTAAACCCTAACATAGTGTGATGTACCTTATGTGTCTAACAGTTGATAATATTTTTTTCTGTAAAGGTCCAGATAGTAAATATCTTCAATTCTGCAGGACATACGGTCTTTATTTCAACTACTTAACTCTGCCTCTCTAGCAGGAAAGTAACCAGAGACAATTTGTATATGATGGATGTGGCTGCAACCTAATGAACTTTATTCATTGAAACAGGCAGTGGAGCAGATGTGGCCTGTAGAATGCAGTCTACTGATCTCTGAGGAAAGCAACAGAGTTGACCACTATTATTACTTTTATATTTTAAAAACTAAATTGACAGATACAATGAAAGGCTATCAGCAGCTTTCAAATACCTATTTTTAGAAAAAACACATTAATGTTAATGTTACTTAAAATCTCTAAGACAAGTCATGAAAAGTTCCTCACAGAATTTAAGAGTTCATGCTTTCCCCTCAAGGTCAATAAATAAAACAGAATGTGTAACAATAAAGAAATACAAGAAGAATAACTGTCACTTTTAGAAAAAATGATCCTATTAAAATGCAAGTGATATTGGTTAATGAACAAACAGCTTATTCCTTAAATGGCACCTCATTCATTATACCTGGAGGACAGTTTAAATCCTTTATGAAGCTTCAAAAAACACACATTACAATGGCCATTGAACTAAACCTAAAACTATTTTTTAATTACATCTTTCAGTGAATGTATGGCTTCATCAGGTGTTAATCTGAAAACGAAATTTTTCTTTGGCAGAAAAATTATGAGAAGAACATGCCAGAACACGGACTTAATTTATTACACCATAAAGTCGGCATTATTAAAATGGAAATTTCCCACCATACTTATGAAATTTCAATTTTTCAGTCATAAAACAATATCTTTCCAGTTAGCAACTGAAGTGATACTTGCTTTTAAGTGAATGAAACATTGGTTTAAAAATACAATACAGTATTAAATCACTCAATTGTTTAACAGTTCACTTGTAATTCTATTAAACTCTTAAGAAAAAAGATGTTGGAGACCCAAAAAAAAAGATGTTTGAAATATCTGTCCATATAATACCTTGAACAAGCTAAATTCTTCTGCTTTAGCTTATTTGGTAACATTAAGAATCAAAGGTATTTTTGTGGCATGAATATTTTACAGCAGAGATGACACTCAATACCTGCTCAGAGTTTTGTTGTCATGGGAACCATCCAGGAGAAACCATTTCAATGCCAGAATTTCAAACCCCTTGAAACACTGCCTTCAAGTCTGGCTTCATTTATAACTTGGAAATCAGAACTACAGTGACCATTTTTATTTTTAAAAAATGTATAACCCATCTGCTAAAAAAAAAAAAAAAGTCTTGACTTCACTCTGCAAAGTCTTAAATTTCCTTTCCCATGAAAAATTCTGACGCTAGAGCATACCAACCTGGGGGATTGGCTGCCTAGCAGGTAGTCATGGCAACCGAAGTACACAGGGTGAGCCTGTCCTGAGGCAAGCAGGGTAAGACCACACTGAGAAATCTGGCAGGTGTTTTTATAGCTGCTCTCTCCTTGTTTTGTTACTGTTGGTATTTTAAAAGAAACTCAGCTCACTTCACCTTTTGCTTTAAGCTTACCTGACAATCACCACCAAACTATCAGAAAAGTTGCGCAAATGGTGACATTAAATGGCATGAGAAATAAAAATTCAAGTGGGATGATGATGAGAGTCCCTGATTCCCAATTAGCTGGAAGCCTGTGTGCGCCATGCTATCAGCTCCCAGTCGCGCTGGCCCTCAGAAGGCACTCGGCCAGGCTCACACTAAGACACCTGGAGACTGTGTTTTAAGAAATCAGTCCTCTTCAGTTTGGTTCCAAGCCACCTTATTTTAAGCCTGTCTCTAACTACACTATCCTATGAACTCTGCAGTCCAGCCAAATAAGCCTTCTTGTCAACCCACAAGTAGGCTGTGTGCCCTTCTGACTTTCCCTCACCCTACCCACCACCTGAAGGTCCTCAGAGCCATCAGAGTAAGTGATCTATAAAACCATGACCAATCCCCACCCAGCAAGAGTGACTTCTGAACTGATAAATGTATTTTGTTCATATCACTTATTCGACATTAACTTTATGCCTCCCCAAGTATTCGGGCATCTACCTCAGCTCCCCATAACACTGACCACTTAAGAAGGATGTTAGGGAATATCTGTTGTGGCTCAGCAGGTTAAGACCCCAACGTTGCCCCTGTGAAGATGCAGGTTCGATCCCTGGCCTTCCTCAGTGGGTTAAGGATCCAGCGTTGCTGTGGCTGTGATGTAGGCTGGCAGCTTCAGCTCCAATTCAATCCCTAGCCCAAGAGCTTCTATATGCCACAGGTGTGGCCATAAAAAGAAAAAAAGAAGAGAGTTATAGTTCTTAATCTAACAGCTAGTTCTCTGAAACTTGGACAACAATAATAAAAGTGAGGGCAGAAAATTAAAGAATACTGATTTGAACCAACCGACATCTAATAATATTGAAGTATACATCTTTAAGCCGAAAGCTGTATGGGAAACCCATTAAAATTTTTTTTCAAAAAAACCATACAGGTAACCTCAGGGCAGAGATAAGCAACCTCTGGAAACACCACCGAGACACAACGGTTTATCCACACAAACGCTAACTGATGTCAGCAAATCCTTAAAATACTCCATAAGAGTATTCTTCTCTGAAGAAAAGGATTAAAGGTATCTTTCCCCAAAGATTTTTCCAGACAGCTTTCTGACAAAATACACACACACAAAATAAAGTATGATACTTGGACGTGAAGTAATAATTGCATCTAGGAAAAAAAAAAAAAAAAAAAAAACAGACGTGTTCAAAGTCCCTACTTTGGCAACTTGGGACATCAACTTAAACACTTTTATTTAAAGCCATAATAAAATTAAATACCCAAACTTTTAATGGCCCATTATAATACAGAAAAAGTTACAGTTCTGTTAAGTCCAAAAACATACCATTCATTTTTTTGGTGTTCCAACTGCTTAGCTGGCATCTCCACCAATTACCTCAAATGCAAAAAGCTCAAAGCTTAAATGATTATCCATTCCATTCCCACACATACAAAACAAAAACAAAACTGCTCCTTCACTCTTATTTCCTATTTCAGTTCAAAGTGCCAGCAACTGCGGTCACTCAAACCCAAAGCCTTTAAGTCAGCCCTGCCTTGCTTCTTAGCCTCAACCGTTAAATCCAACAGTTTGAATAGGGAAGCAGTATCATGTAAAATAAATAGCATGGATTTAAATTTAAGGGCTTCTTATTAACTATAAAATCCTTGGACAAGATACTTAATCTTTTTAACTCTCAGTGAGGATATGAGTCATATAAGATTTAAAAAAAATAAAACAGAGGTTTTGATATAAATTTCTATCACTGTCACTATTCTCTTAGAATTCACAAAACATTACCAGTTTAAAGGTTATAGGACATAACCAGAGCAAAAACTAAACAGTATTTAAACACCGTGTTTAATTACTTTTTCTCAAACTGATTTGACTTATTTTTTAAGGAATGCACTAACATTTCTTCCTCTTTAAAAAAAGGTTGCAAAATACTAACCAGTTTCATGGGGCTGACTCTGTGGCTGTGTGTGGGGAAATGTGGGTGTCTTTAGGGGTGCCTACCCCCTCAGAGCTGTCCCACCAGGCCTGGGAGTGTGCTCGCTCCTCTCTGCATCAGCCTTTCACTTTGGGTCCAAAACACTGCTCAGGGCAGCTTCTGCTCAGGGTAGGACTAAACAAGACAGATTTTCTCTCTCCTTTTTTTTTTAATCTTTTTTTATTTTCTTTTTAGGGCAGAACCTGTGGCATACGGAAGTTCCCAGGCTAAGGGTCAAATGGGAGCTGCAGCTGCTGGCCTGAACCACAGCCACTGCAACGCCAGATCTGAGCCACATCTATGAACTACTCCGCAGCTCACTGGTAACACCAGATCATTAACCCACTGAGTGAGGCCAGGGATTGAACCCACATCCTCATGGCTACTAATCAGGTTCTTGACCCACTGAGCCACGAGGGGAACCCCAGGATGAGTTTTCTTTTGATAAAAGTGAAATCATTCCCTTGACTGTGTAAGAAACTTGCTACATGCCCATTAGAGAGTAAAGCACCTGTTCCTAATCCTTTAAAAAAAGAAAAAGTTTGTAATATAAGGTTAAATCTCATGTAATATCATACACAGCTATATATATTAATTAAAATCCCTCTCCTTCTGCAACTCAATTCTGTTGCCCAACTAACCCATCTTAACTTCTCCTATTCCTACTCCTATTTTTTTTTTCTTTTTTGGCTGCCCCATGGCATATGGAGTTCCTAGGCCAGAGCAGATCTGAGCTGCAGTTGCAACCAAAGCTGCAGCTGCAGGAATGCGAGATCTTTAACCCACTGTGCCGGGCTGGGGATCGAACCTGCATCCCATTTCTCCCAAGATGCTGCCAATCTTATGCGCCATAGCAGAAACTCCCTCCTGTTCCTACTTCTGTCACCACATCTCTCCTCGGGACTGTGGTCAACACCTTCCAATATCTCACCTGTTCTCTCACCTCCTCAGTAACTCCTCCACCCAGAAACTCCTCTAAAATATAAATGTGGGCACTGCCTTCCAGGTAAAGAACAAACTCCTGAAGACACTTCTCAAATCTGGCCCAAATCCTTCTCCAGTAACTTGACACACCCTTCTGCACTGGCGGCCACTCCCACACATGTCTGAAGGCAGCTCCCACACTGCCATTTTGTGCAGTCCTAGCAGCTAATGTTTTATTGTTCATGAAATACGTGTGCTCTCAAGGCTTTGCCTTTTCACATATCACTCCCTCAGTCTGTAAAAGCCACCCCACACCCGTCCCAGTCTCCATCTGGCAAACAATTCACCTTTCAAAGCCAACCCAAATGTCACTTCTTCTATGAGGTCTTCCAGAATGAGTTAGTCACTCCTCCTGTGGACTCCCATGCCACTGTGTTCTCAGCTCCATCCTGGGGAGCTATGAAAACTCAAGAACAAAAGCGAAAGATATAAAGAGTGATTTAGAAATGATGAATTCCTAATGAGTTTTTCCCACCAAAATCCCAGGCACTCAGTACTTTCTCTTGATCTTGATCCATCCCTCCCTCCCTCTCTCTCTCTCTCTCTCTCTCTCTCTCTCTCTCTCTCTCTCCCTCCCTCTCTCTCTCTCTCTCTCTCACACACACACACACACACACACACACGCACACACACACGCACGATCCACACAAATACTGGGAACAAAAAGCCTCAACATAATCAAATAAATTCAGAAACCATCAGATGCATCCAAATGAATCAGATCTGACCTCATACTGAAATACCTGACGTTGCCCTGACAACTTTTAAATGTCAAAGGAGTTCCAGGGAACAGCCAAAAAAAAAAGTTTAAGACTCTCGTAAGTTTCCAAAAGATAATTTCTAAATTGTAACAGCCTTTTCTTTATACGGGTGTAAAACTTTTAGAATTCAATGGGGAAATAAACCTCCATTTCAAAAATTAATTTTGAAAGTTGGGAAATAAAAACGTACGCTATTTCCAGGCACCGCCCATAATAATGATCGCTACCATTCCCGGGGACCTCGCGCCAGGCCTCCTCAGGGCACTCCCTGCAGAGTCCTGCATGTAAATTCTGCAGCCCCTCTACGAGGCAGAAGTCCTTATTCCTACTTTACAGATAAGGAAGGTGGTCAGAAAAGTTAAGAGAACCCAGCCAGACACTTTTGAAAGAAGACTGACAGCCAGACCCTCAGATGCCCCGGCGCATGCGCACATTCTGTAAACGATGATCTGTACCCAAAGCTGGGCCAACTGGACAGCTTCTCAGTGGAGCAAATAGCCACAGACTTGCTCAGACTGATCACATCAAAGGGGCAGCTTTCTGTAACCAGGGGGCTTTAACATGAGTCATTCACCTAAGGCTTATTCGCTCACCCCCCAGTGCTAAACGAAGCTACCAAAGGTATTTTCATTTTCTCATAAATTTAGGGAGAAACTTTAACACCTCTTTAGAAAAGGATACATATTTCTTTAGTTTGACAGAACTGTAAACTCAATTTAAGGAAGATCAGTCCAAGAACAAAGGAGGTTGTCAAGCTAAGTTAATAATTACAGAAGGGGGAAGGTGGAGGAGAGATAAATTAGCAGGTTAGGATTAATATATACATACTATTACAAATAAAATAGAAAACCAACAAGGATCCACTGTATAATACAGGGAACTCTCCTCGATATTGTGTAATAACCTATATGGGAAAAGATCTGAGAAAGAATGGGTATATGTATATGTGTAACAGAATCACTTTGTTGTATACCTGAAACTAACATAACATTGTAAATCAACAATACTCCAACATAAAAATTAAATTAAAAAAAATTATAAGAGACTATAAAGAGGGAACATCAAGGGGGAAAACGTCACCCACTAGGGAGTTTCTCCCCAGACCCTGAGGCCTGGTGATCTGATCAACAGAGTGGATGTACCTGAAGCCTTTTATAGAAAGGAAATTATCTTGAAATTCTGCTATAATAGAACTATACCTCAGTTTGTGTACTGGCGGGGGAGAGGGGATAATCCAACCCTGGCTTCATAAAGATATTGAGACGCTCAAAGGCCCAGGTTAGAAATACTAGAGGCTTAAGATAGCATTCATTAAAAAATTCTTGGAGTTCCTGTCGTGGCACAGCAGAAACGGATCCGACTAGGGGCCGTGAGGTTGCAGGTTTGATCCCTGGCCTTGCTCAGTAGGTTAAGGATCCAGCATTGCCGTAAGCTGTGGTGTAGGTCACAGACATGGCTTGGGTCTGATGTTGCTGTGCCTGTGGTGTGGGCCGGCAGCTGTAGCTCTGATTGGACCCATAGCCTGGGAACCTCCATATGCCGTGAGTGCAGCCCTGAAAAGCAACAGCAACAAAAAATTCTGGTATGGAACCACATGAGGATAAAAAAAAATCCCATTCCGTGTGTCACCACAGCTATTTCTAGTGGAAACACTGTAGCAAAATAGAAAAAGAAAAAAGAAAAGAAGGACAAAGAAACAATCATTTCATTTGCAATTTTAATATTTCATGTACTGTAAAAGTTACATCAGAGAAAATTTATGGAAAATACTTCTCTGTTGCCACCATTTGGTATTTCTGTATATAAATCCTTGGGGGCTCTATTTCTTGGCTTACAAGTTACATAAAAGGTGTTAGCAAATAAGCCATAATTCTGCCAAAGATAACTAATTCAATGGGACTGGTATAAATCCATTTCAAATACAGTCTTACCTCCAGATAGAGCTTATCAAGAAGAAGCAACTTCTAAATCTGCACTTGTTGAATAAAGCCACCTTCTTAAAAATCAAAAGACAACAAAAAGGCTGTAGGAATGGGAGTTCCAGTCATGGCACAGAGGAAACGAATCCAACTAGGAACCATGAGGTTGCAGGTTCGATCCCTAGCCTTGTTCAGTGGGTTAAGGATCCGGTGTTGCCGTGAGCTGTGGTGTATGTAGGTTGCAGACGTGGCTCGGATGCTGTGGCTGTGGCGAAGGCCAGCAACTGTAGCTTCGATTCCACCCCTAGCCTGGGAACCTCCATATGCTGCAGATGCGGCCCTAAAAAAAAAAAGACCCAAGGCTGTAGGAATGGATTCCAGTGGAACAACAAGGGAGTGCTGTAGTCCAAGCGAGAGAGGAAGGCAGCTGACCACAGTGTGGGGGAAGAAACTGGGATAAAGGGTGGGCGGGCTGAAGCAATGGCAGCTACCACTGAGGGGAGCTGTTCCAGCAAGAACTTGCAGCTGCAACAGAGTAGTTAGCAGACTGCCTCCAGCTGCAGGGCCGCCAGATTCACAGCATGCTTAACAGGTAGGATCAGTGGTGCTTTGTGCCCGATGCAACGTGGAGGGTGAGAGAGAAAGAGGGCTCAAGGAGAACGCCTGGTATTCTGGCTTGAGCATCGGAAAAGGGACAAATTTAGGGAGATCATAAATTCACTTGGGGTCAAGCTCAGAATGGGGAACCTACTAGGAATTCATTTGCATCCAACAACCTAATGGTACAAAGAACACAGTGTGGGACACAGACTGGAATTTTGTGAATTTCTTTCCAGACGGTATTTACTGATGATATTGAAAGTTTCACTCCACTACAAAATTCAGTGAGGTAACTGTATAGTACGTGGGCTTCAGACTCTAAGAAATACACATTGGAATTCCAGCACCTATTGGCTGGACAGTTTCTCAAAGGTGCCACAAGTGTCAGTTTCCCCATCATAAATGAGGGAGTTGGGGGGTGGTGATAATCCCTGCCTGGCAGGGTGGCTCTGATCTAACAGAGTGACTGAGATATAGCAGACACTTAAAAAATTTTAAAAAAAAAGTTTATTTTGTATTTTTGCCATCTCAGTGAACACATTTCTTAAGCACAAGTAACACTAACCCTTTCTTGAGATGGACATGAGCGTGACAGGGTTTGATAAAAAAAAAAAAAAAAATCCTGGAAAAAAAAAAAAGCCACACTAGGGATTCTCTTGTGGACAGCAGATTAAGGATCCAGTACTGTCACTACAGGAGCTTGGGTCATTGTGGTGAAACAGGTTCGGTCCCTGGCCAGGGGAACTTCTATATTCCTTGGGTGTGGCCAAAAAAAAGGGGGGGGGGGAGACATAAATATTCAGCTATAGCAAAAATGTGAGGACTTTAATTTTTTTAAAAAAATCCTAGAAGGTTCTATGCCCTGTGAAACCTGGCTAGCATCAAAGATTTTAACAGTGTGTGTCATGTCACATGTCATATTTGAAGGTGCCTCCACTTAGGCAGCAACTAATGCAGAGAGGGTGAGGTTTCCAGTAACACTGGAAGCAGGAAGGAGAAAATACCCCCTGACAATGGCATGCAAACAGGAGACCACATGTTTCAAGTAGCCCCTGCTATGGACAGAAATGTTTTAGAAAAGTTGTGAAAAAAAAGTCTATCATGCTGCAGATAATGCATGTTTTTTCTGGGGGGGGCATTTTCTTTTTTACAGTATAAGCAAAATTGAAAAGGCAATTTACTTCTGCTTAAAAGTAGATGTACTATATCTTCAAACAATTTTTCACTGTCTCCCTTTGTCAGAAAGACCACCGTGATTTATTTCCTGGAGAACTAGAATTTGTATGGCAACTAGTGAGGGAATGAAAATTCATTCCATAAGATCTCCGTGACTGACAGCTACAGAAACCAAATCTACTTGCAGATGTGCAAGTACACGTGGCTGACTGTTTTCCGTGCCCTTACACCACATACCGTATAGTACCCAGCCTTCCCCAAATACTGATTTAATATTTAGACAAAGAAAACAATTTCTTGATGTGCCAAAAGGTCAGGTTACACCTAAAGTCACTGCAGACAACTTGGCAGCAAATTCCCTTGAAAAAGATGTTTTTCCTATGAAAAATGGACCATTTGCCCCTTCGCTGAGAATTTGAAAATTTCTTTTTCTCAACTAATATGAAGTTACCACCGATTTCCTGAAAATCCAAACACAATTTAAAAACCCACAAATTATGATGACAAAGAAATATTTCCAATTCATTTCAACAGTAAGCTCAATGAAGAAAAACGTACAGGAGTCCCCAAGTCAGAATCGTTTCTCTTCATCTAGTTCATATATACCATAAGCAGAAGCAAAGTATTTATCAAGTTCATATGGATGCTTGGAAATGTTAGCAATTATATTTAAAACAAAATAGATTCAGGACTTCCTGTCGTGGCACAGTGGTTAATGAATCTGACTAGGAACCATGAGGTTGCGGGTTCGATCCCTGGCCTTGCTCAGTTGGTTAACGATTCAGCGTTACCGTGAACTGTGGTGTAGGTCGCAGACATGGCTTGGCTCCTGCATTGCTGTGGCTGTGGCGCAGGCCGGCAGCTGTAGCACCAATTCGACCCCTAGCCTGGGAACCTCCATATGCCACGGGTATGGCCCTTAAAAAAAAGATTCAACAATGTCAGCATTTCAGGAATTTATAGCCAAAAACCACAATCAAAACATGCCAAAATCTCATTCTAACCAGAAAGCGCTTTTAAACTTTTCCAAAATGAACTTGTTTTTTAATCATAGTGATCACAGACTCCGAAAAGTTTGATTAAACACTGGCACCTGAATGGAAGCAGTGACCTTAAAGTCCTTGCCAAGCTTATAAGTCACAGAGAAGGGGTGTTCACTCCCCAGTAGCTGCGGATGACCAGAGGCAGGGTAGCAGATGAATAATTAAATATAGCCCTGGCTACATGTTAAAATCGTCCTCATTTCTGGCCAGACCCCTGGACTCAAAGACTTTTCCCATGGATGGAACTATAGCTCTCACAATCTAAGGTCAACATCAATACAAATGCCCTACAAAGTGGCTACTCCTTGTGCTTCCATTTTCCAGATGAGGAATCTAGAGGTTTAAGGGAGCCCACTGCCCAGTGTTTCATAACTAGTAAGTAACTGAGCCAGGATTCCAACCTAGGCCGTTCTGGGTCAAGACATCATGCACCTAACCCTTATTCTATTCTAGAGCTCTTTAAAGCTTAAAAGAAAGTACTACCAAGATAATCAAGACCAGCCAGGCCAGGCTGACTGATCAAGGAGCAGCTGCTGCAGCCAATGAGCCATTTAACTTGCAGTGCTTATCTGAATCTGGGCGGCAGGTAAGCAGGTCTGATGGCATCAGGGACTGAGCACACAGAGGGCGCTGCGGCTGCTCCAGGTGAGACCTGGAGTTACTCAGGTCACATAAACCTCCACCGAAATTCATCTAAACTTCCTGCCTGGGGTTCTTATTCTAGTTTCATCCAGCATGTTCTCTGAGCACTTATTTAAGTACACCACAGTAACGAGGCTGGGAAGAGAAGAGGAATCACTGGTTGTTTATTAGAATCATCAAAAATGGCCCAGGCAGGAAAAGGAGTTGTTAAGGAGGTGTATTCACAAACAACCCAGTGATCCAGGCATCAACCACACACATCCCTATTCTCAATTGCTCTCTCTCTCTCTCTCTCTCCCTCTCTCTCTCTCTCTCTCTCTCTCTCTCTCTCTCTCTCTCTCTCTCACACACACGCACACACACTAACAAAACATTGTGAACACCTACTATGCAAGAGGCACCACTTCAAGGGATAGTAACTGTTTCACGATGTCTTATTATCAGTGATTCATAAAAATTAGAAGAATCACAGGTGTTTATAGAGTTAGGCTTATTGTAGCTCCATCATGACTGTCTAACTGATATCCCTATACATCAATAGTTTATTATTGATTAAGAAGCTGTTAACTGACACTACACAGGTATACTGCTAAGTGAATATAAATTCATATTCTAAAGATTATGTTTTCAATACTAAAGAGACCCACTTTTTAATAGAACTTTGCAATGAATCCTTTCGCAATTGTTAAGTATGAAAACCATTTTTTAACTATTTGGTTAGAGACTTTGGATACTTACTCATTAATCTTTCTCAAGGAGAAGTAAATACATAAAATATAGCCAGAATCAGCATTTTAATCATGTATCTATTATCTTGTTACTGTCCCATGGAAAATTCCATTTTCTCTCAGTAAAATTCAATTGTGTTTTGTTACAAAAAGAGCAACAATAAATTCTATCACCTTTTAAAGAGAAACACTAACATAAGTGAGATAAAGTCATAAAGCTCAGTAAGGTGAACAATTCTGCTTACTTTTTAATCAATTGCTTACATTTCTCAGTCAACTTCTTGACATTTTCTCCATCTCCCACCCACACATACTCTTTCCCTCCTGGACTCTAAAGTCTGCCAAGTTCAAGGAGGAAAGACTTTCATTTTACATAACAACAGTCTGAAGATCTGATTTTCCCTGGGCTGAACTTGCTCTTTTGCACACAGATTAAAAGATATTTACCATCGACTGAGTTACTCAACCTTAAGAAACAACTGCAGAACATTCCGTGGTAATCAGTGTATATTTTAATTCTAGTTGTACCCAAAGAAAAGGCAACTGGTTCATTAGTTTTGTGTAAGTAGGAGACAAAGGGCCGATGGGGGCTACACAGCCACCTATGTACAGGACATGTAATAAAAACATTATCTTCTAAAATCAGAAAGATTTAACTATTAAAGTGCTCAAAAGTATGCATGTGCTATCCAAGTACAAGAGGTCAGTTCCTGTCGTGGCTCAGCTGTTAGCAAACCCTCCTAGCATCCATGAGGACACAGGTTCAAACCCTGGCCTCACTCAGTGGGTTAAAGATCCAGTGTTGCTGTGAGCTGTGGTGTAAGTCACAGTCGTGGCTTGGACCCTGCGTTGCTGTGGCTGTGGCATATGCAGGCAACTACAGCTCCAATTGGACCCCTAGCCTAGAAACCTTCATATGCTACAGAGCAGTCAAAAAAAAAAAAAAAAAAAGGAAAGAAAAGAAAAAGAATGGTCAGGTACAAGGTTCTATACTGGAAGTTCTAAGTACTGTCAAGGGGATGGGCTACCCACCATATGAACTGTAGGTACAAATTCCAGTCTGGGCACCTGCACACTGTATAACCACAGGAAGTTCTCTAGGCCCCCACTTCCTCATTTGAGATGAGATACTTAGCTCACAGAATTCATTAGGGTGAGATAAATTATAAGACAAAAACACATATTCTGTAATCCAATGTCTGATGTGATAGGTGTTCAATAAACAATAGCTGTTATTATTATATTACTGAAACAGGTTAAAAGAGTAATAAAACCATTTCAGATAGTAATATAGTCCTATCTGAATGAAAACAGACATGCCTACTATCTGATCACATTTTTATTTTTAGTTCTCCCCATTCGAGGGTACAAAGACCTAATTTTAATCAGAAGGGAAGAGTTACTCAAGTCACTGAATTTTCAGTCTAATTAAAATTATATTACACAGGAGAAGGGATTAAGATGGCAGAAGAGAAGAACTGGAGATCAATTTCTCATAAAAACAAGAAAATTGTTGTAACCAAATGCTGAACAACCTTCAAGCAAATGGACTGAAAACATTCAAAAAGATATCCTACTCCAGGAGACAAAGAGGAGACCACATCAAGAGGTAGGAGGGGCAATTATGCAACATAAGCAACCCCATACCTCCTGGGTGGGAAGCCCACAGACTGGAAAGTAACTGTATCACAGAGATTCACCTACAGGAGTGAGAATTCTGAGCCCCACGTCAAATCCCCACGCCTGGGGATCTGGCACAGGGAGAAAGAGGCCCCAGAACATCTGGCATTGAAGGCCAGTGGGGCTTGTGCACAGGAGCTCCAAGGGACTGGGGGAAGCGCATACGTCATTCCTGAAAGGCACACACAGACTGTCATGTGCACTGGGTCCCAGGGCAAAGCAGAGGCTCCACAGGAATATGGGTTGGACCTGACTGCAGTTCTTGGAGGAGCTCCTGGGAAAACAGGGGGTGACTATGGCTCGTTGTGGGGGAAGGTCAGTGGAGGCAAAGTTCTCGGGAATAGTCATCAGTGGGCATTTCTTTGGAGGTGGCCATTTTGGGGAAATCTGGCCCCACCCATCCGTGCTAAGAAGCCCCAGGCCAAACAATAATTCAGGAGGGATACCAGCCCTACCCATCAGTACAAAGGCTGCCTAAAGACCCCCCCAGGCACACAGCCACCTCTAATTTACAGGCAGAGACAAAGCCCCACCCACCAGGAGGATAGGAATCAGCCCCACCTACCGGTGGGCAGGCACCACTCCCTCCCATCAGGAAGCCAACAGCAAGCCTCTCCAATATCAACTTCAGCCATGAGGGGGCAGACACCAGAAGTAAGAGAGGCTACAACTCTATTGTCTGAAAAAAGGACAACACACCAAAAACCTATAAAAATGAAAAGACAGAGAACTATAACTCAGACAAGGGAGAAAGAAAAACCCCAGAAAAACAGCTAAGTGATCTGGAGATTATCAGCCTCCGGGAAAAAGACTTTAGACCGTTGATGCTGAAGATGATGCAAGACATTGGAAATAAACTGGAGACAAGGATTGATAATCTACAGGAAACACCAAACAAAGAAATCCAAGATTTAAAACTTAAGCATGCAGAGATGCAAAGGACAATAACTGAAATAAAAAATTACTAGAAGCAACCAACAGCAGAATATAGGAGGCAGAAGAATGAATAAGTGAGGTGGAGGACAGACTAGTGGAAATCACTGATGAGGAACAGAAAAGAGAAAAAAGGTTGAAAAGAAATGAAGAAAGGCTCAGAAAACTTTGGAACAATGTTAAATGCACCAACATCCATATTATAGGGGTGCCAGAAGAAGAAAGAAAGGGACGGAAAAAATATTCAAAGAGATAGTAGCCAAAAACTTCTCTAACATGGGAAAGGAACCACTTACTCAAATCCAGGAAGCACAACAAGTACAATATAAAATAAACCCAAGGAGGAATATTCCAAGACACATATTAATCAAACTGACCAAAATTAAGGACAAACAGAAAATACTGAAAGCAGCTACGGAAAAGAAACAAACAGCATACAAGGGAACCCCAATAAAGTTATCAGCAGATCTTTCAGCAGAAACTCTGCAGCCTAGAAGGGAGTGGTGTGATATACTTAATGACTTAACATGATGAAAGGAAAAAACTTCCAACCAAGATTACTTTACCCAGTAATGCTCTCATTCAGATTTGAAGGAGAAATCAAAAGCTTTACAGATAAGCAAAAGCTAAGAGAATTTGGCAACACTAAACCAGCTTTACGACAAATACTAAAGGAACATCTCTAGGCAGAAAAGAAAAGGCCACAACCAGAAACTGAAATACCATAAAAAGCAAGGCTCACCAGTAAAGGCATATGTACAGTAAAGATAGGAGAACGTCCATGCACAATTATACTACAAAACTTCAGGGCAACTGCAAACCACAAACCTACAATTGATACACAAAGAAATAAAACAAACAAACAAACAAAAAAAAAAAACAACTCAAACACAACACAAAAGATAGTCATCCAACCACAAGAGGAGAGAACAAAAGAAGGGAAGAAAAAA
Source organism: Catagonus wagneri (assembly GCA_004024745.2). Lineage (NCBI taxonomy): Eukaryota > Metazoa > Chordata > Mammalia > Artiodactyla > Tayassuidae > Catagonus > Catagonus wagneri. The sequence continues at coordinate 26,628,795 of PVHT021183726.1, forward strand.
GAGTACAAAAACAAATCCAAAACAGTTAATAAAATGGCAATAAGAACATACATATCAATAATTACCTTAAATGTTAATAGACTAAATGCCCCAACCAAAAGACACAGACTGATTGAGTGGATACAAAAAAAAAAAAAAGACCCATATATATGCTGTCTTTGAGAGACCCACTTCACTTCTAGAGACACATACAAATTGAAAGTGAGAATGTGGAAGAAAATATTCCATGCAAATGGCAATCAAAAGAAAGCTGGAGTAGCAATACTCATTTCAAGCAAAACTTGACCTTAAAATGAAGAATATTTTAAGAGACAAGGACGGACACGACATAATGATCAAAGGATCAATCCAAGAAGAAGATATAACAATTTTAAATATTTATGCACCCAACATAGGATCAACACGATATATAAGGCCACTGCTACCACCTTAAAGGGAGAAACCGACAATAACACAGTAATAGTGGGGGACTTCAACACCCCACTTACATCATCCTGACAGGAAATCAATAAGAAAACACAGGCCCTGAATGAAGCATTAGACAAGATGGACTTATTAGACATTTACTCAACATTCCATGCAAAAACAATAGAATACACATTCTTCTCAAGTGCACATGGAACATCCTCTAAGATGATCACATCCTGGGCTACAAATAAAGGCTTGGTAACTTGAAAAGAAAACTGAAATCATATCAAGCATCTTTTCCGACCACAATGCTGTATGACTGGAAATCAACAATAAGGGAAAAAACTGCAAAAAATACAAACATGCTGAGACCAAACCACCAATGGATCACTAAAGAAATCAAAGAGGAAATTTAAAAAATACCTAGAAGCAAATGACAACAAAGATACAGAACTCCAAAACCTATGGGATGCATCAAAAAAAGTTCTAAGAAGGAAGTTTATAGCAATACAAGCCTATCTCAGGAAACAAGAAAAAGCTCAAATAAATTTTACATCGAAAGCAGCTAGAGAGAGAAGAACAACCCAGACCTAAAGTTAGCAGAAGGAAAGAAATCATAAAGATGAGAGCAGAAATCAATGAAACAGAAACGAAGAAAATCATAGAAAAAGATCAGTGAAACTAAAAGCTGGTTTTTTTAAAAGATCAACAGAATTGATAAACCCTTAGACACACTTATCAAGAAAAAAAAAGAGAGAGGACTCAAATCAATAAAATTAGAAATGAAAAAGAAGTTACAACGGACATGACAGAAATACAAAGGATCATAAGAGATTACTATATGCAACTATAGGCAAATAAAATGGGAAACCTAGAAGAAATGGACAAATCCTTAGAAAAGTACAATCTTCCAAGACTAAACCAAGAAGAAATAGAATAGATGGATAGAACAATCACAAGCACTGAAATTGAAACTGTAATTAAACAACTTCCAACAAACAAAACTCCAGGACCAGATGGCTTCACATGAGAATTCTATCAGACATTTAGAGAAGAGCTAACACCTATCCTTCTGAAACTATTCCAAAAATTTCAGAGGAAGGAACACTCCCAAACTCATTCCATGAGGCCACCATCACCCTGATACCAAAACCAGACAAAGATACCACAAGAAAAGAAAATTACAGGCCACTTCACTGATGAACACAGATGCAAAAATCTTCAACAAAATACTAGCAAATCGAATCCAACAATACATTAAAGGATTGCACACTATGATCAAGTGGGATTTATCCCAGGGATACAAGGATTCTTCAGTATCCACAAATCAATCAGTGTGATACACCACGTTAACAAACTGAAGAATAAAAACCATATGATGCTCTCAATAGATGTAGAAAAAGCCTTTGACAAGATCCAACACCCATTTCTGATAAAAGCCCTTCAGAGACTGGGCACAGAGGGAACCTACCTCAACATAATAAAGGCCATATATGACAAACCCAGAGCTAACATCATTCTCAAGAGTGAAAAGCTGAAAGAATGCCCACTGAGATCAGGAACAAGACAAGGATGTCCACTCTCACCACTACTATTCAATATAGTTTTGGAAGTCCCAGCCACAGCGATCAGAGAAGAAAAAGAAAGAAAAGGAATTCAAATTGGAAAGGAAGAAGTACAACTATCACTATTTGCAGATGATACTATACCTAGAAAATCCTTCAGACACTACCAGAAAACTGTTAGAGCTCATCAATGAATTTGCCAAAGTCGCAGGATCCAATATTAATACACAGAAATTGACCGCAGTTCTACATACCAACAGCAAAAGATCAGAAAGAGAAATTAGGGAAGCAATCCCATTTACCATCGCATCAAAAAGAACAGAATACTTAGGAATAAACCTACCTAAAGAGAAAAGAGACCTGTACACCGAAAACTAAGACGCTGATGAAAGAAATCAAAGATGACACAAACAGATGGAAAGACATACCATGCTCTTGGATTGGAAGAATTAATATTATCAAAATGACTATACTACCCAAGGCAATCTACAGATCCAATGCAACCCCTATCAAATCACCAAGGACATTCATCACAAAACTGCAACAACATATTTTCAAGTTTGTTTGGAAGCACAAAAGACCCAGAATAGCCAAAGACATCCTGAGAAAGAAAAATGGAGCTGGAGGAATCTGGATCCCTGACTTCTGACTGCATGACAAAGATACAGTCATCAAAACCATATGGTACTGACACAAAGACAGAAATATAGATCAGTGGAACAGGAGAGAAAGCCCAGAATTAAACCCACACACCTACAGTCAACTAATCTATCACAAAGAAGGAAAGAATATACAACAGAGAAAAGACAGCCCCTTCGATAAGTGGTGCTGGGAAAACTGGACAGCCACATGGAAAAAAAGGAAATTAGAACACTTCCTAACACCATACACAAAAATAAACTCAAAATGGATCAAAGACCTAAATATATAAGACCAGATACTATAAAACTCTTACAGGAAAACATAGGCCAAACACTCGCCAATATAAACTACAGCAACATCTTCTCAGATCCACCTGTTAGAGTAATGACAATCAAAAGAAAAATAAACAAAAGGGACTTAATGAAACTTCAAAGTTTCTGCACAGCAAAGGAAACCCTAAACAAAATGAAAAGACAACCCACAGAATGGGAGAAAATATTTGCAAATGAAGTGACTGACAAGGGATTCATCTCCAAAATGTATAAACACCTCCTACAGCTCAGTATCAAAAAAAAACAAACGTCCCCATCAAAAAATGGGCAGAAGATCTAAACACACAATTCTCCAAAGAAGACATACAGATGGCCAAAAAAACACATGAAAAGATGTTCAACATCACTCATTATTAGACAAATCCGAATCAAAACCACTATGAGGTATCACCTTGCACCAGCCAGAATGGCCATCTTCATAATGTCTACAAACAGTAAGTGTTGGAGAGGGTGTGGAGAAAAGGGAACCCTATTACACTGTTGGTGGGAATGCAAATTGATGCAACCACTGTGGAAAACAGTATGGAGATTCCTCAGAACACTGAACATAGAATTACCGTTTGATCCAGCAATCCTACTCCTGGGCATCTATCCACAGAAAACCATGACTCGAAAAGACACATGTACTCCAATGTTCATTGCGGCACTATATACACTGGCCAAGACATGGAAACAATCTAAATGTCCATCGACAGAAGAGGGGATAAGGAAGATGTGGCACACATACACAACGGAATATTACTCAGCCACTAAAAGGAAAGACATAACAGCATTTGCAGCAACATGGATGGACCTAGAAATTATCATGCTAAGTGAAGTCAGTCAGACGGTGAGACATCGGCATCAAATGCTATCCCTTATATGTGAATCTAAAACAAGGACACAATGAACTTCTTTGCAGAACAGACACTAACTTACAGACTTCAAAAAACTTGAGCTTTCCAAATGAGACCGGTTGGGGGTGGGGTATGGGCTGGGGGTTTGAGATGGAAATTTTATAAAACCAGGTTGTGATGATCACTGTAAAATTATTAATGTAATAAAATCCATTGAGTAATTAAAAATTTATATTACACAAGGAACAGATTCTAACCCTTTGTGGCTATGAGAGAGAAAACAGTAGGATTTTTTTAATTAAATTTATAAGTAAAAACGACTAACAATCTATATGAAAACTGATCTTGGCATCCCCAATTATAAAGGGATTTTTTTTTCTTTTTTGGCTGCCCCTGCAGCATATGGAAGTTATCAGGCCAGGGACTGAGTCCAAGCCGGAGCTGTGACCTACACCACAGCTGCGGCAACACCAGATCCTTAACCCACTGCGCTGGGCCTATAATCAAACTAGCATCTCCACAGAGACAAACTGGATCATTAACCCACTGCAACCCAGAGGAAACTCCTAAAGGGCATTTTTAATGCACTGAATGTGCAACCATTCCCCACAAAGTTGTTAAGAAACACCAATGAAAACGAAAATAAGTCAAGTCTTTAAGAACTTTCTTTTTTAAAGAATTTTCTTCTAAAAACATGTTTTCAGGAAACCAAGAGCTTATAGACTATCTTATCTCCTCAGGTAGGTATTAGGACTAGTAATCCTAATTACGGTATTAGGACTAGTAATCCAAGCTGTCTACCAAGCCTGAACTTGCCAGGAAGACTCCATAGATTAGATGAGGGTCCTCAGTCTGAAAGATTCTGGAATCATGTGGATTTATTAAAGCAGTTCTTTTTTTTTTTTTAAACGACTGCATTGGCAGCATCGGGAAGTTCCCAAGCCAGGGACTGAATCCAAGCTGCAGATGCAACCTGTACTACAGCTGTGGCAATACTTTTAAGCCACTGTGCCAGGCTGGGGTTGAAATCCACGCCTCTGCAGTGACCTGAGCCCCTGCAGTTAGATTCTTAACAACAGCAGGAACTGGATTTGTAAGAGTAAAACAAGCAAACACATAAACAAAAACACATGCTGCCTAGTTCCCCAAAGTCGCTATTTCTGCCTCTGAGATGCTGGGTTCACACTGGTGTGTGTGTGGGGGGGGGGGTGTTTGAAACCTATTTCCACCTCGCTCCTCTCCCCTCCAAGAGACAGGCAGGTGTGGAAGGAGATACTGTCACAAGCCAGAACCCAGAGCCAAGAGCCAATGATCCATACTTCAAAGAAGCTCAAATGGGGACCAGAGTCAAGATGAAGACAGACAGATAATTTGATGTTTTACAATGTCTGCTGAACTACGTTTGGGCAGAACCTGGAGTCAGGGAGTGCAGGAGGGTGGGGGCTGCCAGGAAGCGGAGCATCTAAGCAAAAGCTCCTGCTGCCGCACACATTTAAGTCTGCCGCAGATGCCCGTGTCTTGTATGGCTGATATTCACAAGGCGAAAATCCAAAAAGAAAGGCAGTGCTCCTTGCCATGAACGCATAATACGGGGCATGGGACAGGAAATTTGACCACAATTTAAATAAGGCAGAGATGACCAGGTGAAAGTCTTCCCAAACCCACTCCCACCAAACTGCTAGAGAGAACTCTATTCTCGCGGCAAACGTCGAGGGAACTGAGCAAACTGTACTTGTATTTGAAAGGGAGTGGTGGACTTCAGCTTATACCTGCACCAGGCAGGGATCTGAGTTCAGATAAGACTCTGGCTAATAAAGGGAAAGAGGCAGACAGCCAGGACAGGCCACAAGACACCTAGAGGCTCCTATCTGCCTTCATCTCTGGAACTTACTTCTCAGGAAGGGAGGCCAGACCTCAAGATGAGTAACTGGAGGTACCCAAGTGTCAGAGACGTAACAGTACAAGGGTTGCCTCATCAGGACAGAGACAGCCAGGGCTTTGGGCAGACAGTCTATAAGCCAAGGCCTCCACATGCTGGGAGTTACCAACAACAGACCCTGCTGCTATAGGGGCTGACGAAGGGGGAAGGGGGCTGAGCAGAAGAGGCCACTCAGGTAGAGTCAAAGGCCAGGAAGAGAAGGCGTGGCCGGGAGGGTGGAGCACACTCCCTGTGACTCCAAAGAATCTTCTGCATAGCACTGGACTGGCACAGGTCACAGCTTCTGAAGTTCTGGAACTAAAGTGACTTAGCTTGTCACTGAGGTGGTCCACAGGAAGCACCCAGAGAGACAGTCAGCTCAATTCTAACTCATTTAACATCTGCATATTGGCAAAATTACACACACACACACACACAGTCAGATCAATTCTCAGTCTTAATATTTGCATATTTGCAAAGTTATACACACACACACACACACACACACACGTTCTTTAGCCAATCATGCTGCTGAATTTCTATAGAAATATAACTTTTTTTTGTCTGGGCCAGGGATCGAACCCATGCCACAGCAGTGACCCAAGTCATTGCAATGACAATGCCAGATCCTTAACCCACTGCACCACAAGGGAACTCCCAAGAAATATAACTTTTCCCCCTTGTAAGGAACCATGAGATTACATAATGACTTCAAATTATATAACTAGGAAGTTATGAAGTTCTTAGATTATGTAACATCTAAGAACCATGGATGCATTTATTTTCTTTCGACCTATGATGTAATTCTCACTGGAAAACATGCATAAGTTATGAGGTGCTTGCACATGTAACATTTCAAAACTGGCTAGCAGAAGCACTGATCGGCTGTTACATAAGTCATTCTTCTATACATGAAAATCAATTACTAAAAGAACATGAGCTTGGCTACTCAGCTTTAAGAAATCACTTAAAATTCAGTAAACTAGAGTCATATTGACACTGTTTCCATCTTACTTGGTTTTAGCTTATTAACAAGCTTCTTTTTGCTTGTTTAAAGATTCCAACTCAGTTCTGCTAAACAATCCTAAAGGTGCTAAGAATTATTAAATTATGAAACTAATTATACATTAGTAACCCACAAACCCAGCCATAAACTGGACCTCATCACAATCCAGGCTATGGCACGTTTAAGACTTCTAACTGGTCATTTCTTTCTGTGGCTACAACCTCCTGCCAATGTATCTCTTGAATGCCCTTGATCTTACGAGTTCTCCAGGCTGTGACTGCGATGCCTCTTAGTTCCCTGTCCTCCCTCTAGCTTCTTGCCAGCTTCAAGTCTCCCTCGGCTACCACACTCCAAGGTCCACCATTTCACCGTCTCATCACACACCCTAATATCTCCCCAATCAGTGTTCTCCACTTCTGAGGGACCAAAGAACTGAAGAGGGCATCTAACTATCCTAAGAAATCTGACTACAAATTCACAGCATGCAGTTTCAGCTGGATACTAGTTTGGTTTGGCAAGTTTTTCAGTCATCTCTATTGCATTTTCCATAAGCGGCTGTTCTGAGCTCTCCCTGATTTCTTCAAGCCTCAAAACCAGACCCCTTTGCTCCCAAGAGATGACTTCATCTCCAAACACACTGAGAAAAGTAGAGGAAATTTACACTCAATCTGCTCCCGTTTCTCTTAAATCCCATAATCTTTACTCTTCTCCCCTGCTTCTCGCCAAACACAAGAAAATGTTCAAACTAGTTTAATCAACATTCATGGGGGGCATACCACAAGCCAAACCTTCCACTATCATGGACCTGGCAGAATCAACAACCCTGGTCATTAAAACTGTGATCATACCTAGCAGAGTCTATTGAGAACTATAGGAACAAAAAATTGAAACAGGTTATTTCATTAAAATGAGCATCATAGCATCAGAGGAAGGACTCACCAAATGAGGTGGACAGCCCAAGGCTAATTACCCCCAGCCCCAACACCTATTATCTTAGAGCTAGCCCCGCTCTCCTATTTTCTCTAGCACCATTCCCTTCTCTACCCTTTCTCAGACTCCAAGTTCACTCAACTAACCTTTCTTCTCCTAAGGATTAAACAGTAAAAGGAAAGTAAACTCAATTCACTTGTTCAAGCAACCACTCCCTACGAACATTTTCGTTCACGACAGGCACCCTTCACTATTAGTTACTGCCTCTTCCTGTCCTGATCACTGAATTCTAGATTCTGTTGTTCTCTCAAAGGTCACAAATGTGATCCTTACTTAATTTTACTTTCTTATACATGATGCTTTATTCAAGGGAGGCAAAGACCTAATTTAAAAAATAAGATGTGTTCCCAAAAAGAATTCAAGTTTTATTATTTTATTCCTTACTTCATGTGACCATTGAGGTTATAAAGTGATAATGCATATGAACTTGCCAACATTTATTAAATGGTAAACAAAAAAAATCCATGTTCTAAACTCATTTTAACAGAATTAAGAATCCCTAACAGATTTGAGGAGAAATACCTCAGGAAGCACTACTCTTTCCCTTCAGCTCCAACCTAGAACACGGGGCTAAGTAAAGCCAGGGATTCATTTTCTCAGAGAATGTAGTGGACAGGACCACCCCTGTGCAGGCGTCAGTTCCAAACGCTGAAGAATGCAGGCATGATTGCTCATGGAAACCGGATGGATTCACCGCTTCCTTTAGTCATAAGCAATTTTCTTGCCATTTGTCTATAAAACTCCATCAAGTGCTGACTTTTAAAATATTTGGATGCTAATGTGATCATGAGGCAAAATAGGAAAAGAATGAAATTCTAATGATTACTGTCAAGAAAAAAAGATCTCAGAATCCCCACAGTGCACACTTAACAACTATATTGTTAGTAACGCAAATATTTTTCCTAACTTGGCTGCAGCCACTCAGCATGACTTTCAGGGGAGAACAACAAGTGGACAGCAATGATCCTGTGGCTGGGTCCTCTCCCTGTGACGCATCCTCAGTGCTCTCTCACCTGGCAAGGACCACATCACAGGTGCCCACGGTCAGGGACTCATAAAGCACGAGGACAACACCCAGGTGAGGAATCTCAGGGCTTCTGCCTGCTCACCCACTGACATTCTTTTCCCTGATCTGCTAAAATCATGGGTTTCCAGACCCTTTCTCTTTTGCTTCTCCCCATAGTGTATATTTTTCTCTTTGTTGACAACAATCTAATGTGCCTGGAAACTGCTTCAAGGGGCTATGTTCCACTTGGGATCATTTTAATACTTTTGCAGATGGCTGGGAGCATTTTTTTCTCGAAATGAGCCATGAGCTCTAAATCATCTTGCCATATTTCTGCACTGATATAGAAAATACACTTGAGATGAATGCAGTCATTTTTTCACTGAACAACAGAGTCGTTAATTAAAGAGCGGGAAAGAATGCCAACTCCATATTTTCATGGCATAATGACTGTTCAATCATCCGGGAGAGCCATCTTAGTTTGGGTTCCCCCCCAAAAGACACTGAGAGAAGAACCTGGGTCAGTCTCTGTTAGTTGGGATAGTTTAGATGGGGTGGGTCGGGGGGAGGTGACCCCAGGGAGCGCAAGTTAGGGAGTAAGGAAAATATGACTGAGGAGAGAGGGAGCCAATAAAGGGAGTGGTACAGAGCAGCCACCACCGGGGCTCAAGGCCCCTAAGGGATTCTGGGAGACATGAACAGTAAACCTTAGAATGTCCCACAGAGAGAAGGGGAAATTGGACATTTGTCTTCTGACTCCGATCCTTCACTGGTTGAAGGCTGTCCCTAGGAGAGTGCACTAGTCAGCATCCTTGCCAGCACAGTGAAGCTGCTCTGCACCAGAGCAGCTCCCACAGTCCCCACCCGGGAGGAAAAGTCCCACCTGACATGGGAAGCCCTGAGTGCACATGGGAAATGCCCACCTCTCAGGTAAACTCAGAGGGAGGCCAGGAGCATAACAATAACATTTGCTACAGCAGCTGACTCCCCAGTTCCTTGTGTTTATCAAGCTACTGTGCTCTGCTGATTCATCTTTCAAGGGGTCTCAAACTCCACATATAAGTGATACGGTATTTTCTTTCTCTGACTTAGTTCACTTAGTATGATCACCTCTAGGTCCACCCATGTTGCTACAAATGGCATTATTTCATTCTTTTTATGGCTAATATTCCATCATATATATGTACCACATCTTTATCCATTCCTCTGTCAACGGACATTTAGGTTGCTTCCATGTCTTGGCTGTTGTGAGCAGTGCTGCATGGATATGCATGTATGTATGGCTGAATGACTTTGCTGCACAGCAGAAGTTAACACGACACTGTAAATCAACTATACTTCAATAAAATGAGATTAAATTTTAAAATTAAATCAACTACAAATAACTCTGAGGGGAAAAAGTCTCCTTGATCCCATTTATGAAAGATGATTGACAACACTCACCTTCCAGTCTTTAATAACCTCCTGTGACCACCCCCTACCCCAAGCTTTCCACTGTCTATAGGATGGATGAAGTTCTCGCGAGGTCATGACCCTCACTGACCTGCCCTACCTGTCCAACCCTGCTGGCCACCCACTCCTCCCACTCTCTCTCTTTCACCAATTACTCTCCTCTCCTCCTCTGACACACAATGATCCTTTCAGTTCTGAGCCTTTCCCACACAGAATGCCTGAAATCCACACTAGGAACTACCAACCCCTGAGGACTATTTTCCTTGGCTGTGGCCTACACCTTCTCCTTCTCCTCCTCCTCTGAACTATTCTAGTCTTGACAGAAAACAATGCCATTTTTCAAAATTTGTTTAAAGTGAGTAGGGCAGGAAACTCTGGCCAAACTCTTAGTATCCAAGGGGCAGAGCCTGAGATCAATGCTTCTTTCTTAAGCTCTTACAACACTCACTATAGTGACCCCTAGCCAGAGACCACCACACAGTAAATAAATCGAGATTTCTTTCGCTTGCTACAGCATGGGAGAGAGTACACCAAAGGAACTGGTGTGTCCCGAGAGGAAACCAAAAGGAAGCCATCATAGAACTTGGGTTTGTTCTGGATGATTCCAAGGAAGTCTTAGGAAAGCAGTGGCCAGATTTGGATTGGAAGCTGTCAGAAGTGGGGGCAATCTTCTGAATAAGTATCTTGGCAAATTTAATGGGAGAGAAGGGGTGTTAAAGCAGGGCTGGAGTCATCACCAGTAAAGCAGCAGCAGTCACTTAGGTCAGTCCTAAGAGGGGGATGTTTAATGACCTTTGTGGTGGCAGACAGCCCTTGTCTCAGCCTTGCTTCAGACACACTCAAGGAGTAGCCTTGTCATTTACATTCTGCAAGAGCCATTTGTGTTCTGTGGGGAACACAGCGGCCAAGCTGTCAGGGCCATTTTTCCCTTTCTCGAAAGTTACTCAAAAGATACCAGAATGACTTAAATCATTGTTGAATTACTTTCAAATTTATCCCAAACCTAAATTATAATGTAAACTTGAGCTCTTAAGTTATAACTCCATTCCTGGCAGGTACAGAAGGCACCTCCAGGCACTCGGAAGGGAATAAACCATGTTGGCTTTAACCCAATCCATGAACTCAAAGCCAGGAGGAAAGGCAATGTCTGGGCTGATACACCACAAGCATGAAAAGTGCCGAAATGCAAGGATGTATAAGGAAGTGAGTTAACATAGGGAATGGAGTATAAACTCCATCTGGAGTATGGGCGAAGCTTTCCAGGAAGACATGTCATCTGAGCTGGATGTGAAAGGATGATTAGCAGTTGACCAGTTGGAAAAAGAAGGGTGGGGACGCAGCAGACACAGCAGATGTAAAGGTGTGAGATGGCTTAGCGGGTTGGGTAGCAGAACATAAGTCAAGTTGCTGAAGAGAACTCTACTCAAAACTGAAACTTTTATGATGAAATTGAATGAATGTTCAAACCTGGAGTATACAGGGAGGGAAGGGCTGTTCCCCTTCCAGAAGCCAGTCCCTGCCTGGTTGGAGTTCAACAGTCATTCGGGAGAACCCTCAGCAATCCTAAAAGTTATCAAAGCTGCTCATTACCTGTGGCCTAATAATACTATCTGTAAGAATTTTTGCAACAAAAAAAGCTTATAGAAATGGACAAATATTTTATTTTTTGCTTTTTAGGGCCGTACCCGTGGCATATAGAAGTTCCCAGGCTAAGGGGTTGAATCAGAGCTACAGCTGTGAGCCTATGCCACAGCCACAGCAACGTGGGATCTGAGCCACATCTGTGACCTACACCACAGCTCATGGCAATGACATGGATCCTTAACCCACTGAGCAAGGCCAGAGATCGAACCAGCATTTTCATGGATACCAGCCAGATTTGTTTCTGCTGTGCCACAACAAGAATTCCCAAATGGACAGATAAACTGGACATTCATTGTAGAAAAAAAAAGGAGAATACAGTCCTATGTCCATTAAAACAGATTTGTCAGAACGTATTATGATGGATCTTTATCCCAAATACATATAATGGTATTTCATACAACTACAAAAAAAATTACTATTATTTATGTGCTTATGTAGGAGAGGTCCTCTCATTTTTAAGAGGAAAAATCCAATAACGAAAATAAGCTCATTTTTATAAAGTGATAATACACAACTCTGCATAAACCAAACAACCGAAAACATACATATGCTGTCTTCTTGTTTTACTTTCTATTTCAGGCAAGACTTATTTTGCTTTAAAAGTAATTTCTGGAAACAAGATATAAAGAGAATATAACTCCTCATGCCTGAAATCTGTCTAATATCTTTTGATAAAAACCATGTTAGTCCAAAGGTTTGTATAAAAATGTTACAGTAAGCCACAAGGCATGCTTTAATGCCACAAAAAGAACATCTGAAGGAATGACGATGCCACTATGATTCGTTGTTTTCCTTCACTAATGAAAAATGCCACATGGCAGCCCGATAACGTTTGCAACTGGCAAAGCCTTCATGAAAATAATGGAATTGCTACTGACGGGCCTGACAGATGTCACCGTGTTCTGGCCAGCAGTGTTGGGATGGACAGAGGAAAGCCAGGGAGATGCCACACGTAGTTGGAGAAACCATCAAAATCTGTTGTCCCTCTCCAGGCCAAGATAGGCGTGTACAGCACCATCGCGCTGTTCAAATATGGTCATAAACTGCAGAAACTGTCACAGTTATCACAATCATACGTTCCAGAAAAGAGGCATGGAAGACACAGGCAGCCGGAACTGGAAGGGCAGCTGGCCCATCCCCCAGTACCAGGGCTACAGGCACAACTAACATGCTGCTTGAAATGATCACGGGGAATAAACAGTGGAAGCTGCACAAAGCATAGAATTCAAAATTGACGGCAAACTAGTTTTTAAAATGTGTAGACCTGCGCTCCTACCCTGTTTTATCTTCTGTGGTGAAATTGTGTCAGTTCACCTATGTTGCTACATATGTAACACAGGTGTTCCTTATGACTCCCTTCCTTCAGGAGTCACTAATATAGATAAATGCTCCTGTTTCTAATGCTATAAAAGGAAACCAGGTACACGAGGCACCTGGAGGAGTGACATGGTCTAGTACAAATCCAGGGCTACTACGCAGAGAGCCACCTCATACCTCGCCTGCTCCCATAGGTCCAGCATTTCTCAGCCTCGCACTGTTGGTATTTTGCATCAAATAATTCTTGCTGTGGAGAATGTCCTGTGTATTAAAGGATGTTGAGCATTATCCCTGGCCTCCACCCTCCAGATGCTGGGGCACCGCCTCTCAGCTGTGATAACCGAAACACCTCCAGACAGTGCCAAGTGTCCCCAGGGGGCTAAAAACCATCCCAGTTTGAGAGAGCCACTACTCTAGATGAAAGTATGTCAAACCCAGTAAAAACATTAGTTTTTTGTTGTTGTTTGTTTGTTTGTTTGTTGCTTTTTAGGACTGCTCCCATGGCATATGGAGGTTCCCAGGCTAGGGGTCAAATAGGAGCTGTAACTGCCGGCCTACACCACAACCACAGCAAGGCAGGATCCAAGCTGCGTCTGTGACCTACACCATAACTCACAACAACGCCAGATCCTTAACCCACTGCACAAGGCCAGGGATCAAACCTGCGTCCTTATGGATGCTAGTCAGATTCTTTAACTGATGAGCCATGATGGGAACTCCCATTATTGGGTTTTAAAAGAGAAAATGAAGGAAAAACACTGCAAAAGCACAAAGAAAAATTAAAAATCTGGGTTGAAAAACTATAAATGATGACATCCAGCAAGCTTCTAAAATCTGGGTAAGGAGTTAGGACTTCAATTAAGAGATAGTTAAGAAACATATTCATATTCCCTTTCTCTCCCTCTCCTCTCTCTCTCCCCTCTCTCTCTTTGACAATTCCTGTAGCATGAGAAAGTTCCCAGGCCAGGGATCATGCCATAGAAATGCCAAATCCTTAACCCACTAAGCCATCAGGAAACTCCAAGAAACATATTCTCACCCTGGTTTTCTTAAATGAATGCCAGGGGATCTTCATTCATTTGGCGACCACTCATCATTAGCAACCGTGCGCACACTTAAGGAATTACCTTCAACTTTGAAATCAAGGTTTAGAGCGTAACCCCATCATTTCAAACTCTATGTATGACACTGAACAAGTTATATCACCTCTCCACCAGTTATTCATATGTATAATAGGGACGATAATGATCATTCATGTGGGGTTACTGCGAGGATTAAAAGAGAACACACTTAGAACAGTGCCTATTACAAGGTAGGCACCTTGTAATAGGTAGGGAAATATTTTCTCCCTTCCTCCTCACAGGGTTTAACAAGGGAAAAGTACTATAGTTAAAGGGATTGTGGGATGGCACTTTCTTCACTAAAGGCAAAGCATCTAAAATAAAACATCTGTTCAGGAAAGAAGACAACTGAGGGAAAAGCAGCGCTCCCCAGGAGACAGCAGTCACAGAAGATCAAGACTTGGCTCCAGTCACTGCCTGAGGAATAAAAAGGTGTGATTTACCACTTCATCATCCTTCTCACCTTCTTTTTCTTCTTTTCCAAAACTGTTCAATAGGTCTTAATAGATTTCATGGTGCTATTAAACTTATATATTAAGAAGTTATTGATCATATAACATTATCTTTGCATGAAATACACTAAAATGCTGATTACAGTGTTGCACCTATTTTTTTAAATATGGACTTTATTCTTTAGAATAGTCTCAGATTCATAGTAAAACTGATGGAAAGTATAGAGAGTTCCCAAATGCCCCTCCCCACCACACACAAGCACTGCTTCACCCACCATCAGCATCATATCAACATCAAAACCCATTTTGTAGAGGAGTTCTTTTGTGGCTGAGCAGGTTAAGGACCCAGAATTGTCACTGCTGTGGTTCAGGTTGTTGCTGTGGCATGGGTTCAGTCCCTGGCCCAGGAACTTCTGCATGCTGCAGGTGCAGCCAAAAAAAAAAAAAACTCATTTTATGGATTGTTTTTGTTTTTGTTTGCTTTTTAGGGCCACACCTGCAGCATATGGAGGTTCCCAGGCTAGGGGTCCAATCAGAGCTATAGCTGCTGGCCTACACCAAAGCCACAGTCATGCAGGATCCAAGCCGTGTCTGCGACCTATACCACAGCTCATGGCAACACCAGATCCTTAACCCACTGAGCGAGGGCAGGGATTGAACCCACAACCTCATGGTTCCTAGTCAGAGTCGTTTCCGTTGTGCCATGATGGGAATGCCCTAATTTTGTGGGTTCTGATGTATGCGTAATAACCATTTTATTTACCATTTTGGCTCATATGGAATAGATTTGCTGTCCTAAAAATCCTCTGTGCTCTATTTATCCTTCCATTCTCCCAAGCCCCTAATAAATACTAACCTAATCTTACTGTCTCTAAAATTTTGCCTTTTCTACAATGTCAGAGTTGGAATCATACAGTATGTCTTATTGGTTTCTTTCACTTAGCAACATTCATTTTAAAGTTCCTCGATGTCTTTGCAAGACTTGATAGCTCATCTCTTCTTACTGATGAATAATATTCCATTGTCTAGAGGTACGACAGTTTATTTACTCATTCACCATGGAAGGACACGTTAGTTGCTTCCAAGTGTGACTATGAATAAAGTTTCTATAAACATCTGTGTGTAGGTTTTTGTATGTATACAAGTTTCTGGTTCTTTTGGGGAAAAACCAAGGAGTACTAATGCTGCACTGCATGTTAAGATTGTGTATGGTTTTAAAAGAAACTGTCAGGCCATCCTCCAAAGTGGCTGTACCATTCTGCATTTCTACCAGCACTGAATGAGCGTTCCTGTGACTCCACAGCCTCACCAGCATTTGGTGCTATCAGTGCTTTGAACTGCAGCCATTCTAATAGCTGTGTAATGGTAACTCACTGTCTTAATTTGCAATTCCCTCCATGGCATATGATATTGAGCATCTATTCATACTATTATTTGCTATAACTATATCTTCTCTGTTGAGGTGTAGGTTCTGGTCTTTTGCCCAATTTTCATTTGGGCTGTTCATTTCCTAATTGTTGAGTTTTAAGAGTTCTTTGTATATTTTGGGTAATGGCCCTTTATCAGATATATCTTGTGCAAATATTTTCTCCCAGTCTCTGGTTTGTCTTCTCATTTTCTCAGTGCTTTCACTTTTCCACTTACTTTCTCACCTCTCCATTCTACTCCAAATTTGTTTCCTTACTAAGTTAATGAAAAACATCTTTTTTAAAAACCACCAAATATGTTTGCTTATTTCGGGTGTGAGGGGACAGCTGAAAAGCCAAGATGATCTCCCTCTCTGGTTCTGGTACAAGCAATAGAGAAATGCTGGGAAAGAACAGCTAGTCTGCAGCAGTTACAAGATAAACAAGTAAGCTAACCCTTGGAGCCTTCAGAATGGAAGATAAGAGAGCCATCTGGAGATCAAGAAATAAACCCTGGACTTTCTGATGTGGCAAAATGGGTTAAGATCCAACGTTGTCTCTGTGGTGGCATAAATTTGATCCCCAGCCCGGGCCAGTGAGTTAAGGATCCGACATTGCTGCAACTGTGGCATAGTTTGCAGCTGTGGCTCATATTCAATCTCTGGCCTGGGGGACTTCCACATGCTGTGGGTGCGGCCATAAATTAATTAATTAAATGCATATTGATTTTTATTAGTCTTTTATTGTTTAAGTATACTGGAAGCTTCAAGAACTAGAAATACCCCAGGGCTCTACCGTCCTCTGACAGGTCCTAGTTAGATCATGCTCTGTCTAACCAGAGTGACTGTTAGTACACTGGACACAATATATTCAGCTCTTTGGCTGAATTCTTCCTCTTGGCCCCTAATTAGCATTCACCAGCTGATGGTGAGTCACATCAATCATATGCAAAAACTAAGTACAAAATCTTTCTACCCAGCAGAAATACAATGGTTCCTGGACAGATCACAGAAATTACTATCAGAGATTGAAAGCAAATAAGCAAGTAACCATCCTTCCCAAGCAATTTATAACATTCTGAGCTTATTTTCCTTTCAAATGCATCTTAGAAGTTGTTTAGCTTAAGGACAAATCAGAAAGTCTCTTCCTAAGGAAATAGAACATGAAGGCATGGCATATCAAGTTACAATTCAGAAGCAGGCTTTTTTATTTCTTCCTGTCTTTTTTGGCTGCACCTGCAGCATATGGAAGTTCCCAGGCCAGGGATCAAATCTGAGCCGCAGCTGTGACCTACACCACGGCTGTGGTGACACCAGATCCTTAACCCACTCAGGCAGGCCAAGGATCAAACCCATGCTGCCACAAAGACTACGTCAGATCCTTACCCCACCGCGCCACAGCAGGAACTCCAGAAGCAGGCTTTTTTTTTTTCAAATGTACATAGCTAGGAGTGGTTTCATGTTTTTTTAACTGCCAAATCTAACCGCTCTGAAAAAGGAAGGGGTATCTGTAAGAGTAAGGACATGCAACTCAGCCCATCTTCAAGTCTCTGGAAATCCCAAGGGCCGAGGCATTAACAAACTGTCACTACTGACTATAATCAGCCATACTTGGCAGTGGTTGTTGAGAAAGGATTCTATACCAGAGAACACCCTGGAATAAAAAATGTGTTTTCTCCCCAATGTGTGGGTAAGAAAAGGCACTAGAGTATAGTAATTAGGATGAGGGCTGCTCTGAAAATAGATCTGAGTTCAAGTTTCAGGTCTGCTTACTAACTGTGAAACAATGAGCAAGTTATGTGACCTTTATTGTGCCTTAACTTTTTCACCTGTAAAATATCACCACAGGTCTCACAGGTTGCTCTGATCAGTAAATATGATTTTATATGCATAAAATATCGAGCACAGTGCTTGGTCCCAGCAGGTCTCAAAAAACAGTACTGGTCAATATTATTATGGATACATCAATGACATAAACCAAATACTAAATCAAATATCCACAACCAAAACAACTGCAGTCTGGAAGATAAACAGAGGCTGCATCCTATTAAGTCTCATGTGCAGACCTACTAAGACAAGCACCAGAGTTTTACTCAGGTGTCCCATGAGTGACAACCACCAGGTCATTTTCCTTAAGCTTCTTTCCACTTCCCTGGCCAGGACTACTCAGAACCACAGAAAGCAGCTTTAGCCACAAATCCTTCACTTAAAAGTTCTACAGGAAAAACGTCATTAGTCAATATTTTTCATAACAGTTAATGCCACTCCCCTGTGAAGGCTGTGATTCGGAATCTTTTTCCTACATAATACAACTTGGTGATATACATTCTCATCTCTATGCAACATCCCACTGTAACCATGACTGAGTTGAGGGACCAGACGATCTACAAACATTTGCTCTGTGCCAACCAAGCACTGGTTACAGTGCTAGAAACACAGTCATGAACAAAATGCACATATTCTTTACTTTCTGTGGCACTAACTGCCTAGAACAGTGTTCCCTGACCTCTGTCACCCAACTCAGATATGACCTAGTAATATACATATATATATATATGTATATATGTATACACACACATACAGTGGCATATATGACTGAAAGTTTCATGAAATAATATTCTTGTACTCTGATGTTTTCTTTTCTAATCTTGTCCTGTTTTTTAACATTCCAGTTGTGACTCCTAAATTAATTTTTGACACACTAATAGTCACAATCCAGGACAGGAAATATTGTGGTCCAGCATGCTATTTCATGTCTCCTTTCTGCCCTCTGCCCTTTGGTCTCACCCAGTCCAATGTGAACACACAACAAAAGCTAAACTGCACTCAACACAATATTTTCCTCTGGAAAAAAATAAATTTTTCTCATGCTAGAATCTTCTATTAGATATTGCTTGTTCTGATGGAAGACAACCAAAAATAATAAAACCTCGTGGAATTTTGATGATTCTCCTGTTTATTCCAGGAGGAAGAGAATGGCCAAACTTGGTATCAAATGGCCTCCAAAACAGGATACATCAAGTAACGCAGTCAACGCCTTTCATTCCCACTGTCTTGGGGCATCTGAAATTGTCATAAGAGAATCACTCAAGAGAACACTTTCTATCACTTAAACTCTTCAGGACAACTCTTTCCAGACAAAAGACAATAAAGCTTCATTAATGTTGATCTTACTTACTTGGAATTTGGCACAAAGACTTTAAACAGTTTACCCACTTTACCTTTGCCAGCCTAAGAAAGAGATTGATGAGCAAATTAAGACCAAGAGGACTATAAGAAAAATGTTTACCCTATTTGAGAGAATAAATTCATCTAACATTGTGGAGGAAACAGCACAGTCATACCAGTGTGATAAATGCTCATTACAAATCACTTTTATCTAGTTCTGTTAAGGCACTTTTGGCAGAACTTCTATTTGGCAAAACAGTCCAAGTTTTCAAAATGTTATTTGTACTTCAATAAAGCTGCATTTACTTTAAAGTAGACTGATTCAGAATAACATTCAACATTTTAATGAGTGCCTAAAGTTATTTTGTTAGTAAGCTTTTACAGTATTATACACCTTAGTTCTTTCTTTCTTTCTTTTTTTTTTTTTTTTTTTGGCCGCACCCGCAGCACACAGAAGTTCCTGGTCCAGGGATCAAATCCATGCCACAGCAGTGCCAACTTTGGATCCTTAACCCACTGACACACAAGGGAACTCTGACCTTAATAATTCTTTTTTCTTTTGCCTTTTTAGAGTCGTACCTGTGGCATATGGAAGTTTCCAGGCTAGGTGTCAAATCAGACCTATAGCTGCTGGCTTATACTACAGCCACAGCAATGCAGGATCCGAGCTGTGTCTGAGACCTATACAACAGCTCATGGCAATGTCGGATCCTTAACTCACTGAGAGAGGCCATGGACCAAACCAACATCCTCTTGGATGCTAATTGGGTTCATTACCACAGAGCCACAACAAGAACTCCCCACGCCCCCGCCCTTTTTTTTAACTGTCCCACCTGCGGCATATGGAAGTTCCCAGACTAGGGGGTCATATTGGAGCAGCAGCTGCAGCCTATACCACAGTCACGGCAACACCGGATCTGAGCTGCATCTGTGAGCTTTGCCACAGTTTAGGGCCACTCCAGACCCATAACCCACTGAGAGAGGCCAGGGATCGAACCCATATCCTCACAGAAACAATGTCAGGTCCTTAATCCACTGAGCCACAGTGGGAACTCCTCACCTTAATTCTTAAATACAGCTCTCAAGGACATAAACCTCAGGTTTTTCTATGTCAAGCAGAATGCTCTAGTATTCTGATTCCAAGTGTAGAAAAGAGTTTTATTTTCTTCTACTCAAAATAGATTTGTTATACGTGTTATACATATGTATCTGTTATACATGTTATACTATGTATTGCTTTATTTTTCTTAATCATGACCCCCATTAAGACAATCCTAGACTTGCCTGTTTAAATGTTCAATTTATTGCATGTTAAATAATTCTTTCTGATTCCAATGAAGATACAATCTTCTAATAATTTCAAATACTTGAGAATTTTTCTAAAGATTCTATATTCCCTGAGTTTATATCATAAAACATGCACTTCTCCAAAATGTTCTGCTTATTACTAAATGACAATGTTCCCATTACCTTTTTTTCTACTATATTTTCTATGGTTAAAGGAGAATGGAAGAAAGAGGGAGGGAAGGAGAGAGGAGAGAAAGAAGGGGGAGGAGGTTGGCAGAGGAGGAAGCGGGGTAGAAGCAAGAGACAAACTCCAGACACTGAACAATGAGGTTACCACTGCTCTAAATGTACCCAAGTTAACTGACTGCACAGAGGACAGCAACGCAAAATTAATAAATCCATATAGGTGCAATTTTTCTTTCGGTTTTCTGGGGGGAGTTTCTTGGTTTCACCTGTGGTATATGGAAGTTTCCAGGCCAGAGACTGAAATGAAGCCACAGCTACAATCTACACTGCAGCTGTGGCAGTAACAGATCCTTTAACCCACTGCACTGGACCGGGGTTCAATCCTGCACCTCCTCAACAACCCTAGCTGCTGCAATCACATCCTTAACCCAGTGCGCGGGGCCAGGGGTCCAAGCCACTGCAGTCGATCGTCCATCCACTGCACCACAGCAGAAAGTCCATACGGGTGCAGTCTTTAGAAACCAAGATGCACATTACCCAAGAGAAGTGACCACTAAAGGATGAAGGAATCTGCTGCTTTTCAACAGCAGTCTTCATCCACTGTCTCCTTGGTGACTAAATCATGGTATTTCCACATAGGATGATGAGATTTTTGTTTCCCAGACTCAACCTTAAGAACCACCATGGGAATCTGTTAAATACATAGATTCTCAGCCCCACCCGGACCTACTATGCCAGAATCTCTAGAGTCGAGTCTTAGTTTCTAAATGATGGCAAATTCAAGCTGCTGGCTTTTGACCTTTCTGCCAGGTAGCATCCTACTAGTGCATACAGCTACTCACACAACTGCTCTGATAAAGGACTGATGACTTAGAAAATAAAATTTGGACAGACTACTAGAAGTTCGTGTCCAAAACACAGGACTAGTTCCAGGAAGGTAAAGAAAGGGACAGACTACAGTAACAGTAGCCATGAAAAAAAGTTCGTTTAGGCTCAAATATTGAACCAATAAGCATTATAAATCTAGACACTGAAATACAACACAAATACGTGGTTGTACTAGCTCTCTGGCATGTTAGGGATCATCTACATATTCCAAATCATCACATCACCATGAAGTTTAGGATTTCATAATCATCCAAAACATGGCACAAGTCCCTAGATATATATTTATATTCTTTGGTCTCTGTAATAATAATAGTTTGGAATAAAGAAGACTTAAAGATTACTTACTCTTTCTACTACAACATTCAGAGGTAAGAAAGGAGAGCCACATCAGATGAAAGAGCAAATAATTACTTTCCAAAGTTTCTCCTGCCATTTTCACTTTACATCTACTAAATACAAACTATGGTCAAAAAAACTCCATCTCTGAACTAGGCCATTTGAAAAAGAATATAGGAATATACATATCAGGAAAGTTAGCCAAGATCTGATTCAGCAGCTGTGTGTTTAAGTCCTAAGAGCAACTCAAGTACACGCTGAACAGCAATTTCCTCTGAGAGAAACTTTTCATTTTTTTCTCTCTTCCTTGAGCTCAATCTCTCTCTTCTGGCACATTCTGCTCATCATGTAGTACTGTGTACATTTATAGCACTTCATAAATAAAAAAATAAGATGATGTCTGTAGACCTAGGCCTGGAGGGATCAATTCTTAGGCACAATTCCAAAGGTTAACTTTAACCATGTGGAAATTATGCTAAATGCCCTCAAATGTACTGCTTAAATGGTTCTATTTTCAAAGCAACATATATAATCAAAATGTGGATATAGTTGGCCGTTCTGAATGGGTTAAAGGTGTCAATAACTGGGAACTAATCTGAAACATTAATCTATATCTCTCCATGATTATCTAACATTTCTAAAGTTGTAACCACATTTTAAATTTTTAAAAAATGACTCAGTTCTCAGTTTCTCAGGATAACAACGGGGAATACTGTAGCATGGGTAATGCAAGAGAGTAAGCCATACCAAACGATCTGGGATTATTTTACTCTTCATGCTTCCTTAGGGATTTTCCTGAAGGACTGATCAAATCACATTTTTATTAGGCTAGTAATGACGCTTATGTCATTCTTTAAATAAAAATACCTGACAACAGGGAAAGAGGCTCCAGTTCATATTCAAGGTCCAATTTACTCACCCCAGGCCAAGGATTTCTGAATGGCCACAAACAACCAAATAGGTAGACAGCCCACTAATGGCAGTTTTTACTTCTGAATAATGAGTATATAACACACTAAAGCATAACTGAGAAGATATCCAATAGCACTTGGCAAGGTTTCTACAAAGCTACGGAATTCCACTTGGAAATTTACCATGTCTTCTTACAACTGTTTAGCACGTGAGCTTCCCTTTTCTTGCCACTATGGTCACAAATAAGACACTAACAAGATCAGAGTTTCAGGATGAATTCCAGGCCACTGAGGTCCAATGAACAACACTCATAATAAGAATTATAAAATGATTTACATTTCATGCCATGAGTAGCTCTAATAAAATGAGATTAGAAAAGGCAAGTTGGATGAAAACGAAAAAGAAAATTGACTAGTCTTGCAGAGTTTAGTATCATTTAGTAATTAAAGTCATGGGGAGAAGGTGCAGCAAACACAAAACTAAACAGCAACAACAAAAAAGCTAGACCACAACACATAAGGCTCAACTTGCAGAGTCATTGTTTCCTGAAATGCTTGAAGGTAGTTTTCATTGTCTCCCAGTGACTATATGAAGCATTTAATGAAGTACACAACCAAGTTTCTTGACACTGAGGTTATACTAGAAAAACAAAAACTATCCATGAAAGTATATGTTGACAGATGATTTGAAAATACTATGTAATCTTGGAAGAAAACTAAGGGTCCTAGACTTTCTTTTCTGACCATCTAGGCATTAGTGAATGTCCTCTAGGTTAAAGCAGAGGAAAGGCCAGGCAAGGAAAATGCTCAGCTTGAAAGAGAAATCTAGTGGGTTCTTCACTGTGTGACAGATGAAAAGAAGAAGCGGTCAGGGAAGGAAATCTAAATTCACACTATACTGGGGAAAAAATAATCAGCTATTAAATCTGGTACATAAACGAGAAGCCTTAAGTGTAACAGTGGGAGTTTATGTGTTAAAAACTTGTTATTACATGTAGAATTACCATGACACATGGCCATCAAATGAATGGTCATCTTTGATATCGTAAGTTGCTATGATATCTTCTATAATAACATTTCTATTATAACGAAGTACTTAGAATATTACTCTGAACCTATGGGATGCAGAAAAGCAGTTCTAAAAGTCACGTTTATGACAATACAAGCCTACCTCAGGAAATAAGAAAAAGCTCAAATAAACAACCTAACTTTACATCTAAAGCAGCTAGAGAGGGAAGAACAGACAAGACCTAAAGTTAGTAGAAGAAAAGAAATCATAAAGATCAGAGAACAAATCAATGAAATAGAAATGAAGAAAACCATAGCAAAGATCAATGAAACTAAAAGATGGTTTTTTGAAAAGATCAACAAAACTGATAAACCTTTAGACAGACCTAACACGAAAAAAAGAGAGAGGACTCAAATCAGTAAAATTAGAAAAGAAAAAGGAGAAGTTACAATAGACATCACAGAAATACAAAGGATCATAAGA
This sequence comes from Catagonus wagneri, assembly GCA_004024745.2. Taxonomy (NCBI): domain Eukaryota; kingdom Metazoa; phylum Chordata; class Mammalia; order Artiodactyla; family Tayassuidae; genus Catagonus; species Catagonus wagneri. The sequence goes on from PVHT021183726.1 coordinate 26,653,157, forward strand.
GACTACTACATCCAAACTATATGCAGATAAAATGGAAATCCTAGAAGAAACGGACAAATTCTTAGAAAAGTACAATCTTCCAAGACTAAACCAAGAAGAAATAGAATAGATGGATAGAACAATCACAAGCACTGAAATTGAAACTGTAATTAAACAACTTCCAACAAACAAAACTCCAGGACCAGATGGCTTCACATGAGAATTCTATCAGACATTTAGAGAAGAGCTAACACCTATCCTTTTGAAACTATTCCAAAAATTTCAGAGGAATGGACACTCCCAAACTCATTCCATGAGGCCACCATCACCCTGATACCAAAACCAGACAAAGATACCACACACAAAAAAAACAAAATTACAGGCCATTTCACTGATGAACACAGATGCAAAAATCTTCAACAAAATACTAGCAAATCGAATCCAACAATACATTAAAGGATTGCACACTATGATCAAGTGGGATTTATCCCAGGGATACAAGGATACTTTAATATTCACAAACCAATCAGTGTGATACACCACGTTAACAAACTGAAGAATAAAAACCATATGATCCTCTCAATAGATGTAGAAAAAGCCTTTGACAAGATCCAACACCCATTTCTGATAAAAACCCTTCAGAGACTGGGCACAGAGGGAACCTACCTCAACATAATAAAGGCCATATATGACAAACCCAGAGCTAACATCATTCTCAAGGGTGAAAAGCTGAAAGAATGCCCACTGAGATCAGGAACAAGACAAGGATGTCCACTCTCACCACTACTATTCAACATAGTTTTGGAAGTCCCAGCCACAGAGATCAGAGAAGAAAAAGAAAGAAAAGGAATCCAAATTGGAAAGGAAGAAGTACAACTATCACTATTTGCAGATGATACTATACCTAGAAAATCCTTCAGACACTACCAGAAAACTGTTAGAGCTCATCAATGAATTTGCCAAAGTCGCAGGATCCAATATTAATACACAGAAATTGACCGCAGTTCTACATACCAACAGCAAAAGATCAGAAAGAGAAATTAGGGAAGCAATCCCATTTACCATCGCATCAAAAAGAACAGAATACTTAGGAATAAACCTACCTAAAGAGAAAAGAGACCTGTACACCGAAAACTATAAGACGCTGATGAAAGAAATCAAAGATGACACAAACAGATGGAAAAACATACCATGCTCTTGGATTGGAAGAGTTAATATTATCAAAATGACTATACTACCCAAGGCAATCTACAGATCCAATGCAACCATCTATCAAATCACCAAGGACATTCATCACAAAACTGCAACAACATATTTTCAAGTTTGTTTGGAAGCACAAAAGACCCAGAATAGCCAAAGACATCCTGAGAAAGAAAAATGGAGCTGGAGGAATCTGGATCCCTGACTTCTGACTGCACGACAAAGATACAGTCATCAAAACCATATGGTACTGACACAAAGACAGAAATATAGATCAGTGGAACAGGAGAGAAAGCCCAGAATTAAACCCACACACCTACAGTCAACTAATCTATCACAAAGAAGGAAAGAATATACAAAAGAGAAAAGACAGCCCCTTCGATAAGTGGTGCTGGGAAAACTGGACAGCCACATGGAAAAAAAGGAAATTAGAACACTTCCTAACACCATACACAAAAATAAACTCAAAATGGATCAAAGACCTAAATATATAAGACCAGATACTATAAAACTCTTACAGGAAAACATAGGCCAAACACTCGCCAATATAAACTACAGCAACATCTTCTCAGATCCACCTGTTAGAGTAATGACAATCAAAAGAAAAATAAACAAATGGGACTTAATGAAACTTCAAAGTTTCTGCACAGCAAAGGAAACCCTAAACAAAATGAAAAGACAACCCACAGAATGGGAGAAAATATTTGCAAATGAAGTGACTGACAAGGGATTCATCTCCAAAATGTATAAACACCTCCTACAGCTCAGTATCAAAAAAAACAAACGTCCCCATCAAAAAATGGGCAGAAGATCTAAACACACAATTCTCCAAAGAAGACATACAGATGGCCAAAAAAACACATGAAAAGATGTTCAACATCACTCATTATTAGACAAATCCGAATCAAAACCACTAGGAGGTACCACCTTACACCAGCCAGAATGGCCATCTTCAAAATGTCTACAAACAGTAAGTGTTGGAGAGGGTGTGGAGGAAAGGGAACCCTATTACACTGCTGGTGGGAATGTAAATTGATGCAACCACTGTGGAAAACAGTATGGAGATTCCTCAGAACACTGAACATAGAATTACCGTTTGATCCAGCAATCCTACTCCTGGGCATCTATCCACAGAAAACCATGACTCGAAAAGACACATGTACTCCAATGTTCATTGCGGCACTATATACAATGGCCAAGACATGGAAACAATCTAAATGTCCATCGACAGAAGAGGGGATAAGGAAGATGTGGTACATATACACAATGGAGTATTACTCAGCCACTAAAAGGAAAGAAATAACAGCATTTGCAGCAACATGGATGGACCTAGAAATTATCATGCTAAGTGAAGTCAGTCAGACGGTGAGACACCAGCATCAAATGCTATCCCTTATATGTGAATCTAAAACAAGGACACAATGAACTTCTTTGCAGAATAGATACTGACTCACAGACTTTGAAAAACATGGTTTCCAAATGAGACAGGTTCGGGGGTGGGGAGATGCACTGGGGGTTTTTAATGGGAAATGCTATAAAATTGAATTGTGATGATCATTGTACAGCTATAAATGTAATAAAATTCACTGAGTTATTAAAAACAAAAAACAAACCAAACAAACAAACAAAAAAACCAAGCAGGTGGTTGCCAGAGGGGAGGGATATGAGGGGGGTAAAGAAATAGGTGAGGGAGATTAGGAGGTACAAATTGCCAGTTGCAAAATCACTGAGTCAGGGGTATGAAATGTACAGTGTGGAAAATATATTCAATAACTATGGAATACCTTGTATGGTGAAGAACAACCAGACTGACCATGGTGACTACTTTGAAATATATAGAAATATTGAAAATATGTTGTTTAATAGGAACTAACATAGTGTTGTAGGTCAATTATACTTCAAAAACAAACAAACTCATAGAAAAAGAGATCAGATCGTAGTTACCAGAGGAGGGGGTGGGGGATGGGGAAGTTGGATGAAGGTGATCAAACGCCCAGTTTTAAGTTAAACATATATGAGGATATAAAGTACATGATAAAACATGATGAACACTGTTGTGTGTTATATATGAAAGTTGTTAGAAAATCCTGAGTTCTCATTACAAGGAAAAATTTTTTAACTTTGTATCCATAGGAGATGATGGATGTTCACCAGTGACAATCTTTTCATAACATACATAAATCAAATCATGTATGCTGTACACCTAAAACTTATACAGTGCTGTATGCCAATTCTAACCCAATAAAACTGGAAGAAAAAAAATACTACTCTGTTGTTGAATAAAAGGTTGTACGCTATTTTTCATTATGATAATCCTCTCCAAATATTTCTATTTAACAAATATTTGGGGACAAACAGGATAAGGATAAAGGGTGATTTCTCTCTCTAGCAAAACTGCAGCATTCCACGGTCTCCATTATCAAAACCACTGATCTCTCCAACTCTCATGATTTACCTTTCTTGGATTTGGCTCCAATCTTCAGTTTTGACGGCCAAGCAATCTGCGTATTTGTTTCCTCCATGATCTGTAGCAAAAATTAATAGGAAAATATTGATTCAATTAAGAACTTGTATTTACAGATAAGATTTTTCCTGAAAAAAAAAATTTCAAGTTTTGACTCATGTTGACGCAACACAGTGGAATCCTTTTGGAATCCTTTTTTAGATTCCTTTTACAACACTGCACACACACAAAAAAAAAAAACCTTGGGGGGGAAACATGCACTCTTATAAGCTTTTAATATATTAGAAATATGCAAGTATATTTTGATACTCCCAGTGTTCCTCCCTGTGATGGCCCAGAATTTTAACAGAGAGACAAGACCAAAAAGTACATGAACAAGTAATTAACCCAACTGGATGCCAAACCATCCGAGATGCTTGCGCTGAATAAAATTCCCCAAGACAATTGCCAACGGATTGCAACACACCAAACACGATCCTTGTAATACAAAACTACGTGGGTTAGGCCTTACTAAATGAAGTTTTTTTTTTCCTGGGAAAAAAAATAACTTGCGTCGGGCACATTTGTATTTCATTAAAACTGATGAAAAGCCTCTAGACAGGACATCACGTCGTAAGGCTGCATTTCCCATCTTCCGCCTAGTCTAAAATGGCATTTTTGCCACAGTTCTTTCCCACTTACAGGCAGCTAACACTGGCCAAAGGGACTTGAGACCTAAATGTGCCAAAGCACAAGGACAAGTGACAATGTCTGCAGAGCAGAGGAAGTCGACGATAAGTGAGAGATGGAGTAGCCAGACAATGCTCATCCTTGCTTCTTGTCCACTTTTATCACATAAATTAGCCTACTTAAGGTCCACTTTTGTACCATGACTATAAAATTCACCTATCAAGTGAATAGTACAAAGAATTGAACAAATTAGTCAGCAAATGACAGCAACTACCACTTATTAATCACCAGAGTAGGACAATGTTTATTTTTTAATGTGGATTTAGAGTTAACTAAAGTTAATGGTGAAGGCAATGAAAACCATTAACAGGGAAATTAATAAAAAGTATGCTTTCCCCCTTCATATTGCCTATGTACTGGGCATGAGGCTAAATGGTTAAATGTTAACATGCATCATACTTCATTTGATCCCCGTTATCACAGCAGAAAAGGGCTTGTGGCAGATGTTTCAGACTGGCAGCCCACAGTTGCTTTTTGCCCATCCATCATATGGTCTGATTTTCTTTTTTGGCCACCTCATGGCATATGGAGTTCCCAGCCCAGGGATCAGATCTGAGCCGCAGTCATGACCTACACCACAGCTGCAGCGATGCTAGATCCTCATTACAAGGTCTTTTTTCATGTGAGCCAACCTTTTTAAATCTGGCAATTTCACTGAGACATTCAGATTTTTGTTTGGAAAACGTGGCAGATTTAGCAACTGGAGCCCACATTCCTACGTGGCAACACTTGGCTGGCACCGAGGACCAGACGCCCCCTTTAATTGGGGTCAGAAGACTCTAGGCTGCCCCCCAGCCCCCTCTGGGTCTCCCACAAGGAGACCAAGAGCTTCTTGCCATCATCAGCACCATGTCTGTATCACTCACTCACCATTTATCACGGTGTTTGGACTGCTGTTTTTTGTAGAGAAGTATTTTCCTACACCCATGTCTCTATTAAAAATTAAAACACAAAAGTGAAGTCACAATTGTCTTCACCGAGTTGAGTTCCTGGCCTAGCCCTGAAGCTGGGCAAGCTTGCTGCCCCAACTCTACAGGTCTGGCCGCTGCCTCTTCTCCTCCCATCGACGCTGTCCTTGTTCATCTGTTCTGTTGTCTCCTCCGTTACACTGCTGAGTGAACTCTAAATCTGTATTTCTCAATTAAATAAATTATTATTATTCTCCTCACTTTCCTCGGCTGCACACTGCTCTCCCCAAGCACTCGCACAGCAGACTCCCTTCAGCGCTGTGTTCACCATCACGTCCCCAGCTACCACTTTCCCAGCTCCCCCTGCACTATCACACCACCCCAACCGCTTCACTGTGTTTGTTTTCCGTATCACCATCTGAAATTCTCCTATTTTCTGTGCTTAACTGTTTATAGTTTGTCTCTGCAAAATAAAAGCTCCCTACCCCGCACACAGTAAGTAAAGATCTCTTTGGGTAATGAATCTTCAGAGCACCCCTAGGAAGGAGATTTCTTCATTCTTCAAACAGCCGGGAAGCAGTGGAGTAGGGATAAAAACCCCTGAGTAATGACAAAACCCATTCTTTTTACCACCAGACTATACTGAACAGAAGGCCTCTATCTTTTAAAAATGCATACATGTACATTTGAAAATATGCCTTAGGATTTGTGCACACTGACTGGTTTGAGCAACCTACAAATATTTATCAAAAAGCCTACTTCGGTGCCCCAGTGCCAGGACCCAGAGCACAAGAAACAATTCCTGGTGTTCACAAGCCTAGAGTCAAGTCAGGGGCACAGACAGAAAAGGCCACTGCCTGACAGTGGGCCGGGTGTGGGCACAGAGCCAGCTCGCAAGGGTGGCTCTGGCCCGTGTGGTGAAAGGTCGGGTCAGAGAGGAGGGAAGGTTAGTAAAGGTTCCCCCAAAATACAGCCTGCAAAATCACTCAAATCCTGAAAGCCAAGTAAAAGCAAATTTATGAATGAGTTCATTAGTCACTAAACAAGGGCAGGAAGGCCCAATCAGGAAGGATTTCTCATTGTTCATATTTTACCACTTATTGGTCCTAACTAGTGTACATGTCTCTTCAAAGTTACTAAAATTAGATTTAGCAATGCTGCCCTTGTTTAGAGAGAAAAATGGAAAAAAAATCTTACATAATGTTGTTGGTTAGGGGAAGCAGGAAAAAAATAATCTACATACTTTTTCTGAATTAAATAGTTGGGCCACTTAATCCAGTAAATTGTATCAGGTGCCATAATTATAATATTTAATAAAGAAGCTTCTTTGTCACATATCATTGGAAGATATAACTTTCTGAAATCTTAATCATCTTCAGAGCTTCCCAGAAATCACCCTACATATGCTCCTCTTTTTATTAAATACCAATAGATGCTCCATAACGGAAGATAACATGCCAGAGAAAATATCCTAACAGCCATCGAGTTGAAATGCCCTTTTTACACATACTCCCTCTAAACCTCACACTAGTCCTGTGTCTCTACTGTGCAGTGAAATGGTGGGACCCCAAAACCTTATTTTCAACCTACCCACATCAACACTGTCTTTGAAGGGAAGAGACAATATTCTAAGCTTAGTATACCTAATTCTAAAACCAGGGTTCTAGCTTGTGTACCACAAGATCGCTGAGATCTACACACTCTCTGTGCTGTAATAAATGTTACACTCGTCAGAGAAAACAAATTACTAGTTATTAGAATTTGGTGCCTATAGCTTAACTTTTCCATAGGACTAGAAAAAAAAACAAATCCGCTGATGGTGGCCAGCCAAAGTCACTCACCAGGCTGCAATCCCTACACAGGGCACTGGATGCCTTCTCAAGCACCTTGATTTGCTCATCATTGTACTTAATCTAGTCATTAAAGGCAGGTGGCTCGAGAATCCAAGACCAGCACTGCTCCTGTCTAGCTATCAGGTTGGGTAAATTAATTTCAGCAGCCTCACTCTTCTCCTCTATACAATTAATTACTCAGAGTTGTTGTGCTTCACTAAGAAAATATGTGGAAAACCCTAAAGCACAGAGCATGGCACACATCCAATGCCAGGTGATACCCTTGCTATGCTCATTCTGCAGGAGATGACTCCTGGCCAGATGCTGTCCCAGACACTAGGGATATAACAGCAGACAAGACAGTGCTTCCCTCCAGGAGCTCATGGACCAAAAGGGAGAAGACAAGTGAAGCCATCATGGTACCAAGCTTCAGAGGGACAGAGCAATATGAGTGGACTGAGGGGATCCCAACCCAGTGGTCCTTAGTCAAGCAAAATTATCTCAAGACAATGCCTATTAATGCTGTGACTGGAAAGAGAAGAAAAATGTTGGCTAGCTGGGGAAAGAGGGGGGAAAGTGACCAGGGCAGAATAGGTGTGTGTGTAGAGAGAGTTCCAGAAGCGGGGAGGGCAGGTATCCCAGAGTGCCTGAGGGTGATTCAGTGCAGCAAGGTGCTCCGAGGACACTTCGAGCATCCAGGGCAAGGAATGTCTCACATCTTCTCCACCCTCTCAAGGCTCTGCGTGGAGACCTGAAGACACCACAACCCACGACCAGCCAGAACCTGTGCTCCACTACCACTTGGTATGAATACACTCTGTGAACCTGTGGGGTAACAACCAATAGGAAGGGGCCATACTTACTCACTTGAAGGCAGTCAAATTCCCCAGAGGAAGTTATCAATGAAGCTTTTCAAACCATCCTCTCCAGTGACCCCAAGGCAGTTTCCAGAGCTCAGACATCGCACACTGCATTGGTTTTGACCTCAGCCAGTTACCCAAGCAGGACCAGAGCAGGAAAACAAGTTTAGGAGGAGCTGGAAGGGTCCAAGAATCCTAGGATTGGATCTGAATTACTGGAACAGCATGTCCCCTGGTAGAAGCAGGGTAGAGGTGGAGGTCAGGGAGTTCGGAGGCAGAAATTAGGGCAGTAAGCAAATCAGAGACTCTGTATCTAGCATGTTATGCTTAAAAAGATGCCCTACATGGTCTCAAAACTGGTAGAGAAGGGAAATGGAAAAGGTGAGTTCAGGAAGCTGTGGCCAAAATCAAAGGAGCCACAAAACCTCAGAAAAAAACGACCATCTTACATCCTAAAACAACAACAACAACAAAAAACCCACTAAAGTGATTTCCAGCTAGGTTTTTCCTTAACCTTATTATAGCCCGTTTCCACCTTCAAAAAAACAAACCTCAGAGAGCACACTACTTATTTTGAATCCTATTCTATAGACATCAAATCACACCTTAAACACTTTAAAGACTTTTAAATTCATAATTCTGGATGGTTCTACCTTAATATAGCAGCCAATGAATGAAGGTCAGAGATAAAGCTAGGATTTCTCCTAGAAGTCAAAAAGAGCTAGAAAGCTAGAAAGCTTACAGGCCAGTTCCACATGCCTTTTTTTTTATTAGAGTTTATTAACAACGTTTTGTCAATTTCTGCTGTACAGCAAAGGGATCCAGTTATACATACATATACATTCTTCTCTGTACATTATCTTCTATCATGTTCTATCACAAGTGATTGGATACAGTTCACTTGTGATACAGTTCCCTGTGCTGTAACAGTAGGACCTCACTGCTTATTCATTCTAAATATAATGGTTTGCATCTACTAACATCAAACTCCCTGTCCATCCCATTCCCACTCCCACCCCACCCCCTGCAACCACAAAACTGTTCTCTATGTCTATGAGTCTGTTTCTGTTCTGCAGATACGTTCATTTGTGCCATATTTTGGAGTCCCATATAAGTGATATCATATGGTATCTGTCTTTCTCTTTCTTATTTCACTTAGTATGAGAATCTCTAGTTCCATCCATGTTGCTGCAAATGGCATTCTTTTTATGGCTGAATGGTAGTCCATTGTGTATTGTACCACATCTTCTTATTTGATTCATCTGTCAATGGACATTTAGGTTGGCTATTGTGAATAGTGCTACACTGAACACAGGGGTGCATGTATCCTTTTCAAAAAGAAACGTTTGTCTGGAAATATGCCCAGGAGTGGGACTGCTGAATCATATGGTAGTTCTATATTTAGTTTTCTGAGGTACCTCCATACAGTTTTCCATAGTGGTTGTATCAATTTACATTCCCACCAACAGTATAGGAGGGTTCCTTTTCCTCCACAGCCCCTCCAACATGTTTTTGTACACTTATTAATGATAGCCAATCTGACCTGTGTGAGGTGGTACTTCATTGTAGTTTTGATTTGTATTTCTCTAATAATTAGTGATGTAGAGCATTTTTTCATGTGCCTGTTGGCCATCCACATGTCTTCTCTGAAGAAATGTCTATTGAGGTCTTCTGCCTATTTTTTCATTGTGTTGTTTTTTTGCTGTTGAGTTATATGAGTTATATGAGTTGTTTGTATATTTTGGAGATTAAGCCCTTGTCAGTTGCATCCTTTGAAGTTATTTTCTCCCATTCTGTGGGTTGTCTTTATTGTTTTATTAATGGTTTTCTTTGCTGTGCAAAAGCTTGTAAGTTTGATTAGGTCCCACTGGTTTGTTTTTGTTATTTCTATTGCTTTGGGATACTGACCTAAGAAAACATTTTGTAAGGTGGATGTCAGAGAATGTTTTGCTTATGTTCTCTTCTAGGAGTTTGATAGTGTATTGTCTTCTGTTTAAGTCTTTAAGCCATTTCGAGTTTATTTTTGTGCACAGTGTGAGGGTCTGTTCTAGTTTCATTGATTTAAACGTAGCTGTACAGTTTTCCTAACACTACTTGCTGAAAAGACTGTCTTTTTCTTATTTTATATTCTTGCCTCCTTTGTGGTATATTAATTTATTATAGGTGTCTGGGTTTATTTCTGGGTTCTCTGTTCTATTCCACTGGCCTGCATGTCTGTGTGTGTAACAGGACCTCACTGTCTTGATTACTGTAGCTTTGTAATATTGCCTGAAATCTGGGAGAGTTATGCCTCCAGCTTCAATTTTGTTCCTCAGGATTGCTCTGGCAACTCCGGGTCTTTTATGGCTCCATATAAATTTTTGGATTGTTTGTTCTAGTTCTATGAAAAATTTCATGGGTAATTTAATTGGGACTGCATGAATCTGTAGATTGCTTTTGGGGTAGTATGGCCATTTTAAAGATACTAGCTCTTCCAATCCAGGAGCATGGAATATCTTTCCATTTCTTTGAATTTTCTTTAATTTCCTTGATTAATGTTTCATAGTTTTCACTGTATAGGTCTTTCACTTCTTTGGTCAGTTTTATTCCTGGGTTTAATTTTGGGGAGTGTGATTTTAAAAGGTATTGCATTTTTATATTCCTTTTCTAATATTTCATTGTTAATATACCAAAATGCAAACTATTACTGAATGTTATCCTGCTATTTTGCTGAATCACTCATCAGTTCAAGCCGTTTTTGTGTTGAGTCCTTCGGGTTTTCCATATACAACATCATGTCAACTGCACGGAGTGACAATTTTACTTTTTCTCTTCCAATTTGGATACCTTTTATTTCTTTTGTTTGCATAATTGCTGTGGCTAGGAATACCAATACTATGTTGAATAAAAATGATGAGAGTGGGCATCCTTGTCTTAGTCCAGATTTTAGCAGGAAGGCTTCAGCTTTTCTCCATTGACTATTACATTGGCTGTGGGTTTGTCTAAATGACTCTGATTACGTTAAGGTATGTTTCCTCTACGTCCACTTTAGTAAGAGTTTTTAACATGAATAAATGTTGGATTTTGTCAAATGCTTTTTCTGCATATATGGAGATGATCATGTGGTTTTTGACTTTTCTTTTGTTAACGTGGTGTATGATGCTGATTGAATTGCTTATATTGAACCATCCTTGTGAATTTGGGATGAATCCCACTTGGTCGTGGTGCATAATATTTTTTATTGTTACTGGATTTGGTTGGCTAAAATTTTGTTGAGAATTTTTGAGCCTATATTCATCAAAGATACTGGTCTATAATTTTCTTTTTTGTTAGTATCTTTGGTTTTGCTATTAGAGTGATGGTGGCTTCTTAGAATGTCTTTGGGATCATTCCTTCTTCAACCTTTCGGAAAAGTTTAAGAAGGATGGGTATAAGTTCTTCTTTGTCTGCTGGTAGAATTTGCCTATGAAGCCATCTGGTCCTGGACTTTTGTTTGTGGGGAGTGTTTTTATTACATATTCAATTTCTAGTGATTTGTCTGTTCAACTTATCTATTTCTTCTTTATTCAGTTTTGGTGGGCTGTATGTCTCTAGAAAGTTGTCCATTTCTTCTATCTAGGTTGTCAAACTTGTTGGCATATAATTGTTCACAGTATTCTCTCTTTTTTTAAATTCTGCAGTATTCATCTAGATTTCTCCTTTTTGTGTGTGTGTGTCTTTTTAGGGTCACACCCATGGCATATGAAGGTTCCCAGGCTAAAGCTCAAATAGGAGCTACAGCTGTTGGCCTATAAAACAGCCACAGTGGCACAGGATCCAAGCCAGGTTTGCAACAAACACCACAGCTCGTGACAACACCAGATCCTTAACGGACTGAGGGAGGCCAGGGATCAAACCTGCATCCTTATGGATACTATCAGGTTTATTACCTGCTGAGCCATGATGGGAACTCCCAGATTTCTCCTTTTTAATTTCTTATTTGAGTTCTTTCCTCATCTTGGTGAGTCTGTTCAGAGGTTTCTCAATTTTGTTTACCCTTTCAAATAACCAGCTCTTGGTTTTCTTGATTTTTTTCTACTGTTTTTTGAATCTCTATCTTACTGATCTCCTCCTCTCGGATCTTTATGATTTCCTTCCTTCTGCTGACTTTAGATTTTTTTTTGTTCTTTTTCTAACTCTTTTAGGTGGTAGGTTAAGTTGTTGACTTGAGCTTTTTCTTCTTTTTGAGGAAGGACTGTGTGGCTATGAACTTCCCTCTAAGAACTGCTTTTGCAGCATCCCATAGATTTTGAATGGTTGTGTTTTCACTATCATTTGTCTTGAGGTGTTTTTTAATTCCCCTTTTGAATTCCTCATTGACCCATTGGTTTTTTAGTAGCATTTTGTTTAGTCTCCACATAGTCAGTTTTTTCTCATTTCTTTTTCCTGTAGTTGATTTCTAATTTCATGCTACTGTGGTCAGAGAGATACTTGAAATAATTTATATCCTCTTAATTTGCTGAGGTTAGTTTTTTGCTCAAGTATGAGAATGTTCCATGTGCACTTGAAAAGAAAGTATATTCTGATTTCTTTTGATGTAATGTCCTGAAAATATCAAGTAAGTCTAAATTTTCTATTATGTTAATAAGGCATCTGTTACCTTACTGATTTTCTGTCTGGAGGATATGTCCATTGATGTGAGTGGGGCATTAAAGCCTCCTACTTATTGTATTCCCATCAATTCCTCCTTCTATGTCTGTTATTATTCACTGTATTTGGGTGCTCCTATATTAGGGGCATACATATTGACAACTATAATATCCTCGTCTTGAATTGGTCCTTTTATTATTAAACAGTGTTCTTCTTTGCCTTTCTTTATGGCCTCCATTTTAAAGTCTATTTTGTCTGATAAGAGTATTGCATCTCCTGCTTTCCTGTCTTTTCCATATCCCCACTTTCAATTTATATGTGTCCTTTGCCCTAAGATGAGTCCCTTGTAGGCAACATATTGTAGGCTCTTGTTTTTTAATCCAGGCTGCCACTCTGTGTCTTTTGATTGGAGCATTCAGTCCATTGACATTTAAGGTAATTATTGATAAAAACATATTTATTGCCATTTTAAAACTTGTTTTCTGGTTGATTCCATGTTTCTCCTTTCTTCCTTTCTTTTTGTGGTTGGATGATTTCCTTTTATTTCAGGCTTGTGTCCTCTGCTTTTTAGTTTCTGTGACTGTATTGTTTGGTTTTGATTTGTGGTTGCCCTGTTTTTCAAGAATATTAACCCCTTCCTATATCTGCTTGCTTTAGCCTGACAGTTCTATAGGCTTAAACACATTTAAAAAAAAAAAAAGAAAGAGTCTAGATTTTCTCACTTTCCTTCCCTGCATTCAAAGATTTTGATGTCCTTTTTTAATATCTTCATGCTTATCTTTTTGCTGTCCCTTGTGTTTATTGTCACTTTTATAATAGGTTTCTTTTTAATCTGTATATTGGCTTATTTGACTACTTTCCAATTGTGATTTCCACCATACTATTTCTTCTTTTTTATCTAGAGGAGCCCTCTCGGTATTTCTTTTAGAATGGGTTTAGAATTGCTGTTCTCTTTTAGTTTTTGTTTGTTGGAGAAATTCTTTATTTCCCCTTCCATTTTAAATGATATTCTTGCTGTGCAGAAGATTCTAGGCTACAAATTTTTCCCTTTTAGAACTCTGAATATATCTTACTACTCTCTTCTGGCCTGTAGTGTTTCTACAGAGAAATCAGTTGGTAGCCTCATGGGAGAGGGTGGTCCCTTATAATTAATGCTTTGTTTTTCTTTTGCTCTCTTTATTATTTTTTTTTTGTCTTTTTGCCTTATCTAGAGCCGCACCTGCGGCATATGGAGGTTCCCAGGCTAGGGGTCTAACAGGAGCTGTAGTCGCTGGCCTTCGCCACAGCCACAGCAACGCAGGATCCGAGCCGCGTCTGCAACCTACACCACAGCTCACGGCAACGCCAGCTCCTTAACCCACTGAGCAAGGCCAGGGATCAAACCCGCAGCCTCATGGTTCCTAGTCGGATTCATTAACTACTGAGCCACAACGGGAACTCCGCTCTTGCTCCCTTTAGAATCCTCTCTTTATCCCAACTTTTGCCATTTGTATTATAACATGTCTTAGTGTGGGCCAGTTTGGGTTCAACTTGTGGGCCCTCTGTGCTTTCTGTATTAGGAAAGTTTCATTTAGATTTGGAAAGTTTGGGACCATAATTTCTTCAAATACATTTTCAATCACCTTTTTCTTTTCCTTCTGGAATCACTATTATGCATAGATTGGCCCACTTTATATTATGCCTAGATCTCTTATACAGCTTTCATTTTTTTCATTTGGTTTTCTGTCTGCTGCCTGATTGGGTGATTTCCATTGTTCTATCTTCCTAAGAGAGCTAATATTCACTAATAGTCACTAATTCGTTCCTTTGCATTATTCATTCTGCTCTTCAGTGCCTTTAATTCAATCTGCATCTCTGCAAATGAATTTTCTAATTTTTCTTGTCTCCTTCTTATATTTTCTAGTTCCTTTCTAAAGTAATCTGCATTACTGTTCATATCTTCTCTTAATTCCTTCATATTCTCCCTTAATTCCTTCAGTATTTTCAACTATCTCCCTTTTGAATTCAGTGCCTGTTAGACTGCAGAGGTCTGTTTCATTGTTTGCTCCTTCAGGTGAATTCTCCTGTTCTTTTAACTGGCATGGTTCCTATGTTTCTTCATTTTGCTTGTATCTTTCTCATTCTGTGAGTTTAGGGAAACCAACTACTGTAGACTTGGAGGGCTATTTATATGTGAGAGTATTTTGCATAGCATTACAAGGGTATTTTGTGAGGGCTTACTATTTCTTCAGTGTGTGCAGGCTGTTTGTTATCCCCTTGATAGGGTGCTGCACATGTTTCCAGGGAGATGGAGGAAATGGGCAGGGCCAGTAGCCAGTGCCTGGTTGCTGTGCCCTCGACAATGGCAAGCACACTCAAGGAGGTGGCACAGGCTGCTCCTGGTTGTAAGGCCCTGGGAAGTGGCAATGACCCTCAGGGAGGTGTAGGCAGTGCCCAGAACCTTTAGCAGAATCAACAGAAGGGTATGTGAGTTCCCAGGTGAGAGCAATAACGGGCGGTACTCGGTTGCAATACCCTCCTCTGCAGCAATCCATGAAGTGACTGGGCAGTGCATTGTGCCTGTTCACAGACTCCTAGTGGTAGTGGGTACCCACCTCTGGAGTCTGAGATGGCTATAGCAGTTTACCCCTTCTGCCCAAGAGAGCAAGAGGCACTCCACCACCCAAGAGCCCAAGCACACAAAAAAAGATATTTCTATGGTGTCCCGCCCTTCCTCCTCTCACCTTACACCACTCCTCCTGCCCTCCCCAACAATGGCACCTTGCTTCTCCTATGGGCCCAAACCTCCTCCCACAACCCCTTGGCTGTGGTGCTCCACTCCCCAGCCCATACTGCACTGCTCCCTAGCCCCTCAGGCTGTCTCCAAACAGCCAACTCTAGTCCTCTCCCCAGAACTGACCTCCAGAGCCTGAGTCTCAGCGCCCAGCTCCCACCTGAGTGTCTCAGGCTGTGGTGTCTGGGGGCAGTGCTACTGACGGTCTGTGTGCCTCTCTCTCTGCTTTGTGCTCCCCAGTCCGGCTGCTGCACTTTTCTCCAAGGTTTTGAGGTCCCTCCATCTTGGCTGATCCCCCCATCAGTTCAGTGGCCTCCTAGGGTGCGGGTTTCTTTTGTCTTTCACAGCTCCCTCTCAGGAGGGTTGGTCCCATCCTGATTCTTTTTTTCTCTTCTTCTTTTTCCTTTTGTTCTACCCAGTTTTATGGAGGGTTTCTTGCCCTTTTTGGAGGTTTAAGTTCTTCTGTCAAAGTTCAGTACATGTACACAGAGATTTTTTTTTTGATGTGTTTGTGGGAGAAGGTGAGCACCATATCTTACTCCTCCATCATCTTGATCCCACTCCCCCATGTTTTTAAAAAGATGTCTTAGGACTTCCAGACAACTCTGATCTAACAGCTTACTTTCCTTTCCTCAGAGGCCATGTACTTGAGTTAAACAACAGTTTGGGTGTGGACATATGAGACATTAAAAGTCACTGCGGAGACTGGGCTGTGCATGTAACATGCTCCTAGTGCATATAAAGGGTCAGCACATTGGGAAAGGAGATGAGCAGAAGCAACTGTCAAAGGAACTGTGGGCAGTGGCTCACCATCTTCACAAAATCCTGACAGATTTATTAGAGAACCATGAGAATTAAAGTGACATTTTTTTAAGCATGGAATTAGGAACACTGAAGCAATTCACTCCATGCGTCTTATAATGTATGAAAACAATGACACCTTTTCAAGAGGACAATGCACTTTCCACAATCCAAGTAATTCCTGCAAAACTTTACAAAGAAATCAATTCCCAGAAACCCCTGATATGCCCTAATTTCTTATGGGAAATCAGGATGATGTCCAAAAGCTTCCGTTGCATTCAAGGAATAATTCAATTAAGTAGATAACTCCAACCAACCCCTCTCCAAAAAAAAAAATGTTGATGCTCCCCCAGTTGTGTGAAATTTGGACTGAAAGTTAGGAAACACACCTAAATGATGAGTGCTTCCTTGTGAAACTATATCTGTAAGTACCCTGATGTCAATTAAGCTAGGAATGCCAAGGTATGCAAAGCCACAAAACCTCTGAGAAGAAAATTACTATCTTCTATCTCAGGGAAAAAAATCCTAAAATGAGTTCCAGCTAAGGTTTTCTTTTTTTCCTAAATTGTATTATTGTCCTGGCTTCCACTTTCACAAATTTAAGGCTCAAATAACAAACATCTGATGTTGAATCATTTTCAACAAACATTAAATGACACCTTGAATATTTTCAAGACTTGTTCTCATAATTCTTGACACCATCTCAAACATGTCAGTGTCAACTTCTGGATATCTTCACTGTCAAAATATTATCTTCTCAATTCTACCAATTCCTCCTAGGTTTCTTTAGCTACTCTCTTATAATAGGCAGCAATTCTATATGACATATGGAGAGAGGAGATTTTGGAGGAGTCCATCTAAAAAGGTAATTATTTGAAAAACAACAAACTTCTGTTGTCAGACTTACTGTACACATTACTTACAGGAAATTAATCATTAAAATGGAACTTAACTCTTATGCTAATCTCAGACACAATGAACTGCAAATGTTTATAGCAACAAAGGTATCTGACCTAAGAATACCAATTTTGAAATAAATGAAGGAATTAAAATTAAAATTATTGATATAAGAATACCTGTTTTTACTGTTCATCTTTAAAGGTTACTTCTTCCTCATTAAAAATCTGATGAAGACAGAATGCTATGGATAGATAACAGCTTTGGAAGCTAAAGAGCCATCTTAATGTTCTAATTCATATTTTCTTTTCATAAACATGGAGTAGTTTATCTGATCAAAGAGTAATAGACTGCCTTTTATATTTAAAAGGTTCCTAAGTAAATATGGAATCATATATTCTTTTTTTTTAGATTCCACATTTTTAAATGATTTTTATTTTTTCCATATAGTTGGTTTACAGTGTTCTGTCAATTTTCTACTGTACAGCAAAGTGACCCAGTCACACATACATATATACATTCTTTTTCTCGCATTATCCTCCATCATGTTCCATCACAAGTGACTAGATATAGTTCCCAGTGCTATACAGAGGATCTCATTGCTTATCCATTCCAAATGCAATAGTTTGCATCTACTAACCCCAGAGGAATCATGTTCTTATTTTGGTTTCAGTTTCTGCAGGAAGTAAGGGAGAGAGAGAGAGAAGGGTAATGTTTATATAAGCTGTAATAAGGATTTTTTTTTAATTTTCAAAATTTTTACTTTTTATTGATGTAAAGTTGATTTACAATGTTGTGTTACTTTCAGATGTATGGCAAAATGATTCAGTTATACATACACATATATCCATTCTTTTTCAGATTCTTTCCTCATATTTGTTATTACACAATACTGAGTAGAGTTCCCTGTGCTATACAGTAAGTCCTTGTTGATTCTCTGTTTTATATACAGTAGTGTGTACATGTTCATCTCAAGCCCCTAATTTATCCGTCTCCCCTCCACCTTCCCTTTTTGGTAACCATAAGTTTGTTTTCAAAGTCTTTGGGTCTGTTTCTGTTTTGTAAATAAGTTTATATGTATCCTTTTTTTAGATTCCACATATAAGTGATATCATATGATATTAATCTTTCTCTGTCTGACTTACTGCCCTTCATATGGTAATACTTAGGTCCATCGACGTTGCTGCAAATTGCATTATTTCACTCTTTTTTACAGCTAAGTAATATTCTATCGCATATATGTACCACATATTCTTTAACCATTCCTCTGTTATGGACATTTAAGTTGCTTTTGGAAGTTTTTTGATTGGAAGGAAAAATTTCACAACAGGCTTACACGGCATCATTTAAATCATTTCACTTCCCTTAAATAACCTGTCAAAATCAGAATGAAATAAACAAGCACAATCTCATCAAATTCTATATGTAGTTTCATTCATGATAAAAAAAAAACACGATTTCCGTTTATATTCTTACATGCTCAAGTCACAGATTTTTTTTTTACATCTCCAACAAATTCCAGATTAGCATACCATGTGGAAACAGAACAGATCTACAAACATTCACTATAGTACACATTCTGAAAGTCTGTAGCAATTATAGGGTAATACCTTACAGCTGAAGGAAACCTTTGTCAAACCAACAGCACTCTACTAACCTGTTTGCTTATTTCACCAAATTCTCCAATCCAGATGTAAAGTTAAAAATCCACAGGTAAGTAACCAGTGTATCAGATCAACCAGAGACAAGTCTATTTATACTGACTTTACTTGAAATATTTATTCTTGGACCAGGAAAAGAATGCTCAAGATTTATACTGTAAACTATTGAAAACTCATCATTCAAAATGGCTATCAGCTGGGAGCCATCTGCAGCCTGCTTGGCCAAAAGGCCAACGCATGTGTGCTTTACTTTCCTTCCATCAATAGAGAAACAAGGTCTAGCTTCATGGAGGAGGCTGTTTAAGGTTACTTCATGTACTAACGGACTATGAGTCAATCTGCTGAACTTCACCATGAAGGGAGCTAAGTGAGAGAAGAGCCAACTAGAAAACACTAAAAGTGGAGATGGGAAAGTAGTGAACTTCTCACACGAGGGGATGTCTAAAAGCTGAGGATGTTTATTTTACTGAAACATTAGAGGCCTCTGCTCTATTTCACTTTAAATCCAAGAAGTGTATCTCAATGATTCAGTTATTCATCACGGCCAGAACAACTGCTCACATATGCCTGACGTTCACATACATTCCCCGCATACTCACAATAATCTTGTAAATCAGACATGTGAAACTCTTTTTCTTTTCTTTTTTACAAATGAGGAAATCAGGATTCAAACAGGTGATGCAGCAGATCAGCACGTGGCAATGCCTAGCCAGACAAGGGCAAATTGCCTCATTTGGTTATGAAAGATGCAGGAGGTAGCAGGTACTCACTGGGAGGTTGCTCCCAGGGCCCTGCCATGAACATTCAAATGCTCCTGTCAGCAGAGTGGCCATCCCTCAACATTCTGATTAAATAATGACAGAGTGGTCTAGAGATGACCTCAGAACAGTTCAATCCAGAGACATATCTCCACCCCACACACCTATGGAAAATGTGGGAAGCATTTGGTTGTCACGGTAACACAAAGGAGGGCCACACTGGCACTCAGAGGACAGTACTACAGATGCTGCACTTCCAACAAAGGGTAGGAAAATCCACTCAAGGTATCCACAGAGGAGTTCCTGCTGTGGCGCAACAGGATCAGCAGCATCTTGGGAGTGTTGGGATGCAGGTTCAATTCCTAGACTGGCACAGTGGGTTAAGGATCCAGCATTGCTGCAGCTATGGCTTAGGTCACAACTGCGTCTTGTATCTGATCCCTGGCCCAGGAATTCCATATGCCATGGGGTAGTGGGGAAAAGAAAAAAAAAAAAAAGGATATCCACAGAGACTGTCCTGGCTTTGCACAGTATTTTTTTTTGCACACTTTTGATATGCAGAGATTTTAGTTATCAGAGCTCAGTTAAACACCACCAATCCCCCAACAATGCAAGTTTACATTCCAGTTACCAAAGCATATTAATTGTGATTATGAGCAGTTTCATCAAATAGAAATTCCACTGCCAGCCCTTCAGTACACAAATCACTCCATATATAACAGATGCTTCTCTTGATCAGTGACCAATCACATGGCTTCTTTCAGAATCTGCCTGTGCTTACTCATGGGACATCTGTAATCGGTTCATGCACAGACAGCAAAGCAAGGAATTGTGCTGACTTCCTGTCTTCCAGTAATAAAACCAAGTGACAGGAAAATGGATAACCAAAAGTGAAAATTGCCCAACAAAGATGAAAGTGCATCAGAGAAACAAAAAATTGTACTGCTGGAATTGAAATTTGAGTCAGATGTCAACCAGTGCAGAATCAATAGCTGACAGAAGGAATGCTGACCCTGTTTGCGTGACTCTGAATACACAGCCAGGGGGACTTAGGGAAGACAAAGGTATCGACATAAAGAATGAGCGCTGTTGGGACAAAGAGGATTACGATGTCCCAAGGGAGGTGATCTAACAAAAGAATTCACATTAAAGAACGAAACTCTGGGAGATATTTCACAAATTTGAAAGAATAAAGGATAAAATATTGGGATTTGATCCAAACTTATGATTAGGACAATTCAAGGCACAGAAAAGAGGCTCTCTCCAAACTGTAAAGTTACACAACACAAGGAAAGCCAGTGCTGTTGCAACTTGACAAGTTCTTTAGAAAGAAAGAAATCCTGTTAATTCTCAATGTTTCTAACATTTCAAGTGTTCTGAATAAATATTAATTTTACTACTTTTTTCATTTTTCTATACATATGTGACTGAGAGTAAAAGTTTTTTGAGTGTTTTGGACAAACTTTTTTTAAAGTTGCCCATCTTTCCACTTTCCCATTGGTTGCTAGAAGGCTCTGCAGTTTCAGCTTGCATGGTCATTTTCTGGGTCCCACATCACCACGCAAGGTAAGGACTACCTTTTATACCCCCACTGAAAATCACTGGTAAAGGGTTTCAACGTGTTCACACTCCAGGCGGATTTAGCTACTTTATTTAAGGAATTTCAGAGAATGCTTATTTATCGATCAAAACCTAGCTCAAATGTGCCCTCCACCGTGAAAACCCCTCCAACTTGCCCAGGCAGAGGTCAGCTTTTTCTCTCCCCTCTCCATTCTCACTTTGTTGTAGCAACATTACAGTGCTTCTTTTTTTTTTTTTCATTTTTTAAAAGTTTCACTGAAGTATAGTTGACTTACAATATTGTGATAATTTCTTCTATATTACAAAGTGATTCAGTTACACATCCACAAACATGCATTCTTTTTCAGATTCTTTTACCATATAGATTATCATAGAATATTGGGCAGAGTTCCCTGTGCATACAGTGGGTCTTCATTTAATGCTTCTTCCATTGTTAGGTTACCAATCCCACCAATAAGTTGGGCTCCTGGTGACCAACAAATATATCTTGTTCATTTTTAAACATAAGAATCTAGCACTTAGGTTCTCAATAAGCATTGGTAAGGTAATTAGCAGTGATGAAGAAGATAACATGAAAGGAACAGGAGACTTTCCCTTTACATAAGACTTTTCTTTTTTTTTT
>PVHT021183726.1:26675829-26825221 GCA_004024745.2 Catagonus wagneri
TTTTTTTTTATTTTTGCATTATAGCTGGTTTACAGATTTCTGTCAGGTTTTCCAACTGCACCATGTGGTGACCCGATTACATGTACATATATGGATTTGTCACATGTAATTAGATATAGTTCCCCGTGCATTACAGTTGGAGCTCCTTGCTATTCCATCATTAAAGCAGTAGTTATCAGTGCTTGGTATATCACCAAGTATATTCATTCCATCTACAGCGTCTCCTTTAACTCATCCAAAACATGGTATCTTCGAGCAGTACACTTATCAGAATAAACAATTGAGTGAATATTCATTAAATGAAAGCAAATTCTAAACCACTGACAAGATTAAATCTCCCAGGTATATTTGCATTAGAATAGAGAAAAAACTCTATAACCCAAATGTCTGAAGCAGTGAGGTAAGTACAGTGAGTAGCAAATTGGGCCAAGTATAGGCTGAGGAAAGTGGGAAGCCTAAGTTTTGTCATTTTTGTTGCAGCCTATGGTTGGCACAGGCTTGGGGGGAAGGGGCACACCTACCCATTTTTTAAAACTTTCTAAATGTTGGCACCTATATCAATAATGTAAAGAACACTTTGTGAGGGGGGAAAAAAGCATGGTTCCCACTCTTGGTCTGTGCTCCAAACCAAGGAGAATTTTTGTGGGATATGAGTGGCTTATTCATGATGACCTATAACATTAGTGAAAAACTGGTTTCTTAGTTCACCTGGGACATAACGGTCTGTGAAAAAAACTGAGGGGGGGGCCCACCTACAGTATGTAGAAGTTCCCAAGCCAGGGATTGAACCCATGCCACAGCAATGACCCAAGCCACTACAGTGTCTACACTGTATCCTAAACTTGCTACACCACACAGGAACTCCAAGAACCTGTGATTCTTAGGGCTTTTTCATTCTCCAAATACGCTTTTATTTTAATTCCTCAGAAAGCTTAACCAGAGCGCTACCTGACATCATGAGTAGCTATGAACAGATTTATTTCACTTGAACTATCAGAGTATAACTTTCGTGTAACTTGAGTATAAACGTATATAAATTGGGACGGGGGTGTAATACTGTTGATATTTTAACAAAATCAAGTTAACAAGCTTTGATTGTTAATTTCTTTTTTTTTTTCTTTTCTTTTTAAGGCCACACCTGCAGCATACGGAAGTTCCTAGGCTAGGGGTCAAATTGGAGCTGCAGCTGCAGGCCTATACCACAGTCACAGCAACGCAAGATCTGGGCCAAGTCTGCAACCTACACCACAGCTCACAGCAACAGTGGATCCTTAACCCACTGAGTGGGGCCAGGGATCAAACACGCATTCTCATGGATACTAGTTGGGTTCGTTTCTGCTGAGCCACAGTGGGAACTCCTTGATTTCTAGTCTCTGATTTTACGCCTAGTTACTACAGTTACATGAATCTACATTATATGCTTTTTTAGGCAATACATTTTACCAGCCAACTCATCTTAATCTTTTCAAAATAGACAATCTTACTTAGCTAAGTAATCCCCAATGTCTTTGCTATTGATGGGTAATGACAGATCAGCCCAACAGTACACCTGTAACAGCACCCCTGAGACATCAAAAAGAGAGAAAATTCTATGCAGGCTTTGCTACTGTAACAACTCCAAAAGGAGTGCTGTTCAGTGGATGAACACAACAAAGCTTATGTTAAATGGCCTGAATGCATCAGCAAGGGGCTTGGCTCTCAACACTTAGGGACCCAAGCTAAATGGAGGCCCTTCCATTTTATAGCCACCATCAGGAAACATGGCCTCCTCAGTCTCCAGGAGGAAGACTGGAAGAATCCTTCATCAATCTTGTACTGCCTTGGCCTAGAAGAGAAACACACCACCTCCCCCACAGCCCATTGGTCACGACTACATATACATCTCTGCAGGGGGCAACTGAATATTTGGTGGGTATTACTGCCTCTGCCAAGACAGTTCTTTAAAAGGTTCAACATCAGTTGTTGAGGAACTTATTCCAAAGTAAAACCTCCCTGTGCTCTTTCTCTTTAGAATCCAGACTCACACACATAGCCTTTTATGCATATCTCCACCTTGATATCTCACTAGCTCCCTACACAAGTTTACACAGAACAGTCTTCTCCATGCAATTTGACATTGTAAGCTATCAACTGAGGCTCCAAAACATCAATCCAATTATCTAAGAGTGATGCCACACACAATGCAAGTGGTTAGGTTAAAAACAGGCATGTTGAAACTAAGCAAAAAAACAACTTCATCCAAAAATGGACAGATGACTTGAACAGACATCTCTCTAGCAAAGATATATAAATGGCTAATAAGCACATGAAAAGATGCTCCAAATCACTGATCATTAGGAAAATGCAAATCAAAAGTATAATGAGATATGGGAGTTTCCTTATGGTGCAGTGGATTAAGAATATGGTGCTGTCACTGCAGCAACTCAGGTCACTGCTGTGGTGTACCTTCCACCCCTGGCCCAGGAACTTCCACAGGTCACAAGCATGGCCAAAAAAAAAAAAAAAAAAATACAATGAGATATCACCTCACACCTACTAGGATAGCTATTATAAAAAAAACAAAAAAATAAATACGTAAAAACAAATAAACAAAAACAACCAGAAAGTAACAAGCATTGGCAAGGTTGTGGACAAAATGGAACCCTAATGCACTACTGGTGAGAATGTAAAATGGTACAGCTGCTATAGAAAACACTATGGAAATTTCTCCAAAAAGTAAAAATTGAATTAATATATAATTTAGCAATTCCACTTCTAGGTATATATCCAAAATAACTGAAATCGGGGTCTCGAAGACATATTTGCACAACTATCAACCATGTTCATAGCAGCACTATCCAAAGTAGCTAAAATGTGATGAATAGATAAGCAAAATGTGGTTTATACATACAATGTTGTATTATCCAGACTTAAAAAGCAATTCTAACATATGCTACAACACAGATGACACTATGCTAGGTGAAATAAGCCAGTCACTAAAAATACAAATTCTAGGGAGTTCTCTGTGGCACAGAGAGTGGGTTAAGAATTTGACTTCAGTGACTTGGGTCACTGTGGAGACACAGGTTTGATATTCAGCCTGGTGTAGTGAGCTAAAGGATCCAGCATAGATTACAGCTGCAGATTCAATTCCTGGCCCAAGAACTTCCACGTGCCGCTGGTACAACTAAATTAATAAATAAGTAAATAAATAAATATCGTGTGATTCTATTTATACGTGAAACTTCAAAAGTCAAAGTCAGAGAGATATAAAGTAGAATGGTGGTTTCCAGATGCTGTGGCTAGAAAGCAACTGTTTACCACATATATTGTTTAGTGGAAGTTATTGTCTTTTTTTTTTTTTAAAGCTGCACCCACAGCATATGGAAATTCCCAGGATAGGAGTCAAATTGGAGCTGCAGCTGCCAGCCTATACCACATCCACAGCAATGTAGGATCCAAACCACATCTGCAACATACACCATAGCTCGCAGCAACACTGGATCCTTAACCCACTGAGCAGGGCCAGGGATCAAACACATATCCCTGTGGATACTAGTTGGGTTCTTAATTCACTGAGCCACAATGGTAACTCCTGGAAGTTACTGTTTAACAAGTATAGAGTTTTAGTTTTATAAGATGAAAAGAACTATGAAGGATGGTGGCGATGGCTGAACAACATTAATGAGTATATTTAATACCACTGAATGGTACAATTTAAAATGGTTAAAATGAGGTGATGTCAGCATCATGGCGGCATGAGATGCTCCCTTTCTCTCTCCCCTTTAATCTACAACTCAACCAAGATTCTTCTGCACAATACATCAGGATGCCAGAGACTTCCACACATCTGTATACCTCAAGGTGGGTGAACTGGAACACATGGAAGAGATGGAACCAGGGGAACAGCAGAGGCAGTAACCATGATCCTGGTCCCCCAGCCATGGCAGCTCAGCCCCAAATCCCAGAGAACGCAGTAGCAGGAGGGGAGGCAGAATACACGGCTCTGGCCTCCCAGCTACAACAGCACATGCAGCCAGGGAACTGGGAGGCAGTGGCGGTGGCAGCAGCAGCAAGACCTACAACCCCGGTTCATCCAGTTGCTGCAATGCCCATGTCCCCAGCACCCCCAGTCACAGCAACAGTTCCCATGAACCCAATAACCCTGGATGTAGCAGATGCACCCAACTCACCTCCCCATCCTTCCTACTCCCTCTGTCACATCAGCTGCCTGCAAACCAGGCAACCCCAGACATAGTGGTGGCATCCACCATCCCTGGCAGTGATACCAGCAGCAGCAAGGTGCCAACAACCCCAGAGGCATAAGCGGTAACAATGAGGGCGCCAGGCATGACATCTGACAGAGACGCAGTGGAGGATGAAAAGTGCCAATTCTCAAAACCTGGGGCAGCTCAGGTAAGCGAATCCAAAACTTGTAATATAGTGCCACCTATTGAAAACCAAAAGAAAAGCCTTTAATTACCAACCTGTTGAATTGTTAGAATCAAATGACAAAAGCTTTACCTAAAGAAGAAAGGTGTTTGTACCTTTCTTGTACCAGCAGAAGAAAAACTCACCAAGCACCATGAAAAACCATAGTAACAAACTATCACAAACACACACAGAAATGACAGTTCTCCAGAAATCAAACCTAATATCATGGAATAGCTCAATCTAAATGACAGAGAGTTCAAAATAGCTATCATGAAGAAACTCAGTGAGCTATAAGTAATTCAGAAAAGCAGTTCAATGAGCTCAGGAATAAAATTAATGAATAGAAATAATCCTTTGCCAACAAGATTGAAACTATAAATTCTGAAGAACCAAACAAATTCTGGAGCTGAAGAACTCAATAAATTAGATTTTTTTAATGTATTAGAAAGCACTGGAAACAGAGCAGACCATATGGAAAACAGAATTAGTGGGCTAAAATACAGAAATCTAGAAATAACTCAGGAGAGAGAGCTACGACTTTTTTTTTTTACAGGAGTAAAGTCTAAAAGAATTATCTGATTACACTAGGAAGGGCAAGATATGCTGGAAGGGCAGATAAGGATAATGGGTTTTCTGGAAGGAAAAGGGAGAGAAAAGGAAGCAGAGAGTTTATTTAAAGAAATAATAGCTGAGAACTTCCCAAACCTCAGGAACAAACTGAATATGTAAATCAAGCCAAGAGAATATCTAATTCTCTCTTTTTTCCTCTCTCTTTTTAAGGCCGTACCCACAACATGTGGACAGGTCGACCTGGAGCTACAGTTGCCAACCTATAACACAGCCACAGCAACATCAGGTCCGAGCCACATCTGCGACCTTCACCACAGCTCAAGGCAACACCGGATCCTTAACCCACTGAGCGAGGCCAGGAATTGAACTCTCAACCTCATGATTCCTATTCAGATTTGTTTCCACTCTGCCATGGAACTCTGAGAGTATCTAATTCTCTTGATGCAAAAAGACCTTCATCAAGACACATTATAATGTCTTATTTTATTTTTACTTTTTATTTTTGGTCTTTTTGACTCTTTAGGGCCTTACCTGAAGCATATGGAGGTTCCCAGACTAAGGGTCCAACAGGAGCTGTAGCTGCCTGCCTAAGCCAAAGCCACAGCAACGCGGGATCCGAGCTGCATCTGTGACCTACACCACAGCGCAAGGCAATGCCGGATCCTTAACCCAGGGATCAAACCGGTGTCCACGTGGATACTAGTCAGGTTCGCTAACCACTGAGCCATGACGGGACCTCCAAGACACATTATATTAAAACCGTCAAAAGTTGGTGACAAAGAATGAGTTATAAAGGCAGTCGGGGGAAAAGATAATAACTTACAAAGAACCACCATTAGGCTATCAGCAGATTTCTCAGCAGAAACTCTACAGGAGAAAGTAGAAGGACACACTCAGAGTGTTCAAAGACAAAATACCATCACTCAAGAATACTCTACCCAGCAATTATCCTTCAGATTTTTAGCAGAAAAAAAGGCTTTCCCAGCAAACATACTTTGAGGAAAATCATATCAGCATTTTTTTTCCAGTCACAATGGCATGAAACTAGAAATCAACTATAAGGAAAAAAGGTGGAAAAATCACAAATGTGTATAGACTAAACAACATGCTACTGAATAAATACTGGGTCAACGAAGAAACAAACCAAAAGGAAAATCAAAAAATGCCTGAAGACAAATGAAAATGAAAATATCAAAATCTATGGGATGTAGCAAAAGAGGAACTAAGAGGGGAGTTTATTGCAATACAGGTCCACCTCAAAAAAACAAACAGAAAATCTCTCTCATATAAACCGTCTGATCTTATACCTAAAGAAACTAGAAAAAAAAAGCCCAGATTTAGATAGAAATAATAAGTGTCAGAGCAGAAATAAATAAAATAGAGACTAAAAAGACAATAGAAATGACTGATGAAACTAAAAGCTAGTTCTTTGAAAAGGTAAACAAAATTAACAAACCTTTAGCTACAGTAGGAAAAAAGAGAGGTTCTCATAAATAAATCAGAAACAAAAGAGGAGAAATTACAACAGATACTATAGAAATACAAAGGATTATAAGAGAATACTATGAAGAGCTCTATGCCAACAAATTGGACAACCTAGAAGAAACAGATAAATCCTTAGAACCATATACCCTTTGAAGACCAAATTATGAAGAAAAGGAAAATCTGAATAGATCAATCACTAGTAAGGAGATTAAAAACAGTAATCAAAACCTCCTCCAAAACAAAAGACCCGGTCCAGATAGCTTCGCAGGTGAATTTTACTAAACAGTCAAGGGAGATTTAATACCCATCCTCAAACTCTTCCAAAAAACTGAAGAGGAAGGAATGCTTCCTAACAATTTTTACAAGGTCAATATCACCCTGATACCAAAGCATATAAATAAAACACACACAAAAAGAAAATTGCAGGCCAATATCTGAATGAATACAGCTGCAAATATATTCATACGAACATACAGATGCTTATATTCAATATGAGTATAGATATAAACATCCTCAATAAAGTAACAGCAAACCAAAAACAACAGTACATTAAAAGGATCACACACCATGATCAAGCACGATTTACTCCAAAATATAAGGATGTTTCGACATCTGCAAATCGATCAACATGATACACCATATTAACAAAATAAAGGATAAAAATCGTATGATCGTCCAAATAGATGTGAATAAAGCATTCAACAAGATTCAATACCTATTTATGATTTTAAAAACATTCAATAAAATGGGTATAGAAGGAACATAGCTCAACATGCATGTACACCACACATGCCAAACTCAAAGGTGAAAAATAAAAGTTATATCAAATTCAATGATGAGAAACTAAAAGTTATATCAAAAACAAGACAAGGATGCCCACTCTCCACCACTCTTATTCAACATAGCATTGGAAGTCCTAGCCAGAGAAATTAGGCAATGAAAATAAAAGGCATCAAAAAGGAAAAGGAAAAAGTAAAACTATCACTATTCATGTATGGCATGATTTTCTATATAGAAAAACTACACAGACCCTACCCAAAAAACTGTTAAAATAATAAATCAAGTAAGGTTGCAAGGTTCAAAATGAATACACAAAAATCGGTTGCATTTCTGTATACTAACAATGAACTAGGAGAAAGAGAAATTGAGAAAACAATCCCATTTACAATCACAACAAAAAGAATAAAATACCTCACAATAAATTTAACCAAGGAGGTGAAAGACCTATACACTGAAAACTGTAAGATATTGTTGAAAGAAAGTGAAGATAATACAAAGAAATGGAAAGATATTCCACCCTCACTGGATTAGAAAAATTAACAATGTCAGAATGTCCACATTACCCAAAGCAATGTGCAGACTCAATGCAATCCAAACAACATTTTTCATAGGACTAGAAAAAACAATCCTAAAATTTTTACAGAACCACAAAAGACCCCAGATTGCCAAAACAATTCCGCAAAAAAAAGAGAAAAGTTGGAAGTAGCATACTCCCTGATTTCAAATTATACTACAAAGCCATAGTAACCAAAACAACACAGAACTGGCAGAAAACCAGTCACAAAGATCAAGCGAATAGAACTGGGAGCCCAGAAATAAACCCACACATACATGAACAATAAATTTATGACAAAGGGGCAAAGAACACACAATGAAGAAAGGATAGTCTCTTCAATAAACGGTGTCGGAGAAACTGGGCAGCTACATGCAAAAGAATGAAACTAGACCACTATTTTACTCATACACAAAAATCAGTTCAAAATGGATTGAAAAGAAGGAGTCCCCTTGTGGCACAGTGGGTTAAGGGTTTAGTGTTGTCACTGCAGCAGCATGGGTTCCATTCCTGATCTGGGAACTTCCACATGCCTCGGGCATGGCCAAATTAAAAAGAATTTTTTTAAAGGATTAAAAATTTGAACCTGAGACCTAAAACCATAAAACTCCTATACGGAAATACAGGCAATTAACTATACTTCAATAAAACTTAAAAAAAAAAAAAAAAGAAAACAGGCAGTATGTTGCTTGACATCAGTCTTAACAAATATCTTTCTTGGTATGTCTCCCCAGACAAGGGAAACAAAACCAAAAACAAACAAATGGCTTACATCAAACTAAAAAGCTTATACACAACAAAGAAAATCATCAAAAATGAAAAGATGACCTACTGAGTGGAAGAAGATATTTGCAAATCATATATAAATAAGGGGTTAATATCAAAAAATATACAAAGAACTCACACAATTCAACAATAACAACAAAACAACCTGATTGAAAAATGGGCAGAGGATTTGAATAGACATTTTTCCAAAAAAGACATGTAAATGGCCAACAGAGACACACAGAAAGATATTCAACACCACAATCAGGGAAATGCAAATCCAAGTCACAATGAGCCTCATGCCCATTAGAATGGATATTATCAAAAAGGTAAAAAATAACGAGTGTTGAGCAAGATGTAGAGAAAGTGAACCCTCATACACTGCTGATGGGAATGTAAATCGGCACATACACGATGGAAAACAGTATGGAGTTTACTCAAAAATTTAAGAATAAAACTACCATATAATCCAGCTATTCCACTTCTAGGTGTTTATCCAAAGAGCAGGAAAAAAAAAACTAATTCAAAAAGATACATTCACTGCTATATTCATGGCAGCAATATTTACAATAGCCAAGACACAGAAAAAAACTTAAGTGCATAAAAGCAACTTCAAGATCCCCTCAGTCAGAAGAATAGATAAGGAAGACGTGGTACTTATATACAATGGGATACTACTCAGTCATAAAAAGAGATTAAATATTTTTATCTGTGATAAGTGGATGGAGCTTTAGGTCATTATCCCAAGTGAAATAAGTCAGACAAAGACAAATACTCTTAAGATTTTACTTACATGTGGAACATAAAAAAGACAAAAACAAAATAAACCAATCCAAACCCAAAAAAACCCCACCACAGATACAAAGAATAGAGTAGTGGTTATCAGAAGCGAGGAGGGTAGGGGATGGTGAAATGCTACAGAGGGTCATTTGGGTAGTGGTGGAAAAATTAAACTTTTTTGTGGTGGTGGGGGGCACATCTGCAGCATGCAGAAGTTCCCGGGGCCAAGGATCCAAAACCAGCCACAGCAGTGACAATGCTGGATCCTTAACCCACTGAGCCACAAAAGAACTCCTGGAAAAATTAAACACTTGATGGTGAGCATGCTGTACCGTGAGCATCTATGGTGAGCATACAGAAGTCAAAGTATACGGCTGTACACATGAAACTTTAAAAACTTAAAAAAGGAAATAAAAATAAGAACAGAAAAATTAAGTAATTAATTAATTAATTGGTGCAATCCCCTTCTTAGAATGTACATACAATCCTAGAGCAAAGTCTGTTTTACTTATACTGACCTTGCCAGGTCCTGTAAGGCCTAATTGTTAGGAAACCCAGGAACAGTCACCCTCTATAAGCCATAGAGAAGATACCTGGGAATTTCATTTGCAAGAAAGTTGCAAGCTCTTAGGAGATCAATATACTGTCCTTTCAAGGACTCAGAGGGAATCACTTTCTTTTTATGAAATCATAAATCTAATCACAAATCCCTGACTTAGATGTCCATAGGAGCCAGGCAGAGAACTGTTAAGAATGAATGGGCAAAGTTCATGCTTTTAATTCAAATATACATTCCACAAAAGAAAAAAACAGACATACAAAAGTTATTTATTTCCCCCAAACAAACATACCTTCTCGCATTTCTCAGAACTCACCATCCCCACTCACTCACACTTCTTCTAGACTGGTAGAGAGGGGTACGAGAATTATTTTAATCTACTGTAAGAAAACCAACAGAACAACAAGGATGATTGGTAACTGACACTTGACCTTGGTGTCATGGAAGTAATAGGGAGCAGTAGACGGTGTGCCAAACAGGAGCCTTCCCACCCAAGGCTGCTGTCTATCACCAGCTCCAATCAGCATATGCAAGAGCTGGCCCAAGCAGCCAGGCTCTAGATTTTTCAGGAAAAGCTTCCAAACTAGATTATTATGTAAAATCTCCTTAATTTTAAAATGTTGGCAGACACGTAATTTATATCCAAAGCACTATTCGAATGAACACGATATAGCCTAAATTAGACAGACTTGTAAGCCAAATACAACCTGTAGGGTTTCCGTTTATTTTCTGTTTACCTGAAATGGGTTAAAAGTTTCAAAAATATCAGGAATGCAGTAAGACTCAAAAGAATAAGCAAATGGTAAGCACCAGAATCAGAAGAGCTGGTGCCCCAGGCATTTTGTAACTAGCTAGACTTTGATCTTAGGAAGGAGGAATGAACAGACAGCTTTTTAACCCGGCACCTGACTTTTGGTACAGGGTATATGGTGGAGAGGCCCAGGAATAGAAGATGCTGGAAAATGAGGTCAATTAACACAAGGTTATACGCAAATCCTCTTGCACATGATAGGATTTTTAAAACCACTAGACTTCCCCAAATTAATGGTGGAAATTATTCCTTCCAAGAGGATGCCAGAAAAATAAAGTATTACCCCACCAAATTTGTACAACAAGGTAGAAAATATCTACTGTATTCCCAAATGTGTTTTTTCTGCAAAAGTAATTTTAAATCTTTCTGATATAGGAAAATGTGTGGAGGCCATAAAAAGTTGTGAGTAATATTCAAAGAATTGACACGTTTCAAAAATGAATTTAATTGATGATGAAAATTTCCAAAGAAGCTGCTCCGGAGGGCTTAAGCTCACTAATGATGTCACAAGGGAGACCTGGAAAGACAAACAGGCAGATGGACCACGATTTCATTAATCCTCAAAAATGCAGAATTGCATCTGGCTATATTTCAGATGTCTTCATGTGATTCTTAGAGTCAAAGTTTCAAAACAGGTTTTCCCTTGTGGATTTTTAGGTTCTTAACAACTAAGGAGAGTCGAATTAAAAGTCACTACACTTTCCAAATGCTGGTTTCAAGAAATACATCCGAAACTTCCAACACCTCATCACATCTGAAAACATGGTATATAACAATCATATTATGAAAGGCCCACCAGATAGCGCAAGGTCTATCTTCACCACTATGAATTCATTTATGAAATAAGATGAGTGTCGACACTCTTCTCAACTGATGGGAAACAATGATAGACGAAAATAGCTATGACCACTGCTCTCACGAGTCTTAACAGTAGTCAGGAAAACAACCCAACAACTCTTACCCAAGTATAATTACAAAGAGAAAGAATTTTCATGAAAGAAACTTCAAAGGTGCAATGATACCATCTAATAGATGTCATGCAGTCCATTAATCATGGAAGGCAACCTTAAAATGTGAGCCATAATCTGAAGCATGGTTCCATCAGAGGTAAAACACAGATCATGCCCAGGAGAGGGATCAGCTTTCATTCACTTACAAATATTTACTGCATGCCAAATACGTGCCAGCCATTGTGTTAAATATTAGGTATGAACAGAATTTAAACAGTTCCCTGATCACATTTACAATCTACCGGGGAACATGAACAAGTTTCTTTTTATAACAATAAAATATAATAATAAAACAAATAGACAGTGGGAAATGGAGAAGGAAGTGAAGCATTTTTTTTTTTTTTAGGGCCGCACCTGCAGCATATGGAGGTTCCCAGGCTAGGGGTCGAATCAGAGTTGTAGCCACGGGCCTACGCCATAGCCACAGCCACAGCACGCAGGATCTGAGCTGCATCTGTGACCTGCACCACAGCTCACGGCAACACTGGATCCTTAACCCTCTGAGCAAGGCGATTGAACCTGCAAACTCATGGTTCCTAGTAGGATTCGTTTCCACTGCGCCAGGAAATCCTTTCCTTTTTTTTTTTTTTGGTTTGGCTGTGCCCAAGGCATGTGGAAGTTCCCGGGCCAAGGATCAAACCTGAGCCACAGCAGTAACCCAAACTACAGCAGTGACAATGCCAATGCCAAGTCCTTAGCCACTAGGCTACCAGGGAACTCCCAAGAAATAATTTTTAAAGTGGGGAAGGGGTTAAAAAAGAACAGATGCTCTGAATCAGAACAATAAGAGGGTCTATACTTTAAACTGGCTGGGACGATCTCTCTGGGTCTCTAAACGGTCATTTAAGCCAAGACCTGTGGAATGTTAAGAATATATAAAGAACATCGCAGGCAGACAGCCCAATACAGCACAAAGGCTCTGAAGCAAGAGGAAACTCAGTATTAAAGGAGCCAAAAGAAGATGAGCCTGGGAGGAGAAAGTGGCAACAGGTATGGTCGAGACGGAAGGGCCAGCTCATACAAAGCCAGGAAAGCCACAGCCAGAAGTTTAGATCTTATTCTAAGAGCACTGAGAAGGCAATGGTTTTAAGCCTCAAAGAAACATGATTCCATTTGTGTTTAAAAGAACATATGGAAGATGCAACTAGAAATTATCATGCTAAGTGAAGTAAATCAGAAAGAGAAAGACAAATAACATGTGACATCACTTATCCATGGAACCTAAAATACAACACAAAATGAACCTATCTACAAAACAGAGACAGACTCACAGACATGGAGAACCGGTTTGTGGTTGCCAAGAAAGACGGGGAGGCAGTGGGATGGATGAGGAGTTTGAGGTTAGTAGATGCAAACTATTACATTTAAAATTGATAAGCAATGAGGTCCTATTGTATAGCACAGGGAATATAAATAGTGAGCATATGGTTGTTCCTGCATGATCCTTTCAACATTTTGGGGTTTTTTTGTTTTGTTTTTTGCTTTTTAAGGCCACACCTGCGGCACATGGAAGTTCCCTGGCTAGGGGTCGAATCAGAGCTACAGCTGCTGGCCTACACCACAGCTCATGGCAACGGGGGATCCTTAACCCACTGAGCAAGGCCAGGGATCGGACCCACATCCTCATGGATCCTAGTCGGATTTGTTAACCACTGAGCCATTAAGGGAACTCCAACGTTTTTGTATTTTTATAATAAAATGGTAGAAAAGCCTTAAGTAACCAAATGGCACTTCTTTAAAAGCATTATCTGTTCTTTAAAAGCATTATCTGTTCTACAGACACACGCATTCTTCCTGACTTTCCTTCCCATCTTCACTTTTAATTCTGAGTCCATGAATGTTTACTACCGAGGAATTTGTAACCCAACTCAGTCACCAAGAAAATTAATATTTTATACCATTTGAAATCATCGAGGGCCCAAGATATGGACTTTGCAGAAAAAGAGTTAAGTAGAAATATTGTAATGCATTTTATGCAATGAAACCATGATAATTCAGAAAAAAAGAAAGTTCCAGCCGATACAGGGAAAATAATGGTCATTCTGAATTATGTAACATTTTAATGGATACTTTTTTGGCTGCACTAGTGGCATATGGAAGTTCCCAGGCCAAGAACCAAACCCACGCCACAGCAGCAACCTGAGACACTGCAGTAACAATGCTGAATCCATAACCCCCTGCACCACAAGGGAAGTTCTGGATACTGTTTTCTTATTTTCACACACTAATAGCTCTTCAGGGCCAATTTGACAAATAGATAACTATCACTGGCATACCAAATGTCACATTATGTTACTCATTGATGTATTTTTCAATGTTTCCCTAGGAAGAATATATCCTTTAAATCACTAGTAAACACGAGTGTTTTACTTAAAGAAAATTCCTAGGTCATTCTTTCCCAAAATTAGCAACCATAAAAGTATTAAAGGCTTAATTAACATTTTTACTAAAAATTTCCTTTCAAAAAAAGAAAGTCAAATTGTCCCTTTTTGCCCCCGCAAAGGGATTTACTAGGGATGATTCAACCAAAGAAGTATACCAGGAACTTGAATCCTAAGAAAGAACTTCAAGGGCTGGCAGAGGGAGCTGATAGTGTGTAGGGGAAAGAACGTAACTTTCGGAGGGCAGAGGGAACTGTCCAGGTCTAGCGTGAAATGGCACAGGACTGGGTTAAAAATAAGGTGGATGCCAGGGCTGGGGGCTGGGGTTTGGAAGAGCAAGAGAGCTGGACCTGTTTCTGGAGGCAAGAGAAGCTCCAGACTGGAGCCTGCAGTGGGCATCTGCCAAGGTGTTCCAGAGGACAATGACCGTGATGATGCAGGAGGCAGAGAAGAGCAGGTAGAGGTGAGACAGCAGGGTGCCCACCATGTGGCTGAACAGTACCCACAGGCCCACCAAGTGCTGCCTGAGTTTCACATCCCTGCGGGCTCTTGCTGGGGCAGGCATCCATTTAACTCTGCCTCTCTGGTACCTGGCACCTTCCCCGCCAATTCCATTGGCTCCTTCAGGCCAGCCAGGTATGGGGGGGGGGGGGGTAAGATCTCAACCTTTATTTCTTTTCTGGGGTGCAGTGGGGGCAGCATTTCCTTAGGCCAGTGCAGTGGTAAAGCAGAGACTGGAGCCACCGAGGGATGGGAGGGGGCCAGATACAGCAAATAACTGATAAGCATGGTCTCCAGCAAGCTGACCCGCTCCATTAGAGACAGACAGGGCAAAGCAGACACCCGGGCATGCCAGTGGCCAGGAATAGGTCATTCATCATAAGCAGAAAGACAGTTTGGCCCAGCAGAAGCATCATCTTGAATGGGGCATGCTTCTCTCTTTCTGCCCACAGGAAGAAGCTGAAGGCACTGACAACAAACAGAAGGGCTCAGGGCACCAGAAGGTTCAGCCTGTAGAGGCTGGACCTGTGCCAGATGGCCATCTGTTTAGATGAAAGGGCTGAAGATAAGCAAGAAAGTCTGTTCATCCAAGGGGAAATAGACGATGTCCGGTTACAGATGCTGACCACTCTCAGGGGCTTATCATATTGGATGGACCTGCACTGCTGACATAAGCCATGAGACCTGCAGGTGCCTGACCCATATCCATGAACTTCGCATAGGTTCTGGAAGCCACAGGTGCTCAGCTGCCACACTGAGTTTCCTGATGCCCCCAGGTTCCTCTGGCTTCCAACCCAATGAAGGCATTGTAGTGGATCCTATTTAGCCACCGGAATGACGTCATCAGTTGAAGCTGCGCATCTATTTCCAGGATGGCAGACAGAGTAAGGGAGATGCTGGCACGAGTGGGGAGGCTGTCACTGATGGCAGCCTTTCTGCCTAACATCAGGACCAAGGCCATGCTGGTCAAAGCCTGAGTGACTGACAGGGAAAGCATTTCTTCTTTTTTTTTTTTTTTTTGTCTTTTTAGGGCCACACCTAAGGCATATGGAGGTTCCCAGGCTAAGGGTCTAATTGGAGCTGTTGCCGCCGGCCTACACCAGAACCACGGCAACACTGGATCCTTAATCCACTGACCAAGACCAAGGATCGAACCCACACCTCATGGTTCCTACTTGGATTCATTTCCACTGCGCCACCATGGGAACTCCTCCTCTTTCTTGAAGTAGCAGGGAGACAGTGAGGCAGAGGAAAAATCCTTCCTCAAGGAACCAACCTCTTTCCATCTTCCTCCCCTAGACTCTTCTCTGGGGACCTAGTGATGATGTTGACTTGAATGAACCACAGGCCACACCTTGAACCTTAGCTCAAATCATCCTTTTAATTCAAACTCTTAATTAAACTGTACCTTCAAAACCAACAACAAATTGAAAGTGCTCAAGATCTACTCTCATTCATTTATTCAACCAGTCCTTAGAGACAGCTTATCATGTGGCAAGCTCTACTGTAGATACTATATATGAAAAGAGTTTTCATTTAGGAGGGCGAGTATTTTAATTATACATATTCATATACACTGCTCATTTATTGCTCATTTTCAGCAGCAAAGTTTTTAACATATGGTCTGGTGAATACTGTAAGACAAGCGGCTTTCCTTATTATACATGCTATCAGCTTGGACTTTTCCTGTACAAAACTTTTTACAGTCCTTTTAAACTCCAAAAGAAAGGTTTATTAAACCCTCAAGTAAGCATCTAGACACTATCTCTTCTTAGAGCCCCATTGTTGAAAAGAAATAAGAAATGGCTAAGTGAGCACAAGGCTGGTCCCAAAGCCTCAGTTGCTAAATTCTTTGATCTGACCAGGAAAAATACTCAACTTGGTATACCCAACCAGTTTTAAAGTGGGAAGAGAAATCTTGTTTTACAAGTTGATGGGCTCTGGTTTGCATACTCTAACTGGCCCAAAGCAAAATGCTTTCAATAAATGGGGTCAACAAACACCAGAACTCAATGTCATCAATAAAACCGAGTTTCCCCAAATAAGAGAATGTCGAGTTACACACACCATCCACTTAAATCGATGCAATCCTTGGAACGTTGTGTTCACTGAAAGGGCAAATAAGTAATGTAAAGCAACTGCTGGCGTGAAGGTTGTTGTGCCAAAGAAAAATTTTGAGTTTTTTTTCAGCGAGGGTCAGACCTGAAGATGAGATTCGGAACACCCTGAATTTATCTGGAAAAAAAACTGAGCGAAAAGTTTAAGTTTTAAACTTTATTGATATTTTCCCTTTCTTTTATAAGGTCATTCGGTGAAGATCAAAAGCTCACAACAAGAGGAATTTACAGAAGAAAAGGCAAGGAAAAGTCTTCAAAATGGCTTTTTGTATAAATTGGTGTACCGGGCCCAAGGCAAAAATATGCACTGACTGAAATCAGAGCATCTAAAGATGACAGGAAACTCCATTTTCTCAAGCTCAAATGATTCCTGGAATCTTCCAAAAATGTTTTACTTCCAGTCTGCATCCTGAGCATTCTGTTAACAAGTGGAAGACCATAAAATATTTAACTCTGGGTGTAGTGCCAGTTTTCTATTTACTATGTTCACAAAAAAAAAAAAAGAGTACTTTACAGTAAGTCAGGGTGAGACAAAGGTCAAAAACATTTATGGAGCACCTGGTATATATCAGCACTTCATAAATACACATACACACATACACACATACACACACACACACACACACACACAAGCTCCACTTCATCCATTTAACGTTATAACGTAAGCTTGATTCCCCTTTAACACTTAAAAAGGAAGTTTAAAGAGATTAAAGGGCTTGTTTGGATCACAGAGCTGGATCTGGAGCATCCTTAGCCCCTGGCTTTGCCTTTACTTAGCCAATAAATCCTATATACTTATATCTAAGTCACCTCTCTGACACCCTATTCTCTCTATGCAAAAGAAGAAGACTCAACTAAACATTTCTAGTGCACTAAAAGATGAAGTTTTTCTGGGACTGATGATGGATGCCCAGCTTCTTTCTCCCCCAACTCCTCTCCCCCCTATATTCTGTCTTCCTCGCCTTGATCCAATTTCACTCTTCACCCATTTCGCAAAAAAAGGTAGTCAAAGCCACAGCTCTCCTACCCTAAAAGAGTACTTAAAAGCTTTGATGCTTGATAACACATCTGATTTTTAAAGGGAAAAAAAATCGTGAAGAAATTAAAACTCTTTCCTAAAAATACAGTATTTGAGACTTTCGCTTTTTATTTTTCACATTACAGTAAAAAAGTGAGAAGTGACTTCATAAAATTCCCTCAAACGCTTCACATCTTTACATCATTATGGTGATCTCACCATAACAAAGTTTGACAAAGAAGCATTGCTAATTGCAAATGAGAAATTGCATATTTAGACTAAATTTTAATGTCATTCTTTGTGAGTTAGCTTTTAAAGAACGAGAAGAAGGCCAAAGAGAATAAAGGGGTAGTTTCTTCTGTATCCTGGCTAGAATGC
Source organism: Catagonus wagneri (assembly GCA_004024745.2). Classification (NCBI taxonomy): domain Eukaryota; kingdom Metazoa; phylum Chordata; class Mammalia; order Artiodactyla; family Tayassuidae; genus Catagonus; species Catagonus wagneri. Next base: position 26,693,951 of record PVHT021183726.1, read on the forward strand.
AGAGAGGTACAAAATTTATAGCAATTAGAAAAAAAAATCCTCGTTTCGTAAGCAGTCATCTGGACCTTCCTTGAAACTGTCAAGCTACGCTGAATTGAGATTTTTCCATCCGGCCTAATTGTGAACCTTTCTTTCTAGTTCATTACTGAAAAGGCAGAATAAACTATCACTTCCAATATGTTTGTCAAAGGAGTTTCTCAAATAGAGAAGACGGGTTAAATAGGAGCAAATGGCTGAGATACTTAAAATTTCTTGCAGAGGAGGACACAATGGAAAAACAAGTGGATACTGAAGAATCCACTGGGTATTTGAGAGGAAGCGTGATATTAACATTTGAATGCATACTATGGGACATGCGAGGTGGGAGGTTTCCTATAGTCTACTTTGTTGAACCATGTCTTTAGTCCTATAAAAGATAGGCATTACTGTCCCCATTTAACAGGTGAAGAAAGAGATTCAAAAACTAGGTAATTTGCCCAGGCTCACACAGCTAATAAATATTGATGATGTATTTCCAGCTCAAAGACACTTGGATATAAACGGAATGAAAAGTCTTTATACTCCCTCCTCCCTCCTTCTCTGTGCTTGGCCAGGGATTCAAAAACACATGATTATGACACAATTTACCAACTACAGCAAGAGGTACGAGAAGATGGCATACAGAACTTGCACTTCCAGCAAAAGGGTAAATCGGATATTCAGATAAAGCCATGTAAGTAGAAAATATATTAAAAAGTAAAAATATACTTTGGAATGTAAGGAAATTCTTTAGAGATCACAAATGATAAAGAAAGATAAGTAAAGACTAGAGCCAGCATTTGCCATAGAAATGTCTATTATCACCTGGTAGCCTTTAGCCTGGATTTTAACACGCCGTGATCAGGGAATAGAAAATAAAGCTCCTATCAAAAACACATACAGCCCCAGAGGCTGAAATAAATAAAGCTTCCCCTTAAATGATGGACCATAGAGATGAGTGATTGCCTTTTCCTTGGTGGAACGAGGGGAAAGAAGAAAAGTCTCCCCTGAGAATTCCTAAACACCAGTCTACATTCACGAACACTTAGTGACAGAATTCACAAACAGAACAAAAATTAGTTGAAAATTTATGCTACGGCTGTGCTCCCAGGCAGACAGACAAATACTCTCTGGAGCAAACGACTTTAAACACGTCTTCAAAGAAATCTCATGAAATCTCATCAAATTCCTATGAACATAAGTTCACAATCAAAAATCACTAAAGATATGAGAGGAAAAGCTATGAGGAGTGAGGAATAATAGAAACAATTAGCTACAAAAAAAGAACACCAAAAAAAGACAGATAATTGACAATAACTGACATAGACTATTTTTGTTTTAGCCATGGCTTGATATGAGATCTTAGTTCCCAAAGCAGGTATTGAATCCTTGGATGCAGTAGTGAAAATGCCAGGTCCTAACCACTAGACCACCAGGGAACTCCCTAGCATAGACTATTTATGCTTAAAGATATATAAGAATTGATCAAAAGTATGCTGAAGGAACAAGATACTATTAAAATTAATCACACATATTTCAAAAATAGTTAAAAGTTATGAGAGGGCAGAAACACTGAGAAAGCACCTCTCCCAAGGCTTAGGCACAGAGGGCCTGCCTAAAACTGAGGATGGAGGAGAAAGAAGAATATCAACTCACCCTCTACCCCGCCATGAACCTTGCATCTAGTAACAAGCACCAGCAGTCCACTGCAGGGGAAGAGGCAAGAACACAGAGAGTGCCTGGGGCCCAGGTATGTAGCCCTGACCGGATCAGGAACACTGAGAAAACCTTCCTGCCCCCCAGGCCTCACCTTGAGCTCAAGGCAGCAGCCAGCCACCACCGGGGACCGGGGGCATTTGGACTCACAGTAACAATACCGCCAACAAAATTCAAATTCAGCTCAACTACTGACAATAATGACACAATCCCCTATATGAAGGGCCTGAAGGAAAAAGAGAAGTTACCATTTATTGATACTAATATGTTTACCTCAGTCTCCACTGTTCTTTAGCACACAATATCTGACGTTCAATTTAAAAATTACTAGACACAAAAAAGGAAAAAAAAAGGAACCACTGTAAATAGATGACGTAGTCAACAGAATCAGATTCTAAGATGTCTCAGATTTTCTTAGTATCAGACAGGATAATTTTAATAGATATAAATATGATAAGGATCTAACTGAAAAAAAACGATCAATATGTGCATATGGGAGGAGGTGGATTTACTAGAGATGAAAACTATATGAGTCAAATGAAAATGCTTAAAATGCAGAACAAAGCCACAGACTGGGAACTCTTACTACTCAACAAATTAACACACACCCCCAAAAAATTAGCAAAACGTTGAACAGACACTGAGCAAAAGATGCCATAGGAATGGTCAATAGTACATGAAAAACTGCTCAGCAACACTGTTCATCAGAAAAATGTAAATAAATCTGCAATGAAAAATGACTAGGTTGGAGTTCCCGTCATGGCTCAGCACTAACAAATCTGACTAGTATCCATGAGGATGCGGGTTCAATCCTCGTCCTCACTCACTGGGTCAAGGATTCCCGTGTTGCCATGAGCTGTGGTGTAGGTCGCAGATGCGAATCACATCCTGCATTGCTGTGGCTGTGGTGTAGGCTGTCAGGTGCAGCTCCAATTGGACCCCTAGCCTGGGAACCTCCATACGCTGCAGGTGTGGCCCTTAAAAAAAAAAGGGAAAGAAAGAAGAAAAATTACTGAGGTATCCACTAGAAGAGCAAACATTACAAAGACGAACAATATCAAGCACTGGAAATGATGTAAAACAACTGCAACTCTCATGCGTTGCTTAGGAATCCAAAATCATGGAGCCATTTTACAACACAATGACAGTTGCTGATCAAGTGAAACATAACTTAACCACATGAACCAGCAATTCCACTCCCAGGCACTTACCCAAGAGAAGTAAAGACCTGTGTGTGAATTTTACAGAACCTTCCTTTATAACAGCCATAAAAGGTAAACAACTCTAATGCCTATGAACGGGCGAATGAACAACAACAAAAAAGAAGTGCATCTGCATAACAGAGTTCTGCTCAGAACCAAAACAATAAACTGTGGATACACCTGACAACCTAGATGAATCTCGAAAGATTCATTCTCAGTAAAAGACATAAAAGACTAAATACCTATGATTCTTATTTACATGAAATTCTGAAAAAGGCAAAACTGTAGGGAGAGAAACAGCTTGGTGGTTGTCAGGTGCTGGAAGAAAAATTGGGGAGGGAACTGCCTTTTGTTTTTTAAATTCAGTTATACATATACATATATCCACTCTTTTTTCCCATATAGGTTATTACCAAATATTGAGTAGATTTCCCTGTGCTATAAAGTAGGTCCTTGTTAATCACCTGTTTTATATACAGTAGTGCTTGTATGTCATACCCATCCTCCCAGTTTATCTCCCCCACAATGGTTCCCATTATGGTAACCAAATATTTGATTTCAAAATCTGTGAGGTTTTTTCTGTTTTATACATAAGTTCTTTTGTACCATTTCTATTAGATTCCACTTATAAGTGATATCACATGATATTTGTCTTCCTAGGAAACTGCTCTTTTAATTAAAACATAAATTTAAGCCAACTGAAAATTAAAAACATTTGGAATTTTCAAAGCCAATTTACAATTAAAAATATCTTTCATCTATTTATTCAAGAAGTACTGAGTACCTACAACGTAGCAGGCAATACTCGAGACCCTGGGCAAAAAGGAAGTTCTTTTAGAAGCACAAATTTGGATTTGCAGAAAAGTAACCGATGAGAACCAAGGCAAAAATACTCATTTAATCCAAGTTTTCCATACATGTTGACAGTGTCATCATTCAGAACTCACTATTTTTTCTATCTTCTTATCAGATTGTTACAAAATATCCTGTATTTTACCATGATAATTTACCATATATTTATTAGCATGAACTGTATGAAACTGAAGCATAATCAACAAAATAGTTCTTTTTCTATGTTCCCACAGAAAAATTCAACTAAGAAAGCTGTAAAAGCAGTGGTCACGTCACAGCTTCTCGTTATAATGCAAAGTAATCAATGACTGAATTTTTTAGTCAAAACACCTGATATTTTGGGTGAACTTTTTTTTCACTTTTCAAGAATTTTCCCCAAATCCAGCCTGAAATGTGTTATTCATCTTATAAACAGAGATGATTGCTATGGAGACTTAACTGACTTCAGGCTTCATATTTCTAATGTAAGAACACAAGGACAACAAAAGTATTTCCATTTTTAGTTAGAAGCCTTACATTTAACTTCTTTCTTTATCCTTAGTGGAAAACATGTGACAGTCCTTCTTAAAAGGTTTATTTCATCGAGGCATTTTAAAATGGAATAGCCCTATAAAAAAATAAATACACTTTCCAGAATCAGAAAAATAAAATGGAATATCCTTCTGTTGAAGAATTGTTTTAGATGGCATAATTCATGCAGATAACTTTAGAAAAAAAAATTGCAAAGTTGATGCTTTAACATTATCTTAATATTTGTTATAAACCATTGGGGCATTCACACGCTTCTAGTGGAATATTTCCATTAATTCTGTCGGCAGTATTTTGGACTGGAAGGACTATTAATTTGATAGGCACTTAAGTTTTCTTCAGGTCTGCTAGATGACAGATGTCACTCAACATGCACACACACCAAGACTACGGAGCTGCGTGACCCCGAGTCTCACAAAGGACCTCATTACAGAGAAAACACAAAGAACAGAAATTTAGAACTTAGCAGTTGAAACTCTGTATCCCTCATTCATAACAATTCTTTAGAACTCCAAAATATGAAAGTTTTCAAAGTTAAAAAGTACAGTTCTCTATTTTTCCAATTTCTTTTCCAAACTATACTCAAATTTTTATGCTTTTGCTTTCTCGATTTCGTCTGTTATAACTGTATCAAATCTTAAAGTTATAGAATTTCATCTTTAGTCAAATGAATGTTACCACAAAGCCTATTTTAAAATCAAAATTATATCAGATTTGAAATTAGGATAAATCCAATAATATTTAATCCAATTTTTCAAGTAAAAGGGAAATTTTACATAAAGTACTCTTATCTTCCAACTGACCTCAGATATTTTCCACTATGTAAGAGATTATCTAAAAGCAACTTGTGCCACAGAGCCTTTGCAGAATGAACAAATGCCAGCAAATGAGCAAAATCTGAACACAGCATGCGTAGGTAACACTATACCTTGATTTTAATTGTTTAAACCTAAACATTGTTGATAATAGCAACCAACTTAACAATGTTCGGAAAATGAAAAACAGCTGAAAAGTCTTAGATCATCATGAATCACACAGCAAACGGAATTTAGCTTTAGATCACTCCTAGGAGTCTTCTAACTATAATCAGATTTAGGGCTTTGATTTTTATAATGGAGGTCATTGGCTCCCAATTGCTTCTCCCTCCAGATTTTCCAAGATGGATGGGGTTAGTCTAGGAGATGCATTACCTCTTTTAAATGCCATTTCTGAACTCCAAGGAGAAAAGACATGGGACCAGCCTTCTGCTTCTTCTGAATTTAGTGAAGAAGCAGAAGCAGAGAGAGGCAGAGAACCTCAGAGATGAAACAAAAAATCCAAGCTCAGTATACAAGCTCTTGTAAAGCCAAAATTTAAAGAAAAGAATCGCCCTCCTTAAATACACAGCACTACCAATACACCCGATGGTGCCACTTTGGAAACCACATCCTACTACTGCCAAGGAAATTTAAAATATTAGGAGTTCCCTGATAGTCTAGCAGTAAAGGATTTAGCACTGTCACTGCTGTGGCTCGAGTTCAATCCCTGGCCCGGTAACCTCCACATGCCATGGGTGTGGCCAAAAGAATTAATTAGCTAAAAACCAATTAGTAGGAATTTACTTCTATTCCACTTATTGAAGAAATGGACAAATTATAAAAAGACAAGCTGATAGCAAAGACAAATCTCTCAAATCTCAACCACTCCATGAGAAAAGAATATACAGTTTGAACTATTTAAACCAGACATAATGTGTGTAACATGTTAAATATGGTAACTTTTAACTCTGGCAGCACATTAAATCTTGGCGGGGGCGGGGGGGACCCTCTCTCCCTACATCTCCTTTCCCCCACTCCTGGCACGAAGACGCTGAAATCCGAGGAGGTGGGGCCATGATTGGGGCAGGGGATGGGGGGTTTCTGCAGGGACAGCAGTGACTACATGCCTGGCAGCCAGGGAGGGAGGATAATGGTGGCAGAAAAGAGGATTTGGGGTAGTTGGAATATTGCTAACATTAAGCATAATTAATTAGGCATAAAATTATTATGAGGATAATGGAAGTCAGCTTTACTAATTTCTGAAGAAGGGCTAGAAAGAACACTGAGTAACTGGTTTACACATTGAACAATCAGAATAAACCCATGTTTCTAAGGTTATACAAACACAGGTAGATACAGAAATAGTCATTGATATACACGTGTGGATGTGTGTAGACACACATACATTTCCTTGTTCCGCCTGCTGAGAGCCTAGAAGCAAGGACATCACTGATACCCAGATCATGATTTCTAGCTACCACCTTTCACCCAAAATTAACAAGAATCAGGGCTGGGGCAGGGAAAGTACAAGAGAAGCCTAGAACATGACCTTTCGGCAACTATCAAGTGGTAGCCTAAACAGGAAAGAGCCATTGATGAATGAATAGTCGGCACACTATGAGAACATCTCCTCACAAATTCCTAAATAAACACAGTGGTGACTTCATAATGGAGAAGGTCAGTCTTTCACCAACCCCATCACATGGTCACAGTTTACATCACCAGGGGTGGGGCAGATCCACAGAGCATTTTTCTTGACATGATATGCTTTCAAGAGCACAGCATCATTCCTGCCAAGAACACATGGCCTGGGTTCCGTCACGGGAAAGCACTGAGAGGTCCTAGCTGAGGGTTTCCCTACAGAATGAAAGGCCTGTCAAGGACAGCAGAAACAGGGCAGAGACTATGCATGAGTTCCATACTGAAGAAGACGGATGGACAAGACAACTGAATTCAACCTATGTTCATATCTACAATCCTGGACCAGAAGGGAAAGACGGGCATTGCTGGGGCATCTGGTGAAGTCCTAAGAGGGTTTGTGGACTGACTGACAGTTCTTTATAATGTTAACTTCCTGATGGTTAATAGATAATTCTTCCATTCCTTCCTATCTTCCTTTACTTTCCTGGGTCTGACCTTCCCAACATGGGGACACTGACACCCAAGGAAGTGGGGCAAGAAAGAGGATAGGGTGCAAGTCTAACAGCCCTGGAAGGGGCAGGGCAGTGAAGGGGGAAGGAGACAACAGAGGGGTCATTATAGATAATAGATACAGACATAGACATAGATATAAACACAGATACAGTAATAGATATAGATACAGGACTGCTCTTCTTTGTGGGAGGGTACACTCCATAGCATTTAAGGGTGATGGAGCACTACTTCTAAAAACAATTACACAGACAGATGAATAAAAAAGGGAAGACAAATCAGTAAAATGTTAAGCACCAGGAATCTGCGTGATAGGAGCACAAGCGTTCTTGGCAACATTTTTGGAGAATCAACATTATTTAAAAGGGAAACTTACCTATTGGCAAAGAATCCCATGGGGAGCTTGTTAAAAATCCCAATTCCCCAGGCTGCCCCTTTGACCAACTAAATCTTTGGATGGGGGTGGGAATCAAGGACCAGGATTTAATGTTCCTAGGAGAATCTATCAACTTATTATTAATCTACGATACCCAGTAATTGGTCAATAAATGGCTGGTACTGGTGCTGAAACTATTACATTTAGCATAAGCTCAGAGGTCTTTATGCAGAACATAATCCATATATTGAAAATTATTTCTTAAGATGACAATCCCGAATAACTGTGACCTATCTTAAATAACAAAGTTCCGGAGTCCCCATTGTGGCGCAGTGGAAACAAATGCAGCTAGTAACCATGATGTTTCAGGTTTGATCTCTGGCCTTGCCTTGTGGGTTAAGGATCTGACGTTGCTGTGGCTATGGTGTAGGCCAGTGGCTGTACCTCCGATTTGACCCCTAGCCTGGGAGCCTCCATATGTGGCGGGTATGGCCCTAAAAAGCCAAAAAAAAAAAAAAAAAAAAGTTCCAGCACAAGCAATGAGGTTGATACTGTTAGCAGAGACATCACTAAAAAAGACTATAAGTAAAATATTAATAGTGATGGGAAAGCAAGTCCTTCATCTCTCAAACACTTGTTAGTATCACAAAACAATTACTGAATTTGACATCAGATAAGGATATGTATTATTACAAATATTATTCGCCTAATAGAATTCTCAGAAACAAATATCAACTTAAACTGGAAACAAAAAGGAGCAAATTTAACTATTAGCCACTTGCTTTTGCCAAATGGATTTTTATGCAGCTCTTTAAAACTTAAATTTTAGTTATTTTATTCACCAAAAACAGAGAATAAAAAATGACTGTACATAAAACAAGCTGTAGCTACTAAAATTACCTACATGTTTAAGGAATATCTTCTCTTTGTTTAAGATCTTATTCTTCTTTGGGTTTATTTTCCCTCATCCCCTAGTTTTGTGAATGGCTGAGAATTCATCTAACAATAAAGAGTTGCAAACAATGTAAAGGTTCCCCAGTCCAGAGGTAGGTAGGTGAATAACTTATAATAACATGTAACATGCAGCAGAACAAAAAAAATGAGGGTCATCTTGTATTCAACTGGAATAAGTTGCCAGCATATGGTTAAACTTAACAACAAAAACCAAACTGCAAAACTGGAAATATTAAGTTATATGCTAGAAAGGGAAAAAAGACCAAAAATCTTTCAACCTCATATGTATATTTTTGTATGTTTCCAGTCCTGAATCTTGCAAACACATTAATTCAGCAAAAATTTAAATTAGTGTAAACGCAGAGCTATTTTACTTATTTTCTAAATTTTTTTATTAAAGTATAGTTGATTTACAGCATTGTGCCATATAGCAAAGTGACCCAGTCATACACATATGCACATTCCCTTTCTTAAATTATCTTCCACCGTAATCTATCCCAAGACACTGGCTGTAGTTCCCTGTGTTGTACAATAGGACCTCATTGTTTACCCAGTCTAACACAAAGAGCTAATTTACATTCAAGAAATCCTCCCACACTAAGGTAACTTTCATGGATCCCAGACCCACTCTTCTCCAAAATCACCTTGCACATTAAGTGGGTGCCACGTAAATCACAGGAATGTTCATTCATCCAATGGTATTGAGCTCCTACTGTGACACGAAAATTACCATAGTGCGTGTTCCTTCAGACCTATCAAAAATGCAAAACAACCACTCCTACCCTTATCGAGATATAGCGCCCCTATTATAATCAATGCGGTGCTGCATGCAAACAAAATCTCCAAGAAGGAATGTGCAGTGCATATAGGGCATTTGAAGGATCACTGTGATCAGGAACGATGTCAATTAAAAAAAAAAAGATGGCAGTTGGCCTTTCAAAAGGCAAAAACGGGATACAAGAGGAGTTCCCACTGTGGGGCAGTGGGTTAAGGATCAGACTGCAGCAGCTCAGATCCCTGTGGAGACACAAGTTTAATCCCTGGCCCCGTGCAGTGGATTAAGTATCTGGTGTTGCCACAGCTGTTGCTCAGATTGAATCCCTGGCCCAGGAACTTACACATGCGGGGGATGCCAACAACAACAAAAAAAAAAGGATGGAAGAAGAGCATTCAGGGCAGGTGGAATGGCAAGACTTTGTTGCACTGGTGGGGAGGAGCTAGCAGCCCCTTTGCCACGTGATGAGTATTCAAAAACTAAAAGAGCAGAGGCTGGAAAATGAGGCTAGTGCAGGAGGCAGATGCACTTAAACTACAGGCAAATCCCAGGCCCCAGTGTCCAGCTTATAATAGATGTTCATTAAATGTTTAACATTGTAAATCATGGTGGAGACACTGCCAAGATTATAAACTGCCTGTACACCCAGATGCGGTCAACTGTCTGCGACATACTGAAGGCTTGAAGTAGTACTGGCAGTGTGTGGAGAAGTCATTTATTTTAATTCATTTGGCTGGTTGTGAATACTTACGAAAAAATTGCTAGAGTTGAATTCCTGGATCAAGAAAGTTGAGGAATAAGAATTCTCAAAGACCAAACTTATTAGGACTTCTATGACTAAATTACTATGTTTTCTTTTTCCCTTTTTTAAAATTATAGCTGATTTACAATGTTATGCCCATTTCTGCTACACAGCAAATTGACTCAGTTATACATATATATATATATGTATACACATATATATATGTACATATATACATATAACTTCTTTTTTTATATTCTTTTTATTTTTTATTTTTTATTTTTTGCTTTTTAGGGCTGCACCTGCAGCATATGGAGGTTCCCAGGCTAGGGGTTGAATCGGAGATTCAGTTGCTGGCTTCTATGCCACAGCCACAGAAACAAAGGATCCAAGCCATGTCTGAGATCTACACCACAGCTCATGGCAAAGTCAGATTCTTAACCCACTGATCAAGGTCAGGGATCGAACCCACATCCTCATGGATGTTAGTTGGGTCCATTACTGCTGAGCCACAATGGGAACTCCTTATATTCTTTTCTGTCATGGCCTATCCCAGGAGATTGGATATTGTTCCCTGTGCTGTACATTGGGAACTTGTAATCGCTTATCCATTTAAATGTAGCAGTTTACACAGCTACTAACCCCAAACCCCCAGTCCATCCCATTCCCCCCCGCCCTTGACAATCACAGTCAGTTCTCTATATCTAAACAACTAAATTGTCTTACTGAAGTCACAATCTACACAGGCTAAACTTGTACCTTGTACTTGCTGGAACAAGGCAGCGGAATGCCACTTGGTAAAAGATACACAGCACCCTGATTTGAAAAGAACTGTGGACTGAACAGACAGCAGATGAAGCACACTTCAGCAGTTTTCCATGCTAGACTATTCTGAGTTCAAACTTTGAAGACATGCTGAACCACATTTTCAGGGAAATAAAGCCACCCTTCAGAAGAAAAGTGCAACAGTGTGATCCCTAGGAAAGGGACTTTCCATTTCGGCTACTGCCTCTGGTGTGCTCAGTCTTAGTGTGGGTGTGATTTACTAAGCCTTTGTCCCACTAGTGGGGCTCAGTTTCAAAAAGAACTGAAAACAAACCAGACCCACGAAGATGATGCAATAACCCTGGAATTTTGGAGACAACTCTATGAATTCCAAAACTATTTCTGGCTACTTGGCCAAACCAGCACAGTGTTTGTGTCAGCCCACTTTAGAGAAAACACATTCGCTTTTGTAAAATATGGCAGCTACCATGAGCAGGACAAACTGTCACACTTCATTCACGCTGACCAAATATACATCATGTTGTAGAGAACAACCAGACTTTTAAATACATTTCCATCACCTTATTAAACATGCTAAAGGATTAGCTCTAAGGCAATAACTAGACACTACTGTATGACCATTTATCTGGTTCCTGTTCTCTTGTATTACTGGTTAAATTCTTTACTGGCATCGGCAAAACGTTCTAGTGCATGTAACGGGCTATCAGGGAATCTCTGCTCAGATTCCATGTGCACAGATTTCAAATTACGAAGCCTTCCGCTAACAGCAAACACTCATTTGAGGAAAGAAGTAAAAAAAAAACAAAAAACTAACACTTAGTAAGCGCTAACTCATGTCAGGCAAAGCTTAAGACTCTGTAATAAATAAATAAAAACAAGCCACATCCTGCCAGACAATAACCATATTAAACATTCTTCTCCCCAAAAATCATGAAACAAAAATGCTTAACAAGACTCTAAGACCGCTTCCAGGTGTTAAATGCTATGTCTCCATAAATTTTTTTAAAATGAATTCTAAGCGAAGGTAACAAGGTTATTATAGGATGGATATTTTTAATGAATAAGGCCAAAAAATTCCAAGTCAGAACAATAAACATTTACTGAATACCTACAATGGGCAGATCGAAACTCACCAAGAACATGGCTATGAGTCCGTAAGCGTTCTGGTAACTACTAGAATCACACCTGCATGCATGCCGGTGCATACACACTTACTTCATTTGCTTTACTATGAATTACGAGGAAAACACCTGTCTTCTGGGTCTGGAGACCAATCATTCTGCCAAGAGCCCTCTACAAGGACCTGAGGGTTCACATTCATTCGGCCACCACTTGGGGCCTCAAACCTCAGGACTCCCAAATTTCTACTTAGCACACATGGTGATGGGAAATTCTCTTCTCCAGGTTCTATTTTAACAGCATTTGGGAATTCACAGGACTTTAGAGTTGGGCAGCATTGTTATGTTCATCTCGTCTAGTGCATTTTAGAGAGGAGATGACTAATAAGGGAAAAGGATTTTTCAAAGTAACACAGTTGGTGAGTAGTCCTCTTGCTTCTCCGGATCAACACCTTCCACTCCACCTGCTCCTTCTGAACTGTTTAGTATGAAAATTTTTAATATGCTTTCTGTCCCAATTCATTACTGAGTGTGCAATGAGCCGCTGGGTGGTTCCTCAAAATCTCCTATCAGCTAACCCTACTGAGTAATTAGCATGACCTTTCCATCAGCTTAATCCTGCTGTTTCAAGCAAAATTCACTTTTTTAATTAAATTTTATTGGGATATAGTTGATTTACAATGTTGTGTTAGTTTCAGGTGTAGAGAAAAGTGAATTTTTCAGATTCTTTTCCCATATGGGTTATTCAGAATATTGAGTAGAGCTCCCTGTGCTACACAGTAGGTCCTTGTTAGTCATCTATTTTATTTTCTTTTAATTTTATCGGCGTATCGTTGACTTACAGTGTTGTGTTGGCTTCAGGTGTACATCAAAGGGAATCAGTTATACAGTTTTACTATATCCGTTCTAGAAAAATGCGCTTTTATCTCAGTCATCCCTACCCCTGCCAAACCCAGAACAAAATCTCAAGGTTTGTAGAAAAGCTGCGGTCTCGCTCTTCCACCATGAATTTGGGCCCATAACTTACTTTCAACCACAACCGCTATTTAAGGCAGTCGATAAACAAGGCTAATGCCTTAAAAAACACACGTTACACTGACTTGGCCCTCTGCATGCATGTAATTCAGCGTGAGGACTGGAGGTGTCTTAAAAAGCACATATGAAACAAAAGCACCATGTGAAGAACGGAGAGAATCCCGGAAGGAAAGTCAGGATGGGAGGAAAAGAAAACCAAGGGAAGGACTGGGACACAGAATTTCATGCCACAGGGCTTGAATGGTCACTTCCTTGGGCTGCAAATTTGATCCTTGCTTCCTTCCAGCAAAGAGAGAAATCACACTTGTACAGTATTCAACACTGTCCATAAAGCTAAAAAGTAAGCCAATTTTCTAGAGTAGAAGCGCTGAGGCCGAGGGCATTGAGGTCTGTGAGCAATTTTCCTAGTGGCTCCTTGTCAAACATCCAGCCTCTGATGCGGCGAGTGTCGTCCACAGCACTGACGCACGCTGGGGCCCTTCAGCTCACAGTCTCCCCACACAGGACGATGGCCTGGTGCCAAATAAAGGAGAGACAGACACCATATCTCACGGGACTTCAGGAGTTCATGCATGCCTGAAAGTACCTGCAAAGGAAGCCAAAATCTCCCTTAGAGAAGAGTCTGGCTTCACTCCAGCTCCCAAATACTCGATTAAGGTCACAAAGCTCGGAGCCTGGTCACAGTCATTTTAGCCTGGAAAGTGCTCGAGGCCAGCATTCCTCTGTGCCTACAAAAGTCATCTGTAAGTTGGGGGTGGGGTGAAAAGGGAGCCCAGTAATTTTTTAGTCTCTAGAAAGCAAGATTCAACCAACTCCAACAGAAGTTTTGCCATTAACATTTGGACTTCTTGATAAATTTTCAAGGACTAACTGCTGTTGGTTTCATCTTTTCCTACTGAGACCCTTTTGTCATCTTGACTTATTTTTAACACAGGGAGTTCCAGGTTGACTATAAAAGCTTATTAAAAGGATATAAAGAGGATGAGTTCTACTGAAAATAAATTATAAACTAAGGAGGAATAAATAAATATGATGTGCTATAAGTACTAAACGTAGTCATAAATTAGTCCGAACTAGCAAAATAAGCCATTTCAATAAAACCTGCTCTGCGTTAGTAAGACAAAATAGCTTGAGGTCTGAAATTAACACCCCAATATGTCCACTTTAGTGGTGAATAAGAAAGAATAGGATAGGAGGTCTCTGGTGGCCTCGTGGGTTCAAGATCCATCACTACCACTGCTGTGGCTCTGGTTACTGTTGTGCCAAGGGTTTGATCCCTGGCCCCAGAACTTTTGCATGCCATGGGCACAGCCAAAGAAGGAGGAAGAGAAGAAGGAGAAAAAGAAGAGGATAGCGTACGTTCCATTGCTGACAGGCTAGACCCTCAGAGGACAGGGTCATCAGAGTTGGACCACAAGCCTCTCACACAGATGTTTAGTCAAAGGCAGATGAGCAGCTCACAAAGAAATCATGATCATGATCAGTGAGGTGGGGAGGGCAATAATGTGAACCCCACTGCCACTACTTTCAGCTCTGCTCTCTGGAATTCCTCTTCCCCATCTCTTGCCAGTAGGTAAGAATCCAGACCTTTCCGGTCACTTTCAGCACTAGAAACCCAGTCCAGGGCAGCGTAACACTCCACTCCCACAGCCCATTCTGCTAACACCACACTGTCTGTGACCAGCTAGGTTACAGCCCAGGAAACTCTGAGCAGCATGGAAGAGGGAGAGAAGAGGAGAGAGTGGGAGGGAAAAGGCACCCTGGGAACAGGCACTCCTCTTTTCTCCCCTCAAACCTCTCCCCAGCTCCAGAGCATTTATGTAGCAGGCAGTATCCAGCACCTTTTTTTTTTTTTTGTCTTTCTGCCTTATCTAGGGCCACACCCATGGCATATGGAGGTTCCCAAGCTAGGGGTCTAACAGGAGCTGTAGCCGCCGGCCTACACCACAGCCACAGCAACGCAGCACCCGAGCCGCATCTGCAACCTTCACCACAGCTCACGGCAACGCCAGATCCTTAACCCACTGAGCAAGGCCAGGGATAGAACCCACAACCTCATGGTTCTTAGTCGGATTCGTTAACCACTGAGCCACAACGGGAACTCCAGCACTTATTTTTGAAGAATCAGAAAAGAACAAAACAAGGTCAGGTTGTATTGCATGTGTTATTTCACTACTTTTTTATTTATTTTTGTGTAGGTGTGTACTGGGTCAGGATGTAAAAGGTATTTCTTATTGCTGGTGACAGTAAAGAAAAAAAAAAAAACTGAAGATCACCTCCTTTTTTTTTGGTCACACCTATGGAATGTGGACGTTCCTAGGCCAGGGCTCAAACTCATGCCAGAGCAGCGACCCAAGCTACAGAAATGACACAGCCAGATCCTTACCCCACTGCACCACTGGGGAACTCCTGAAAGTCACTTTTGACCTCAGATGATGTGAAAATACAACATAATGATGACACCATGGCCTTGGGAGCCAGACCACCTCTATCTAAACTCCAGATACTAAATCTCTCTGTGTCTTAATTTCCTATGTAAGTAAAATACGAACAACAGCAGAACCTGTGTCTTGGGGCTGTATTGGAAAGATGAGATGAATTTACACATGGAAAGCCTACAGCATACGCCAGCAGAGATTAGCCATTTAGGGGAAGAAGGGATGGAAGAAAAAGCAAACGCCTCCTTACTTATCTGGGTCATCACCAATCCCCTTTCTGTGGCTTTTCAAGTGCTTCTCTGACAAACACTAGCTAACGGGCTGCGGACAGCCTCTCAGGGGAAGTCTGCAGGCGTGGCTCTCTGTGGGGAGTCTTTATGAGTTTTTGAGAGGCCGCCACGAGGGTCCCACGGTACCCTCCCCTGATGTGAGAAAATCAACATCCTCCACATCTCCTTAATCCAGATACCAGAAGTCCTATCGGTCTCTAGATGCTGGGCTCTGCTCACATAGTGGCCAGGCTCCCTGGGTGGGTGACCAAGGAGACGGCTCTCCAGTGCAGCTACTTTTAGTGCTATCTACACTTAGCCATGCGCGGTTTTCTCCCTGGCTCTCTGCTCAAACCTCACACAGGCACCAGGGCACATGGGCAGGTCTGTTGCTTATGCAGTTATGCTACCAGGTAATAAAACACCAGTCCTCCTCCTGCGGACATGCCGCATGTTGGGAGAGATTTCCTCCTCCCAAGAAATCATCTTCTCACTTTTTATAGGGGCCACCCCCCTTTCCCACCTGCCCAACATCTCCAACGACTCTCCACCTCCCTTTTCCCACTTTAATCTTCTTATCGGGAAGGGGGTTTGCAGGGAAGGGAGGTAGTGGTGGCTACTGGTGTTAATGGCACTTTCTGCCACCACTTACTAAACCATGAAGACGTGTACAGGCTCAAGGGTTGGCAGTTCTTTTCCAAACTCCTCGGCTCTGAGTTCTAACTGCTAATTACAAGGAAACGGAGAAAGGTCCCACTCAAATCCTATGCAAGGGAACTACCAAGAGGAAAAGAAAATCAAAGGGCAAGGGAGAAGCCAAGGGATCAGAAATCATCTTGAATAGGAGGAAAGGCAGAAGTTCCAAGTAGCTTTATGCTCGGACAACTCAGAACACTTCCAACAACACTGAGCCATTCTGCACCTCAGTTAAAGATATAGGATGGTGTGTGGGCTCGGAGGCAGGTGGGTGTGAGTATGTGTGCTGGCTGGTGTGAGAGAGAGAAAGACTGATTTAGGGAATGACACTAAACACAGCATTGTTCTCTCCAAACAACAGCCTTTTCCCTTTTTTTCCCTTTTTTAGGGCCACACCCACAGCATATGAAAGTTCCTGGGCTAGGGTTCAAATAGGACTGCAGCTGCCAGCCACAGCCACAGCCACAGCCATAGTCTTTCAGGGTCCAAGCCACATCTGCAATCTATACCACAGCTCACGGCAATGCCAGATCCTTAACCCACTTAGCAAGGCCAGGGATCAAACCCGCATCATCACGGACACTTTGTAGGGTTCTTAACCCACTGAGCCACAATGGGAACTGCATTGCCTTTCAAATCACAGGACATCATTACAGCAATGAATTAAGTCACAGCAAAGTGGCTAGCACACCAGAATGCTATACACGCCGTGGAATAAAATTCTGTGTATGGTAAAGACCTCAGATGGCTTGGGTTCAAAGGCTTTTCTGACGAAAGGCAGAAGGAAATGACATTTAAAATGGGTGAGCAGAAGAAAATGCAGAAGGGTCAGTACAATGTCAGGACACCAGCTCCATATGCACTGTGAGCATCTAAAACCTCCAAGTATCACCAGCTCTACAGCAGATGACTTCCACCAGGTTCTGCTGTAGCAAGTCTCAGTCAAACACGCTGACACTGCCCTTTGAGAGGGCCTTGTGGCTTGCTGAATAAGCAAAGCAGTTGTTTTTTTTCATGCAGTTGGTTGTGTCATGTTTACTTCTGAAAATCTTTTCAAATCAAAATAAGGCATGAAAACACTAGACCAAGTTGAAAAGAATTCAGAGCGCCCTCAAGCTGGAAGGAAAAAGAACAAGCTGTTGTGATTTCTGGAAAATACCCTGCTGAATGCAGTATGCCGTCTAGTTTACAGCACTTACAAAGTCGGTTAAGCACGGCAACATTTGTCAACTTTTCTCTGTGGTTCTGGTCAAAGCACCAAAAAAGAGCTGGAGAAAACTGCAGCCAGTTTCATGTTTGCAGAGCTGTGCTTCTCTCGCAGGACTACACACACACACACACACACACACACACAATTTGTTGTGCGAAAGCACTCCCCAAATTCCTAAAGCACACATTCTTGTAACGGTGAAGCACAGTCCTTCATACCCCATCAACAAGACAGAAAAATAGTTGTGAAGAGCCAAAGAGGGTTTTGTGACTTGGAAAAAAAGTCTTATGTTTTCAAAGTGCTGACAAGCCAAAAGACACAGATTATTGTGAGAATGATGGTTTTCAGGAGTGCGGAAACCTTGGGAAAAACCTTCCATCTTGGGAAAAAAATCACTCCTTCAGTCTTTGATACTATAACCACGATTCATTCCTCTGGACTCCAGATAACTAGTATTTTATGGTATTAAAATATTTCCTAAACTCATGAATTATCTTTAAGTTCTTTCAAATTTCTGAACGAAGCTAAAGGCCAAAGATTTCTGATTCTCTAAAGCAGCAAAGAGACTCTGGCACTCCTGCTATTTCCTAAAGCAGTGTATTTTCAATACTTTATAAACTAAGCTTCTTACAGCAGGAATCTGGCATCCTCTCTTTCAATGGTTACTACAGACAAATATTCAAAATGTTCAATGCTAATTTTCTAATTAAAACATTTCCAGATTTTAATGGGAAAAGTACTAAGTAATTCCAGGATCACCAAAGAATATGATGTAAATCTATACTTTTGAACAAGAGAAGCTGATGACTAGAAAAAAACAGAGTACAGACTGGTTGGTAGAGTAAATGACAATGAAATAAAATTATATGTAGGCTTATCTATGATAAGATTATTACAGAGACTCTTCCAAAATGTATATAGTTACCTTTTGGAAGAAGTGTGGCTTTTCTTGTTTCTGTTCTGTAATTCTCTGCCCTCCTTTTTTTTTTTTTCAGTGAGTACCTAATATTTTGACTTGGGGAAAAAAAGCTGTTTTTCCACATAGACTATAAACTTATGAAAAGAAACGTTTTCTGTTGTCTTTAAAACTAACTCAACTCCCTAAAACAAACAGTGATTAGTAAAAAGAAAAAAGTAAATTCAGGAGCAGGCAAGAGAGACCATACTTCCCAAATGCAGCACTGCCTGCTGCATTTTTCACAGAACAACGTCCCACAGACTAAAATAAAAATGTTACTTCCAATATCTCTACTGTGAGTGTCCTAAGAGGTTCTGTGCAGGCAGTGCACAGATACCATGTGAGTCTCAATTAAAATGTTCTAGGGAGTTCCCGCTATGGCACAGCGGAAACAAATCCCACTAGTAACCATGAGGTTGTGGGTTCAATCCCTGGCCTCGATTACTGGGTTAAGGATCCAGCATTGCCATGACCTGTGATGTAGGTCACAGACATGGCTCAGATCCATTGTTGCTGTGGCTGTGGCTGTGGCATAGGCTGGCAGCTGTAGCTCCAATTCAACCCTTAGCCTGGGAACCTCCATATGCTGCAAGTGCAGCCCTAAAAAGCAATAAATAAATAAATAAATAAATAAATAAATAAATAAATAAATAAAATACTATAAATAAATAAAATGTTCTAGACACGTGAAACTAAATAAAAAGGGTTATTAGCAATGAGATTTTATGCACAGAAGGACGTCCATTTTTACAGTAATCACCACATCTCTATGTCATTATCTCCAAACAGCTAACACAGGCAGCCTGCAAGACACCAAGCATTTTCAGAAGGATATATGATAGTCATACCTCACCAGGAAGGCTGGTAAAGCTAATTCTGTTAGTGTATTATGGAGAATTTTAGCCCAGCTGAATAATGGTTTATTCACTTCTTTTTTACAGAAAAGATAAATTTCCTATTTCGTATTCTCATTAATATCCCAGTTGTTCATATTACTCTACTTGGGAAAGTGGAAAGGAAAAGTCTTATTTATCAGCATCTTGCCCCCAGCCTGACGGACACATTTTCTTTATAGTCATACCCACACCCACAGCATATGGAAGTCTCTGGGCCAGACGTTGAATCCAAGCCACAGCTGTGACCTATGCCGCAACTGCAATAATACCAAATCCAGTGGTCACAATGAAAAGATGCTATCTTTTCAACTTCTAGCCTTCATCACTGGTCTGAATTTTCCATCTAATAGTAAATAGCACAGTACTGTTCTTGGCTGGGAGAGTCAGTGCAAAACAAAACAAAGATAAGTAAATGAACAGACTGACGGTGAAAAAACTTTTTAAAAAGCTTTGCACATTTAATCACTAGTCCAGAAAAACATAGATTTCTTGAGTTCCACTGGCATTGCTCCAAACGCATCTAGGAAAGTGACTTAAGGAAAGGACTGAGTGTACCTGTGTGTGAAAATTCTGTCCACTCGCCAAAAGACAGAGAGAGATACAAAAAAAGCCAGCCTATCTTTAGCAGGAAAAATCCAGTCATCAGAAAGGAGAGCACCAAAGGAAAAGGCAACTGCTCCTGGCAGGATGGAGCTGTTTTCTTTATACAATTTCTCTTCACCTTTGAGGCAGTTCAAGCAACCTGGCTTCCTGGGGAGAAAACGTCACTTCACTACTGACTCCTATGCCAATGCGACTGCTGGCAAAGCTCAGGATTCCAAATCTGAATAGTAATAGCATTTACTACATTCTGAGCCAGGATCGCAAAATTTAAATGGAGAAACCAGCCAGGTTGGATGCTTGGGTAATGTCCTCTGTATTTGTTTAAGTCTGCCTAGCAACTACTGGCAACTTCTGACAGCACAGTCACCCTGGAAAAATAAATACCTGGCAAATGCCAATATGGTTCTAACTGCATACCTTTTCCCTCTTTGAAACTTATCATCAGCTTCTCTACCTTGACCTACAGTACCTCAAACTGTGTGTGTGTTAGGGGTGGATGTGGCGTAATCACTCCCTTTCTGTCCATATAAAGCAAATGCTTTGTTTCAACGCATGTTCAACCGTTGAGAGTGTGGACGTAATACTATTTAATGAATGTTGTTATTAAAAATTGACATTTAAAAGTAGCTTTGCCTCTGGCTTAAAATATATACAGGCATATTAAAGCTACTTTTCCACATACACTGTACTGTCCAATGATAGAAGGAGAATCTATACCCGGTTTTTCACTTAAATTTTTAATCAAAAGAGCATGGTAGAAATATGATCAGATCTCAAATATCTTCACATAGAAGGCCTTTTTTTCCCCCTTCTTAGAAGACAGCCCTTCCTGACAACATTAGCCAACTTAAATTTCTATTTCCTTTTCTTTATTTTCATGGCCACACCTGTGGCATATGCAAGTTCTAGGGGTTGAATTGGAGCTTTAGCTGTCGGCCTATGCCACATCCACAGCAACACAGGATCTGAGCCACATCTGTGACCTACACGGCAGTTTGTGGCAACCCCGGATCCTTAACCCTGAGCAAGGCCAGGGGTCGAACCCGCATCCTCATGGATGCTAGTCACGTTCTTAACCCACTGAGCCACAAGAACTCCCTTAAATTTCTATTTTCAAAGCTTGAGATATTTTAGGAGTTTCCGTCGTGGCTCAGTGGATAACGAATCCGACTAGGAACTATGAGATTGCGGGTTGGATCCCTGGCCTTGCTCAATGGGTTAAGGATCCGGCGTTGCCGTGAGCTGTGGCGTAGGTTGCAGACACGGCTCGGATCCTGCGTTGCGGTGGCTGTGGTGAAGGCCGGCGGCTACAGTTCCTGTTAGACCCCTAGCCCTGGAACCTCCACATGCCACGGGTGCGGCCCTAAATAAGGCCAAAAAAAAAAAAAAAAAAAAAAACCTTGAGATACTTTAAAATCAAAGCAAGAAAATACTTGTACTTATCTAGTTTTTCTCTTCACTGTCACATGGCTCTTGGATGCACAATTCTAAGGGGTCTTAAAGGGAGCCAGCTGTGGGACACCACCAAGCTGCCTTTGACACACGGAGGGGGTGCTGCACAGAAACCAGACAAACCCAGGCACTGGAGGGAGCCAGGGGCTGTTTCTGTGCTGTGTGCGCTAATGTGAAAAAAGGCTGCTGCCTGGGCTGCTTTTGAGATTTGGCTGAAAAGAGCTCAACTGCCTTCTCATCACAATTTCTTGGTCTCAGGCAGTGGGATCAGTACAAGGCGCACGGGCAGTAGCAGCACCGCGAGCCTGGCCAAGCCAGTCAAATTCTCTGAGCCAACTTCCTTTCCCTAAAGTCCAAATAAAGCTACAGGGTTTCCACAAGGATAATGAGATGTCTTCTTTAGCACGTGCTTTAATACCACGTCTGATGCGTTATAGGGACTAGGGAAAGGGTAGCTACGTGTTAGACAGTGGTACTACTGCTGGAATTACAAGCGATAATAAAAATTAATAATCACTATGGGAGTTCCTATCGTTGCTCAGCAGTAACGAACCCAACTAGCATCCATGAGGATGTGGGTTTGATCCCTAGCCTCATAAAGTGGGTTAAGGATCCAGTGTTACCGTGAGCTACGGTGTAGGTCACAGATGCAGCTCAGATTCCCTGTTCCTGTGGCTGTGGCACAGACCTGCAGCTGCAGCTCCGATTCGACCCCTAGCCTGGAAACTTCCATATGCCATAGGCACGGCCCTTAAAAAAAAAAAAAAATTAACAACCACTAATAAAGGCTAGAGAACCACCTTCTCGAATTCAGCTGGGAGAAAGGGTTTCATGGAGGATTGTCTCAGAAATTATACGGGTCAGCCTAGATATTTTCAATTCCTAACTTTTGTAGAATTGCTTTAACTCATATTAGCACAAAACCAGCAGCAAACGTCTTTTTCCTATACCGAGATGCAACAAGAAATAATCATACAGCAGAAAGGGTGCTTCTGTTGACAACACAGCCTACCAAACACACTGCAGCATCTCCTTCTGAGGAGCTCTTCCGAAGCTCTTCCGAGGTTGAGGTTCCCATAGCAATAAAACCTGTGATCTTCCTGAACCACTGGTGCCGCTTTAATCTTAGGGGCCTTGTGATTCTTATCACCGGTCAGCTTTTCAGCTTTGGCCATGGGGGCAGCCCAGGTTCTGAGGTGTAATGTTGTTTACAAATTTTAATCTTCCTCATCTCAAATTATTTTGAAACTCTTCTTTTCCCTTCACACCAATTTCCTCCTGCAATTATTTTTCAGTCTGTGTTGTTAAACGTCTATTATTAGATGCAAACCACAAGCCTTTGGAATGGATAAGTAATGGGATCTTGCTGTATAGCACTGGGAATTATGTCTGGTCACTTGTGATGGAGCATGATAATGTGAGAAAAAAGAGTGTATACATGTATGTGTGACTGGGTCACCTTGCTGTGCAGCAGAAAATTGACAGAACACTGTAAATCAGCTATCATGGCAATAATAAAAATCATTATTAAATGTCTATTATTAAGTCACTGCAAATCTCTTTTTGCAACAAGAGATAACAATGTATCTTTTTAAAATTTTTTTCCTGGCCACACCTGCAGCATGCAGAAGTTCCCAGGCCAGGGATCCAACCCGTGCCACAGCAGTGACAACACCAGATCCTTAATCCACTGAGCTAACACAGAACTCTATCTAATGTATCTTAAAGCTCAACCACTCTGCCGTTCAGAACTCACACTAAAGCTCTAAGAATGCTGTGCTCAGCCCAGGCCAGCCAAGTTCTGGTTTGGAGGTAATGGAAGGTTTCTCTGATGGACAGATGGTGACAGATGACTGGGGAGGAAACTGCTTCAGGAAATATCTGGGAAGCTTGACAAAATCAGACGTAGAGGAAGAAGATAGCAAAGGGCTCTGTAACCAAGGAGGGCGCTTGAAATCGCTGGATGTAGCCAAATGCTTTTGGACGCACCAGATTGTCACGTAAGCGATCTGTCATCCCTCCCTCGAATGCTCACATCCTGACCCGAGACTGGCACCGTCACAAACCATCCAGAAGACTGGTTGACCGTGGGGATTTCAAGCCGCCTGTTTTTAAGCTGAGCGATTCAACTCGGCTTTCCTTTAGGTAACAGTAAGTTGAGAGAGCCAGACAACACCAACTTTTGTGCAGTGGTGTCTAGGAGAAGAGAGACCTGGTTGGCAAGCCCTCTGAGTAAAGGGCACCTCATGGGCATTAAGGTCTAAGAAGAATAATACAAATGAATGGTCCATATGTTCAGGAGCATGTATGTTTTTGCTGATTTGTCCAATTAAATGATGGGTTGTGCAGTCAACCACACTCGCCTGAGAGACCGCTGGCTCCGCAGGGGGCAAGGGGCCAGGCCGGCGGAAGAGAAATGATGACGGCAAGGCCTAGACACGAGGGCAAGGGTTTGCAGATGTCCTCAAGTCCCCAGGAACTCGTTACAGAAAAAGTCCCACAAAGCTCCAGGCAAAACACCAGCCTAGAACTCATGTCTCTGACTAGTCTCCATCCCAGACACTTAACACACACAGACTCAATAAACACTTCAACGAAGACGGCCTAAGCTCCGCGCGTGACAGTGCTCTGCTCTTTCCCATGAGCATCTTTCACAAGGCGGAGTAAAAAGCCTCAGCGAGCAGCTGCTGTTCCCGCTCACTCACCCCTGATGCTCAGAGCACCTCACCCCTCCTCCTTGTGCTTACCTCTAGGCACCCAGCATCTATCCACTCTTTAACCACTCTAAATGCTGGCTTGAGCGTGACTAGATCCCATTCGTTGAAATGTACAAAGCTGGCCTCTGAGGAACCTGGCTATTCCAGGTAAAGGTGCAGCAAAGCTCTTACAACTTCAAATTTTATCCTTCCAGCAAAATATTTTGTCATCCGTGATTCAGTTTGCAGTTTTTCATAAACATGTGGCAATCTTAATGTCAAAATATCAATTCAGATGGGTTGCTATTTCACAGCAAGAATTTAAGTCGTACAAAAGCGTGAAAGTACTTAATGCCACTGAACCGTGCCCTTAAATGTGGTTAAATCAGTAGGTTTTATGGTATGTGTATTTTGCTACAATAACAAAAAGCAAAGAATCCCTCAAGTGAGGATTTCTCCATCTAGCCATATTATTAACCACGTGACCAACTCCTTTAGAAAGTGGAGAAGCCATTGCTTTCCTAAAATACAAGTGATAAAGCTTTACTTCACTATTAGAACTGAAAATTATAAATAATTAGTCTCTTTAAGACTAATCAATTACTTGACTAGTCCTGGCTGAGTAGACACCACCATAACATTTCTTTCCAGTTGTCACAGCAACTGCTGCTCATCCAGGGAAAGCGGAAAAATCCACCTAGATGGCGCCAAATCATCCCCAACCTTCAGGGGACCAGCATCTGCTTCTGAATTTGCCCGAGCCCTAGAAAAATTCTGACAGGAAGAAAGAGCAGAACAGCGAAACCACAATCCAAGTGTTGCCCTGATTTAAAAGGCAACCAAGTCTGTCCAACACAGAGTAGATAATGAATAGCAGCCATCACATGATAAAGCTTCCCTAAGTCATTTCCTGGGGCTCCGACTGTCGAGATTGGTTTAAATCGGTCTTTCTCTCCTCTCCCCACCACTTTGGTTGTTATATGAAAAGAAATTATTTACCAACTGTCTTGACATCACAGGTAATGGAATAATATATCAAATGAGAGGCTTCATTATTCCTGCTGAGGTTCAGCTCTAAGGAATGCATTGCTATGTTCTGGAAGAACTGTAAAAGAATTCCAATAAAGACAGCTAAGGAAAATAACAATTCTATCCTTAATCGGTAAGAGTTCTTAAACGTGCTAGCCTAAGTGGGAGGGTAAAAACTGCTTCTGAAAGCTGAAGTAAATACTTCACTTAGCTTTCTGTCTATTGCCAAGCAAACAATTAAGATTTAGCTGTCCCCTAAAATTACTGTTTTAAAAAAACTGAGAATTTCTGGAGTTCCCATTATGGCCCAGAGGAAACAATCTGACTAGCCTCCATGAGAACACAGGTTCGATCCCTGGCCTCGCTCAGTGGGTTAAGGATCTGGTGTTGCTGTGGCTGTGGTGTAGGCTGGTAGCTATAACACCGATTCAGCCCCTAGCCTGGGAACTTCCATATGCCGTGGGTACGGCCCTAAAAAGACCAAAAAAAAAAAAAAAAAAAGCTGAGTTCTTATTTTACTTGAAGTGTTCATCCATTTAATAAGCCTTTCCCCATTTAAGTACCTTGCATGTTTCTTTCATAAATGTATTAATAACCAATTACTTTATTTGCTTATTTTCTGACATTTTGTCTATATCCTTCAGTAAAACTTCCGTTTGCTCCATAATGACAGGACTTAACATCTAAATTGTTCACTGCATTCCCAACACAGCACCTGGCAAATATTAAAAAGCTCGAAAAAATTTTTCATGAGTGAATCATTTCATTCACTCAATCAACAAATATGTATTAACTATTTTTGGCCACACCCATGGGACACACCCATGTGGAAGTTCCTGGGCCAGGGATTGAACCCAGGCCATGACCTGAGCCACAGCAGTAACGATGCTCAGTCCTTAACTGTTAGGCCACTGAGGAACTCTCACTATTAAGTAGTTTCATTCCATGGCTGCAACAACCATCTTGACGTAGCAAATGGCTATAAGCTGCGTATGTGAACTTTTTTGGTCTCTGCAATTTAAAACTCACAAAAAGGAGAACTAGACAGTTTGTAATTCCTTTAGAATCTGATGACTTAAAACAGCTTAAAATATCAATGTAAAGAAGCCACAATTCCGCATTTTTCAGTATGAATAAAGACTAGTTATTACAGCTCACGAGCGCCCTACCTGTATACAGGCAGATATGGCACAAGCGCTCTACAATACATTTTGCTTCTTCCTACAAAACCAAAACCTTTCAGTACCCGAACCGTAAACAAAATTTCAGGGAATGCTGTCACTAAACAAAAGTAGGGCATGTGATGTGAACCTACAACAAAAACTATGCCGTGGATTCAATCCTTTTTCTCACCCAGTCCTTTCTGAGACACTTATACGGTAGAACTTACTCTATATTGCCTTCACCCAAAAGGCAAGTACAAAATAATGTTTCCTTCTGCTTAATGAGTAATTACCATTTCTGTCGACGATTCAGCTCACGAGAGCTGATTCTGAGGCTCAGGGTAAATCATAAATCTCTTTTTGTATCTGACCGCATTTATCATTCCCACGTGGTTTCCAAGAAGGTTAACCTGGGTTAACTGCAATGGCGGGATTGCTTATTGAGACCGCTTTAACTCTTGAAGACCTTCCTTCTGCCCTATCTTACTGGGGAGTTTAGGAAAATAAAAGCCTTGGCAAATCTAAGAGTGCTCCATACATCTCACATGAAGAACAAATACGCTCTACTGGCTGCTAGTTGGACCTTGTTTTGATTTATTGGGACACTTATGGTACAGATACAGATCTTACTTCTGTGCACTAAAAAGCAGAATAGCACGAGTTCCCATCATGCCTCAGCGGGTTAAGAACTAGACACAGTGTCCATGAGGAGGCAGGTGCAATCCCTGGCCTTGCTCAGTGGGTTAACAATCCAGCGTTGCCATAAGCTGCAGCACAGGTCACAGACA
Organism: Catagonus wagneri; assembly: GCA_004024745.2. Taxonomy (NCBI): domain Eukaryota; kingdom Metazoa; phylum Chordata; class Mammalia; order Artiodactyla; family Tayassuidae; genus Catagonus; species Catagonus wagneri. Next base: position 26,721,199 of record PVHT021183726.1, read on the forward strand.
CGGCTTGGATCTGGCATTGCTGTGGCTGTGGGGTAGGCTGGCAGCTGCAGCTCCAATTCAATCCCTAGCCTGGGAACTTCCATATGCCACAGGTGCAGCCCTTAAAAAAAAAGGAAGAGGAGTTCCCATCATAAAGCAACAGAAACGAATCCAACTAGGAACCATGAGGCTGCGGGTTTGATCACTGGCCTTGCTCAATGGATTAAGCATCTCGCGTTGTCATGTTGTGGTGTAGGTTACAGATGTGGCTCGAATCTGGCATGGCTGTGGCTGTGGCACAGGCTGGCAGCTGCAGCTCCGATTAGACCCCTTGCCTGGGAACCTCCATATGCTGTGGGCGCAACCCTAAAAAGCAAAAAAAGAAGAAGAAGAAGAAAAGGAGGGGCAAAAGGCAGGCTAGCACAGCTTTAGAAACCACGTGGTTCTGTTCCGCCCTTAATGAATAAGGAACTAGAGACCTAGAAAAGATCTCCAACACTGGAACTAGCTCTGTGCTCTTTTTCCAGCAACCAGATGTTAATAAACTGGTACAGTAGCCCTGGGCCTCCTTTCTCACTATGCCCTCATCACAAAACCACTGGGAAGGCTGATGTGACACCCGTAGCCCTTCGGAAGAAGTAACTTTCAAGTGTGTGAACTCTGGGTGACCACATACTGATGTGTAGGTGGCAGTGAGACACTGGTCTACGTCTCAGAAGCAGAGACCAAGAGGAGGCCAGGGAAGTTAGGGGAAGGGAGCCAGAGACAGGAAGAGGACAGGGAAGGCAAGGGCCAAAGACATGAAGCTTTCTTCATCTCGCTGCGGCTTGAGCAATTCCAAATTCAGACCACATTCCAAAAAGAATACACATATGCCCGCATTTCCTACTGGATATCTTCTAGTCATTTTTTAGAAATCTCCTTAAAAAAAAAAGAGCAACAAAAAAAACTTCTACCAGGGTTCCTGCTGTGTGGCACAGTGAGTTAAGAATCCAACTGCAATGGCTGGGGTTGCTGTGGAGGCACAGGTTCGATCCCCAGTGCTGTGGGTTAAAGGATCCTGCATTGCTACAGCTGCAACATGACTGTGACTCGGATTCAATCCCTGGCCCGGGAACTTCCATATGCCACAGGCACAGTAATAAAAATGAACAAGTCAAAAAAAAAAAAAAAAAACCTCCAACATTATTTACCATAAAAGAGATGGGTAAGAAAACTCCTAGCTCATGGGCAACTTTACGTGACCCATCTCACTACTGCTGGAGTAATGCAAGTGATTTCAAATAAGTCACTATTTCCAGCCCTGAGCTCTCTGCTACACTCTACGAAACATCCCCACCTTGACTTCAAAGACAACATGCTTCTCCAAAACAGCTCATAAACAGCTCTCCTGCTAGATGTTACCATGTCTGTCCTTTTCATACTAGAAACCATAAAGTTATCCCCCCCCCCCTTTTTTTTTTTTTGGCTGTGCCCATGGCATGCAGAAGTTCCCAGGCCAAAGATCAAACCTGTGCCACAGCAGTAACAACGCTGGATCCTTAACCTGCTGAGTCACAAGGAACTCCAAAAATGCCTCTTTCTCCAAGACCACTCCTGTGTCTGTCTGGACCACTGAGAAGAGACTGACTGGTCCACACCCACCAAAGGCAGACAGCAACCTTTTGGGTCCCAGAGATCGGAGTCCCGGTTCTGCCATCCATGAGCTGCAGGCAAGTCTACTAATCTCTCCAGCCTCAGCGTTATTTTTCAAATATGATAATGATATCCCTTTCAAAAATATTTATTGTGCTCCTATTATGTGTCAGATCTTCTTTAGCTTTTTTTTTTTTCCCTTTGGCCATGCACCTGCAGCACGTGGCAGTTCCTAGGCCAGGGATCAAACCTGCACCACAGCAGTAACCCAAGCCACCAGGGAACTCCCTGAAGGCATCCTTATTTCCTTTTTTTTCCAGACATTATCCATGCTTGTGTCTTTTCTTTTCAGATGAAATATAGTTGATTTACAAAGTTATATTAGTTTCTGATGTACAGCAATGTGATTAAGGAATATGTATGTGTATATATATATATATATATATATATATATATATATATATATACACATATATATATATATATATATACACTTTTCCATTACAGTTTATTACAGGGTATTGAATATAGTTCCCTGTGCTATACAGTAGGACCTTGTTGTTTATTTTATATATAGTTTGTATCTGCTAACCCCAAACTCATAATTTATCCCTTTTTCCCTTTAGTAACCATAAGTTTTTTTTCAATTTTTTATATTTTCATTTAAAATTACAGAATGCTTCATGAATTTACATGTCATCCTTGCGCAGGAGCCATGCTAATCTCTTCGGTATCATTTCCAATTTTAGTGTATGTGCTGCCAAAGCAAGCAACATCCTTAATTCTTTCGTGTTCTTCTCCACACCACTAGATGCTAACAAAAGACTTCATCCCCATTTTCTCCTATGCACTCCTGTATCTTCCTATCTCACATTCGCCCAAAGGTCCCCGTCTTCTTTACCTCACAGGTCCTATTTAAGTGGCTCCCCCTAGTCCCCACAGCACTAGTCCATCCCGCCTGTACCAATCTAAGTATCAGTTACAATATCTACATTTGTAGTGATCCCAAAAAAAGGAACTCCTCTTAGAGTCAGCAACCAGCAGAATTTACTGTTGTATCACATCCTGGCAGAGGCCTAACAGCGCCCCGTGTTCAATATTCAATAAAAGCTTTCAAAACAGTAAGGATGCCTGCTCCCCACAACCCCTACCAACAGACCAAGGGGCTATAGAACAAGGAGTCCATGAGTGGCCTTCAAAGGACTTCCGCCGCTGGGAGCAAAGAGCCACAAAGCCACAAGCTGAGAGGAGAGCACGCATGAGAGGGGAGCACAGTGCATGTCTGAACCAAAATGGCAAATTCTTGTGGCTGAGACATGAAATGTTCCTCGTGCCCAGAGAGAACTGGCAGCTCCTGAATCGAAACGTGGCTTGGATGTTCTTTTTGTCCTCTTCTGCCAAGCAGAACAGAAATATTTTTGCATCCCAAATGAAAGTTCGGTTTGCCCTGATAATTCTTTACTGGGAGCAAACCTCACCCAGCCACAGCCTGTCATTCCCTGACAATTCTCCATGTCATAACAAAGGACTAAGAGGACTTCTAATAATGACAAACTATTCAATGCCTGAGAACTGAACACCATCAACACCATCTCAAGAGAAAAAAACAGAGTAAGCAAGAAAATATTTTTACTGTAAAATACCAAAAAATTAATATTTCACTTAAAAAAACCAACAAACAGAATCTATCTCTCTCTCTCTCTCTCTCTTTTTTTTTTTTTTTTTGGCCATGCCTGAGGCACAAAGATGTTCCCAGGCCAGAGACTGAACCTGTGCCACAGCAGTTTCTTGAGCCACAGCCATGACACCAGGGAACTCCTGGAATCTTTTCGCCAGGTAAGACTCCAGAAAGCAGTAACCTCCAGTAAAAGTTACTATGACTTGATTCTAAACTGAAAAGACTTACCAACAATATTATATATGTGTGTGCGGGGGGGGGGGGGTTCCCAAACACTTCAAGACATAGAGTCCCATCCTAAGACAGTACAGCCCTCAGGCTTCCCCAGCCTCCAAGATACAAGCACTAACGTGGAAGGATCTCAGAAGAATCCATTCATCCCTCACATCTGCTCAAAGTTTTTCAATTCCAACCAATTTCAAATTGCTCGATTTCAATGGAGTTTAACACTGATTCTATGAGAAACTATCGCCATTTTGTAAGGAAGAGTAGTGAGTCTCAATACCCACTCGACTTGCCTAAGATTTCATCGATAGTGATTGTAGAGGACCTTGAATTCCGATCTCATGGTGCCAGTTTAGTGCTGTTCCTTATAAACACGGACCTCTCTCATCAGTTCATCCACTGACTGATTCAGAGTGAGAAAAGAATCAGGAAAGGGGAGGAGGGATAAGGAGGAGACAGTACGAAGGAATGCACACTGTAATCAGCTCTGGAACATCCAGGTTTTAAAAACCCAGCTTCCTAAACCCCAGCCCAGAGAGATGTTCCCTAAGAACCTCCAAAGCAGCTTTCTGGGTGGGTTGGGAGGGTGGGAAACGAGACAGCACCATCTCTCGTCACTTTGATCTGCTTTAAGTAACACTATTTGATTTACTATGTTTTTCCATTCACAAGAAAGAAGGACATGAGATTTTAAATTTTCTTGAAAGAGCACATGGTTTTTAAGATATGAATTGTCAGTGTAGTGAAAAGAACAGTGACTTGGGTTTCCTCTCCAGCTTCAACAAGTTATGAGACTTGGACAAATGCCTTAAATTCTCTAGGTCTTTCTTCATTTCTACACTAAACTGGGAAATTGCTTAAGGCCCCTCTCAGTCCTACAATGACAGTTCTGAGAAAAGTTACTTAGCCCCAACCATGCACACAGAGCAATGCGTTAGGCCCCAAAATACTTGAGTCTCTCAATTCAAAAGTCAGAAATTAGCTGGACTATTAGTATGTCAACCACAAAGAACAGAACAGCAATACAAGAAAATTAACTTGTAATAAAACCTGAAGTGATGCAGACATGTAACACATAAAGAAATGAAAATAGTCCATGCAGGCTGAGCCAGCCCAGAACATGCCACAGAATGATGGGTCTATGGGCTATCAACTGGAGAGGGTCAGAGATCAAGGTGAGAAAAAGAGTGACTCACCTAGGAAAAGATCATGTACTCTGAAAGGATTTATACTCTTATCCCTAGTATGAGGTTCACTGAGGAAACACACTTTTTTTTTTTTGTCTTTTTGCCTTTATCTAGAGCCTCACCCATGGCATATGGAGGTTCCCAGGCCAGGGGTCTAACAGGAGCTGTAGCTGCCGGCCTTCGCCACAGCCACAGCAACGCGGGATCCGAGCCGCGTCTGCAACCTACACCACAGCTCACAGCAACGCTGGATCCTTAACCCACTGAGCAAGGCCAGGGATCGAACCCGCAACCTCACGGTTCTTAGTCGGATTCGTTAACCACTGAGCCATGAAGGGAACTCCCAAGGAAATACACTTTTTAAGAACACCTCCTTTGTAGAACTGCATCACGTCCAGCCTTAAGACAAATCCTGGTCAATGGGAAAAAAAAGAGAATTTCTAAATGATTCACAGGTGGTTTAATTCCATGGACTATATTTTCACCAAAAGAAAAAAAAATTGCTGATACAACATTGTAAATCAACTACACATTAATAAAAAAATTTTAATTTAAAAAATAAACAACTGATCAAATAGTAGTGTGAAGTGCTGCATAATATATATTGCTCTGGCAAATTCACCAAATGCAAGTAACAAACACTGTAAGAAGTTTCGCAGGAAAGACACTTTAAATGAATGTAACAGCATTCCTCAAACTTATCTAAGCATAGAACTTTCAAAAGTATTTATATTTATATATTTATTAATATAATGCAGAACTAGTGTTCTACAGTATATATACCCTCTTGGATATCATGCTATGGAACATTTAGTCCAAAGAGAATGAAACTCAACAGAAAGTGAAATCCATTAATAGTGGACACAAACACACAAAATACATACAACTCCTTCCTTTTAATCAGCATTAGAGACCAACAAGAAATTTCGACTTCTCTTTGCACTTGTCCACATGCCATTATCAGTGGTTCCCAATCTTGGCTGCATATTTAAGCCACTTGGGCAGTTTTTTAAAAAATACTCATGTTCAAGCTTTACTTCCAGAACAATTAAATCAGAAGCTCTAGCTTGGGCATGAAGAGCTCGTAAAAGGTCCTCAGGCAAAACTACACTAATGAGGATTAAGAACACTGACGTAGAGTTAAGAGTTTATTAACTCTAAAATGGTAGAGTTAGGAAAATGGGAAAGGGAATATGGAATTAAAGTTAGAAAATCTTGCCCTGAAAAATTAAGAATTGGCAATATTTATTCCACATATGATACGGATCTTGAATATTCCTGGCCTTCTCTGTATTTCTTTATTAGTGTATAATGGTGCTTTAATGCTAATGCTAGAGTATGCTAAATCATTGATTAGCCAACAATTTCTTTAAGCTTTAATTCTGTGCAAATAGAATGGAATTTGCTATTATTTGCCAAATCTGAATCACTGGTCTCAGAAGTTTTAGTCTGATTCCTATAAAACATGGCCAGAAGTAAATTGCAAAGCCAAAACCTTCAACTGTCTTCCTGGAAAACACATTTTTTTGAAACTACTTGGTTAAATGATGCTTAACTATTTATTTTATAGCCATCTTTCCAAACTTGGAAATTTCATCGTCCAAAATGCAATGAAGCTGTTTCAACAGTTGAAACCTCATGTTGCAAAGCCCAGTTAATAGTTAATCTTCCTGGGAATGCATTTTTCCTCCAAGGAGGCAGAGGGACAAAAAAAGTAGTCATACATCCCTAAACCCAGCCCTTAAAAAGAAGTCAGAAGCTGCAAAACAAACCATATTGCAAAATGTTTGGTTATCCTGCCTATCATCTTTCATTCTCATCATCTTTCAGTAGACAATGAATACAAAGAATGTGATCTAGGTTTAATCTGGATTTCACAACCTTCTACTCCTCTTCTCAGCCTTCCACTTGAATCTCAATAACTAGCTCAGATAAAAACGATACAATTTTACATACATTTGTGAACTTTTAATGCATTTACTTTGTAGGCCACAGGACAGAAAAACATTCTTCACGGTCTCTTGTTTTGCCTTTGCAAAGGCCCTCGGGTGGTTCTTTCTGTGAAGAATGTATTTCCATTTGCCTCCATTAAGACACTGAGGTCACGGAATCGCAGGTCCCAAAGACAGCTGAACCTAACCTCAACCCTGCGCTCTGCTCAGAAACTCTTCCACAAACCCTTATCTCATCTTAGCCAACATACTAATCATCGCTTTTTACCTTTCCCTCAAATTCCTGCTCAAACACTTTTTCCTCAGGGCAGCCTCCCTTGATTCCTCAGAGTAGAACAAATCACTCCTTCTGCGTCCTCTATTATGTGTTCTTGACACACTGGGTGGCACTTCTGTGCCACTTCTGCTTTATAGTGTGACCCCTTGGAGGACAGAGGCCAGTGGGCCACCTTTTCCCCCTCCACGATCCTACACCTGGGCAGTGTCCAGCTCACAGGGAGGTCAGTGCGCATTTCATGAACAGCCTCCTTAGCATCTTAGCAAAGCCTGTATTAATCGCGCATTCTAGCCCCTTCCTGTAAACGTCTTTCCCCTTCTGCTTAAAAGCTCTTTGAGGGTAGACATTATTTCTTCTTTAGTATTCCCATGAAACTAGAACACAACAGAAGTGTTTCTAGATGCACAGACTCTAAGGCAGCAACACCACACTTTTCATGTAGGAGAAGGACGCTAAAGTGAAGCTGTTCTCACAAACGAGAAGAAACACCAAATCTGTGTTCCAATTAAATACTGAAATACACTATCTCCTCAAGTTTGGAATAACTCCCTCACAGCATACTGGCTGAAACCAGGAAAAATTGAGGCTGTGCAAACCCACCCACCTAGGGACTACGTCACAGAGCTTCTCAAACAGCATCGCCTCTTGACTTACACACGGATTTGCATCACTGTCTTGGAAAATCCCATAGAAAAATATAACAGGAAGAAGTTCTACTTAAGAAAACAACACCAAGCTGAGTTTAAAGTGTTCTTATTCACATGAGATTAAGCGTTCTTGGTAACTCCAAAGTAAACAGGCACGTGGGAATTGGAGCTGGGGTTTTTTTTCTCTCAAAAAAAAGTAATTAATGGTGAACTCAAGAAAGAAAACCAAGAAGGAAACACAGAAGCGTCTGTATTTGCCTATGGTTGGTTTCATCTCTGGCTAAATTCCTTCACTCCCAATCATCATCACTCTAACCATTAAGAAGCAGAAAACTGGAATGACTGAACAAGAATCTACAGTGACAAGGGTACTAAAATTAATAAATACTAAGGAGGGAAAGACATACTTACACACTTCTCCTAGGTCATTTTGATTTCACCAAGGGGGAAAAAAAGGTAATGAAATCTATTTTTTTCACCTCGAGGGACAAAAGGCAGCTCCTTTCAAGAAGGAATCTGCCTCCAAAGAAATAAAAACCTGCATAAGAACTGCTAAACATACAAAATAAGTCAGTAACATTCAGGATATTTAATAATCTAATTCAAGGATCATGTTACTGAAAAAGACAAAGAGCAATAAAGTGCTCTCCCTAACCACTACTATGAAAAACAGAAGATGTTTTAAGCTGTACTAACCTCTCCGCATGTTGGCTAACTGCAAACTTGCCACAAAAAGTGTAACACTGACTAAGACAATGTTAGTATCAATGTCCAAGGAGAAGGAGGAAATCCTTAAAATAAAAGCGCACAACAAGATCTTTTTGGAAAATAAGGACAGCATAAGCTTTGTCCTCTGATGACATTAACAATTACGGCCTTGTTATTCTTTGAATAATGCTGGCAACTGCCTAGCAAAAAGAAACACACCCTGAATAAGAATACTATTCAGGTGTGTGAGTGTGTGTTTGTGTATTTGTGTGTGTGTGTGTGTGTGTGTGTGTGTGAACTCTATTCAGAGACAGGGATCATCATATACTAGTCTAGTGTATTTTCATTTTTTTCCTACGCAGTGGGATAATGCTGCCATATACATATTTTAATGACATTTTGGGAGACTGCCTTACGTCCTGTTTAGAAAGCACTGCTCCTTTAAATATATAATTAAATTTGAGGCACCTACTGAGGGGTTTATAACTACTCTACACACATCCCAATTTAGTTAAGGGGCGCATGCATAACCTTTTGAGGAGGATGACTATGCAATGATTCAAGCAACTGCATGCCTTTTATGCATTTTAGTCTGAATCTTTTTTTTTCTTTCTGCGGCCGCACCTGTGGAAGTTCCCAGGCTAGGGGTCCAATCAGAGCTTCAGCTGCCAGCCTACGTCACAGTCGCAACAATGCCAGATCCAAGCCTCATCTGTGACCTACACGACAGTCTGCAGCACTGCAGGATCCTTAACCCACTGAGAGAGGCCAGGGATCGAACCTGCATCCTCATGGATACTAGTCAGGGTCTTAACCTGCTGAGCCACAACGGGAACTCCTAGTCTGAATCTTAATTACAAGACCTCTCAAAGTTTCTCAGCCACATCAAGAGAAGGGAAGGAGACTGCAAAGGCACCTATAGATCTAAACCTGAGCAGCATCACAAATTGTGCCAGATCCCCCCAGAGGCATCGCTCACTTCTGGCCTAATTGCCTGCCTGCCTCTCCCTCTCTCTCTTTTTACTCCATGTTCCCTTCCATGCATGGATTTCTTTTGCTTACTCACAGCTTCTTCTCCCTATGACTCCAGCATTTTCCGGTGGCCAAAGCAGTCACCCCTGGCTTCCCCCTCACCTCAAGCCACATCATGTCCATACCACCCTAGGTCTTATCTTCCCCAATTTGCTAAAGACAAGATTCGCCCAGTGAGCTGTCAGAGCCGGTTACACAGGGCATGGCCACCATCTATGGAAGGTTCATCACCAGGTCTTATGCAATATCTAGCCTATCAGCTGTGACTGGAAGAGCTGGCAAACGGAGTCAGGTGATACAAAACACAGCCTGCTCCTCTCCTATTTTTCATGGGAGGGTGTGTGGGAAGGCAGGCACATAGTCACAGACATTACAAAGGACATAAACATAAAAGCACTACTCAGAGACAAAAGCAAGGGAAAAGGTGAATTAGCCAAAGGACAAGTTCTAAAGCAATTTGTTTTGTCTAAATAAAATGCAAACTATTAAACACATCAAGCAAAAGGCTGTTCTTTAAAAAACAGAGTCCCTAAATTATGGAAATGACTGATTATGTAGTTCCCGTCATAGCTTAGCACTTAGCGAACCCAACTAGCATCCATGAGGATGCGGGCTCAATCCCTGGCCTCGCTCAGTGGGTTAATGATCCCAAGTTGCTGTGGCTGTGGTGTAGGCCGGCAGCTACAGCTCTGATTGGACCCCTAGCCTGGGAACCTCCATATGCCACAGGTGCAGCCCGAAAAAAGACACCCCCCCAAAAAAAAAGGAAGAAAGAAATGACTGATTCATAGAGTTCCCATCATGGCTCAGTGGAAATGAATCTGACTAGCATTCATGTGGACGCAGATTCAATCCCTGGCCTCTCTCTGTGGGTTAAGGATCCAGCGTTGCTGCGAGCTGTGGTGTAGGTCACGGACACGGCTCAGATCTGACGTTGCTGTGGCTGTGGCGTAGACCAGCAGCTATAGCTCCAATTCAACCCCTAGCCTGGGAACCTCCATATGCCGTAAGTGTGGCCCTTAAAAAAAAGTTAAAAAAGAGAAATGACTGATTCATGAGATGACAATAGGCCATTATTGTAAGTCTTCTAGATAAAATAAAATAGAAAGATATCAGCTACAAACTTCAGAATGACCAATCTTAATTTTGAAATCTGACTGTTTAAACAAAATATAAAGGACTATAAAATATATACCATTTTTTACTGCACTAATTTGCCTCCAGCATTACAATGACCCTAATTCAGAGCCCTGCTCAGCAAAATGTGCAGCTTTAGACAGAGCTTTTCTCACTTATAGAAGCACAGTCCACCCAAGAAGGCATCATAACCACTGATTTAAAGAAAATGATTTCTGTTTCATTAACAACAGTCAAAGTTAGAAAAGCACTCTTCAAGTCCAGGCTGCCACCAACGAGTTATCTGACCTTGGGAAAAAAAAACCAATCCAAGACTGTTCAGGTCATGTCCGGAAGAAAACGACATCACCACCACACCCAGTTTTTAAATGTATCGATTCTTCAGTAAATCCATTTTAAATCAGTACAGCTTAAAGCACTTTACTAAATGTCACTTCGCTGGAGTCACTTAAAAGGCACTGTACCAGTCCTATCACTTCATGGACTGTCACCCTGTGGTTAAGCCCTTTTCCCAGGTAACCTTATGGAATCCATGATGGAGAAAGAAAATCATGCAGGAGTTCTGACCACAGAGTCACAGAACCAGGTGACATCTCTCAAAGGGATGCTTTCAACCCTTCATGTTCTGGCCACCTTAACTGCCACATGGTCACTAAGCCCAACATAAGGTCAAGAGTTTAGAGTAAGAGACAGAGCATGTAAGCTCTCTCTAAGTGGGCTTTACCTGCCAGTTAGAATTCTATAATCTTTAACTTGTGTCATGTACCTAGCAATGACAACTGGAGCCAGATATTTCTATTTAGTTGAATGAAGAATGGCAAAAAAAAAAAAAAATAGCCAATTCCTCATGTCTGTGACCAAGTAATAGTGCCTGAAAATTATATAATCTTTAGCTACTTCTAGATCACATCCATCTATATCATAGATATTATGGCCACACTGTAACTGTGCTCATCATGCTAGGCCCAAAGTACTATACTCAGATATTGCTGCCACATTTAAAATGCAGCACTGGGAGCACCCGTCGTGGTGTAGCAGAAATGAATCTGACTAGGAACCATGAGGTTGCAGGTTCGAACCCTGACCTCACTCAGTGGGTTGAGGATTGGGCATTGCCATGTGCTGTGGTGTAAGTCACAGATACGGCTCGGATCTGGCATTGCTGTGGCTATGGCATAGGCTGGCAGCTGTAGCTCCAATTGAACCCCTAGCCTGGGAACTTCCATATGCTGTGGGTGCAGCCCTTAAAAGCAAAATAAAATAAAGTAAAATAAAATAATGCAGCATTGACCTTGCTCCTTAAAGTGAATAGTAAGGTAAGGGGTCTGAAAATTAAGTCATATGATAAATAAGATCTAAGTATCTTTAATCGGATGAGATCAGGCCCATTTGGGGTGGTATGGCCATAGACAAAGTATCTTTAATCTGAAGAAAAGAAGACACAGGAATGTTATGCAAAAAGAGTCTTCAAAAAAAATTTTATACCTCTAAATGGTCAAACAAGAGTGGATGGATTAAAGATATGGGGAAACTTTCTGAAAATCAGCATTGACTAAAAATGATCTGCCTTGTACTCATATCTGAGACCTGTACTATCTATACACCTGTTGTAGATAATACAGAAGGAACTTCAGTACTTCATGGGAGGCAGAACCAAATGACCTTTTACACTTCTTTCGACCAAATACTGTATGTTCTACAAATTGGTAATAAGTTTATGCATTCAGGGGCAACCTCAATCTAGTATAGCCATCATGATCTGCTTTTCTCCATGAGGTGGTGGTCGTGATTAATCTTGGTTTTAAAAATAATAGGGATTCATTGCATAATAAGTATAGAGAAAGCATAGAATTCAACCATAATCTCATCATTAAGACAGACCCTGTTAACATTTTGGAATAATCTGTGCCCCAGTAATGTTTCTGTGTGTGTGTGTGTGTGTGTGTGTGTGTGTGTGTGTGTATAGTTGTGTATATAAAAATATATATGATATATAATCTGTCACATATATATTTGTTATATATAAAACAAAATTTGAATCAAGCTATTTATATGTCTTTGTACAGATTTTTACATTTATATGATAATTTCCCAAGTTATTAAATATTTATCAGAAAAAGCATTATTTTCAAGGCTTACACAGTAATCCAATCATAAACTCAATTTGATTTTCCATATGATCCAATGCTTTGAGCTCAGATTCTAGAAGATAGAAAAATATTTTAACCAGTAATGACTACACTTTCACAAGGCACTGATTTAAATTAACTATTATTCACTTTTTAAAAATCGTAATAGCAATCAGACACAGTTTAAAGGAGTCCCAGTGACAGCATCTGCTTCCCTGGCTGCAAAAAGAGGAATAAAACAGCAAATGTGGTTTCCATAAAGCACTTGTGGGAATTGACAGCCAAAATAAAAACTGAGTGCCTCACATCACGACAGGACTCAACAGGTGACTGTACATCATGCTTGAGAATTCAGCCTTGAGCCCCAGGCTCCTCATGTTCAAAGCAACACAGAGATAGGACCCAGAAAACAAGAGGGAAAGAGAATGAGCAAATCACTCAAAACCATCTTTTTCTTAATCTTTTCTCACTAACCCTTATCTGCAAGACTGATGGAAGACAGAGAGCAAATGAGAAGATATGAAAGAGGTCAGATTCTTACTTTTAACAACTTTCTAAAAAATGACCAGATAACTTGTTCTGAGGGTTGTTCCTTTCTTCTAAGTCTTGTATGTGCCAGTTACCCCTAGTTAGCCAGCCACACGAGAGAACAGTGACCACAGATTCTCTCAATGAGACTTATTCTCAGCCATGATGTTGTCATCAGGCATAAGAACTCAGTATGCCCAAATGTCAGCTTTAAGGCCAAGCTGTCCATTGGTGGTGACATATCCATGGGTGATAACCTTTAAGTCCAGAATCAAAATCAATACTCTCATTCTTCCCAGCCTTCCCTGCACATCTTCAGAACCATGACCTCAAATAATGGTCACTGTACGTACATCCCTTTGTAATCTTCATATTGTGAACCACATGAATCTATTACCTATTAAAACAAGTACTAAGGTTAAAACTTTAAATATCCTCACTGTATTTAAATCAAATTTGATTTTAAATAGACTATTTTTTTATTGCACCCATGGCATATGGAAGTGCCCAGGCCAGAGAGAGAGCCCATGCCACAGCACCAACCCAAGCTGCTGCAGTAACAATGCCAGGTCTTTAACCCGCTGCACCACAAGGGAACTCCTAAACTGCCATATCTTAAGAATATAAAATATCGCTACATTTAAAATATGTGGTGCATACTTTGTGGAGAAATTATGTATATGACCCAATGTGATGGGAAACATGGCTTTCATGGCTTATGATGCCAACTGGATTTTTTCTTTTTCAGCCACTGGGAGTGAAGATTCCTAAAGTATTTTGCTTTGATAAATCATATTTGTCATACAATCACTTTACTCATCCTCACCTAATATACTGTAACACATTTTCCCCTCTAAGATCTCACCATAGTCATTTCACAAGAGAAAGGAAAAAAGAAATGATTAAAGGAAATAGGACAGACAGTGAGTAAGCCATGAACAACTGCCCAAAGAACTGTAAAACTCCTGGCAACTCATATCCACGTGTTTCCATTAAAGTTGCCATGAGAAGTGGACAAAGAACTAGAGAGAATATTGATAAAGTTCTATCCACCCCCTCCTTCTGTAAGTACAGTCAGAGCCAAAGAATAAAAAAATACCATCACTGGAGAACTGGCAAAGTTTTAACATAGAAAAACATATGGGATGCATTCAACACAAACAGTCTAATTTGTAATCTTATTGGGTAATCATTAAAAAATACTTTATGTAATATACAAAGAAAAAATGACTAAGGGTGTATAAATAGTATTCTTTTTCAAAGGTGGGATGACTAAGTAAATTTTCTTCTTTCTTGCATATTAATTATGTATTTTTAACAGACACTTTAAAAAGGACTTGCTATAAGGAAAAAGATTTAGCATAAATGACTAGGAAGTTAAAATCTATAGATCAAATTGAGTATCAAAATGGGATAAATAACATTTATTATTTTACCAAAATTTTCCAAGTGTAAATTTTCTACAAAACCATTTCCTCTATTAAAAGGCATTATAGGTATATTCAAAACCTGTATGTTGAAACCCTAATCACCTCAGAGGTCACTGGAAATGGAGATGCTGCAAATGTCATTAGTAAGACAAACTCCTTAGGGGGAACCCTAATCCAGTATGACTGGCATCCTTATAAAAAGAGGATATTTGGACACATGGAGTCACCCGGGGAGGCTGTGAGAAGAAGGCAGAGATGGGGATAGCTATTCCATAAGCCAGAAATGCCAAAGATGGCAAGCAAGCCTCCAAGAGCGGGAGGAGAGGCGTGGAACAGATCTTCCTAGCCCGCAGAAGGAATCAACCCTGTCCATACCTTGATCTTGGACTTCTAACCTCCAGAGCTGTGAGACAACCAGTGTTTACTGTGTAAGCCCCTCAGTGTGCTACATGTACACAGCAGCCCCTCAAAATAAGACAAAGGGTTTCAAAGCCTAACACACAAAGACACTACACTCTGACCACATACATTTTTCCTACCCATCTGTCTTTTGCTAGCTAGTGTCTGCAAAAATCAGTATTTCCTCCAGATGCTCCTCCTCCCACCCCTATCACTGTAATGGCATAAAGCCACTTAAATGAGTTTCCTACAGTGGATTGTTAGAACAGGTGACACATGACAGACCCAGGCCTGGGCCTTAAGACCCCGGCATGCTTCTTCCTTCTCACCAGCTCACATCCAGACATGGCGATGACCCAGTCTCAACCACAGAGATGAGATCCATGCCTTAAGGGACAGGAGAGCTGTGCCTTAGAAGGGATCGGGGTCTCTAATGGATAGCATGAGACAATGCCACCTGGCAAGCTGGAATACTCTCCTTAAAATGTTACATGATTTCCTTTGCTGTGGAAAAGCTTGTCAGCTTGATTAGGTCCCATTGGTTTATCTTTGCTTTTATTTCTGTTGCTTTGGGGGAATGACCTGAGAAAATATTTGTAAGGTTAATGTCAAAGAATGTTTTGCCAGTGTTCTCTTCCAGGAGTTTAATGGTATCTTGTCTTATATTTAAGTCTTTAAGTCATTCTGAGTTTATTTTTGTGCAGGGTGTGAGAGTGTGTTCTAGTTTCATTGACTTGCATGCAGATGTCCAGGTTTCACAGTAATACTTACTGAAAAGATTGTCTTTTTCCCATTTTATGTGTCAAGCTTTTGCACAGCAAAGGAAACCAAAAAGAAACTAAAAGACAACTTACAGAATGGGAGAAAATAGTGTCAAATGATGCAACAGACAAGGGCTTAATCTCTAAAATATATAAACAACTTACACAACTCAAGATCAAAAAAGCCAACAACTCAACGGAAAAATGGGCAAAGGACCTGAATAGACATTTCTCCAAAGAAGATATACAGATGGCCAACAAGCACATGAAAAAATGCTCAACATCACTGATGATTAGAGAAATGAAAAACAAAACTACTATGAGGTACCACCTCACACCAGTCAGAATGGCCATCATTAAAAACTCCACAAACAACAAATGATGGAGGGGGTGTGGAGAAAAGGGAACCCTCCTGCACTGTTGGTGAGAATGTAAGCTGGTACAACCACTATGGAAAACAGTATGCAAGTACCTTAGAAAACTATACATAGAACTATCATATGACCCAGCAATCCCACTCTTGGGCCTATATCCGGACATAACTTTCTTTGAAAAAGACATTTGCACACGCATGTTCACTGCAGCACTTTTCACAATAGCCAAGACATGGAAACAACCCAAATGTCCATCGACAGATGATTCAATTAGGAAGATGTGGTAAATATTCACAATGGAATACTACTCGGCCATAAAAAAGAATAAAATAATGCCGTCTGCAGCAACATGGATGGAATTAGAGACCCTCATACTGAGTGAATTAAGTCAGAAAGAGACAGACAAATACCATATGATATCACTTACATGTGGCATCTAATATACTGCACCAATGAACCTTTCTATAGAAAAGAAAATCATGGACTTGGAGAACAGACTTGTGGTTGCCAAGAGGGTGGTGGAGGGAGTGGGATGGTATGGGAGTCTGGGGTTAATAGTTGTAGACTACTGCCTTTGGGATGGAAAAGCAAGGAGATCCTGCTGTATAGCCCCAGGAACTATGTCTAATCGCTTGTGACGAATCTATATATGTATGTGTAACCGGGTCACCACGCTGTACAGTTGGAAAAATGATAGAAAACTGTAAACCAGCTATAATGGAAAAATAAAAAAAAGAATGTTACATGAAAGTAAAATTAATAACTGTTCTTTAAGGCACAATATTGTTGGGTTTATCCCCAATAACAGTTTAGTCTTTTACCCTGACAGAACATCAGTGGAAATAAGTCATCCTAACACATACAGTGAAACAGTATACAGAAAATCTGAGAGACCACTGAAACAAACAGTAACTGTGACTTTGCGGGAGAAGCTTAAGTATAGAGTAAACTGAACAACCACTATTATAGCTCCAAATTTGAGACAATATATCTGATGACCCCATTTGATAGTATTTCATGATCCCAATTTGACGATTCCAAACTGTAGTTGGTAAACTGCAATTTCAACCCTTTGTAGAAATCGACCAATTCTTACTCTTAAAGAGATTTAGTTTTATTTTTTCAATTTTAAAAATCATTAGTGAGGATAATATAATCACATTATGATTTTACATATAGTTTGATCGTACAAAGTAAAACAAAGTAACATATAAAAGTCTAACACTCCTCCTCCAATCCTCCCCTTAGGGAAAGCCAGCATGAATCCGAGAGGTATCCTTCAAGACTTTGACGTGTTTAAAGTCAGAACAGTCAAACTTTAAACTCAGCTCAAAGACAGATTTTAATTGTGGTCTGTGGTACACACTCCAGGGTCAAAAACCAAAAAAACATTCTAATAATAAGCATATGGAACCTTCAGATTTGCATTTCCCTGGGAGAAGAAAAAACATTTTTTCAAAGATGCTAATGACCAGCAATGTGGTTTATTTTCTTTTCCTAAATGTTTCCCAAAAAATGCCATTATTCTAAATTGGAAACTATGTGACTAGCAGAAAGTTCCTGGAGGACACTTCAATACTTCTCCATTCCTTCATTCTACTGCAGAGGAAACATAATGGCTGGTCAAAACACTGAGAATTACTTTTCTGAAATTTTGGACGTCTGCCTTTTATTTAGTTACAGGTCTTTTCCCCAGGCTGAGTCTCCAAATCCTATATGGGCATTTGTTAATCAGGAAGACACTCTTTATCCAACTAACGAAGAAAACGAGGAGATAAAAAGTACTCCATGGAGCTTCTCAGAGACCTCATTAACCTGTGACCAACGATGGAATCTGTGACTCCAAGTCTCGGTAGGTGGGATGCACACATGCTCCTGAATGCAAACACGTGTTTCCATTTAAACTGCTGGAATGTATATATGGCTCCACAAAGAGTGATAAATATTAGCAAATCTAAAAATGAAGGTCAGCTTTGAAAAAGTCTGAGTCACACAAAGCTAAACATTCTGCTTTTTACATCTCTTTGCAAGTTAAAAAAGAATTTTTAAAAAGCCAAGCCTTCCAGAGATCGCAACGATTTATGCCAACACAGCCAACGCAGGGCAAATCTGTGATTTCTATTATTTGCCTTCTCTTTTCTTCCCCTTGTGACAAGCCTGTCCCAGCTAAAGGAGAGTATTCTGTCTTGTCCAGGTATCGAGTACGAGTTGGACATTAACCACTGTCAGAGAACATCAAGAAAGGGGGCCTTCAGACATGGTACATAACCTTCAACAACACGAGTCTAAAAAGCAGAGATGGAAAGCCGTGGTCTGGCACATTCTATTTGGCCAGCACGGCACTTTCAATTTTTTTTTTTTTCATTTAAATCCCTTTAAGAAAGGCTGCCCACACAAAGAAGGTACTTCATCATATGGCTTAGTGTACCTCACGTTGCACCATGAACCTCTCAGACATCACGTGCCAGCCAAATGTTTGAAGTGTGAATGCTGCAAGAATTCTTCCACATCTGAGCCTTCTTCCAATCTGTCTCTTCACCTTTCCAACCCACCCAAGCCTACCTCTGCACTTGGCTAACTTCCACTCCCCTAAAGACCTCAAGAAGTCTTGGCCCTCACCTTCCAGCTATTTAGGTGGCTTTATCATCAAACACCAGACTAATTCCTTTAGGGCGGGGACTGCCTTGCTCAGTAGGTGGTAAATAAGTACAAGAATAAAGAAATGGCAATACCAATATCAGGTCTGAAAATATTTGCTTTTAATATCCTCGGAAGAGAAGGCAGACAAATGATGAAGTTGACCAAAAGAAAAAAAAAAAAAAGGCAGATCACACAGAAGGCAAGAGAATGAAGAGGCTTATAAAAGCCATGTCTAGTCACACAGGTGTTTGCCAAAAGCTTGATAACCCTTCACAGCGATATTTAACCTCATCCATAGTTGCTGCTATATTTCACTCTAGGACAAACTGTGTATTTGTTTCTACACACTTGCTTTCTGGATCCCAATATCACACAGGCAAATACAATAAATTCAAATGAACAAAACAAAGAAGAATATGAATTCGAGGCTGTTTCTCCGAGAGGACACACATCTTCCCTAACATAAAACACTTTTTAAAAAATAGAGCTAGGAGTTCCCTTCACGGCTCAGTGGTTAATGAATCCGACTAAGAACCATGAGGTTGCGGGTTCGATCCCTGGCCTTGCTCAGTGGCTTAAGGATCCGGCGTTACTGTGAGCTGTGGTGTAGGTTGCAGACGTGGCTCGGATCCCGCGTTGCTGTGGCTGTAGCGAAGGCCGGCGGCTACAGCTCCTGTTAGACCCCTAGCCTGGGAACCTCCATATGCCGCGGGTGCGGCTCTACATAAAGGCAAAAAGACCAAAAAAAAAAAAAAAAATAGATCTAACCAGAATTAATCAGCTGCTCTCCTGAGCAGCTCAAATTCATTTTCAATCAGTTGCACCCCTGTTTCCCTTGATGACCAATGAGGCTGGCTTTACTGAAGGTCAGAAACTTACAGAGGGCAGCCACATGCAGAAGGGTCATGGTGACCAGCTGGGAGCAAGTAGGTTTAATGGCGCATCCTTTGTCAATTGCATCAACCGGCCCATGGTCACACTTACTGGAAATGAGGAAGCTGTGAGGGACTTCTCTCCACACCCTGAGGTCAGGTATGTGTTTGGGGAAGGAGGAAATCAGTGGCAGCAATAAAAGAAGATAATCTGGCAGCGCTCACTGCCACCTTGCCTAAGTGGAAACGCCACTAGATTTGCCCAGAAGAAGCCGCCTTTGAATGGTTAAGTCCTAAACAGCCTACTGCCCTTTCCCAGCCTGGAGCATCTCCAGCTCTCTTCCCAAAACCTACTCCCTTTTATACAGAAGCAGAGTTTCCAGGAGCTCCCGAGACAGGTTTATTTCTCTGTAATGATCGCCAAGGCAAGAGTAAAAAGCAACTTACCTTCTGAAAGAAGTCTTCCCCACTTTTGCCTTTTCCTTCAGCAGCAGCTGCAAATAAAAATGTACACATTTAAAATAGTTTTGGTTTTTTTCAACCTATCTATTCAAAAAACTCTACAGTATCAGGCATGAGGATACAAAGGTAAACAAGATGCCGGCCTTGCTCTCCCAAAGTTCAGTGCCTCTTAATAGGCCTCATCTGTGACGCATAATAAAGAATTAAAACCACTAATCCAATCAGACATCTTCGGATAATTTCGCACTCCTTTTTCTGTCTGAAAGCCTCACCAGTCTCTATTTTCAAACACAGATGAAAGTAATCTGACCTTCTCATAGTTAAGGAACTACATACGTGAATAAATGAAACTACCAGTATAATCAGCTGAAGGGCTGGGAGCACTTCCGATCTGTAATCAGTCTCAGGCATGAGGCTGCCTTTTCATATGATGGCTCACCCGACAAGGCCTGCTCAGAGCTACTGCAGTTTTATGCTTTCCAAAGACTATATAATCTACCTGGATTTCATCCGGCATCATATACTACTTTAACACACTCCTTTATTCACAATTACAAAGAAAAAGACAAAACAACATGAGAATTAAAAATTCATGGCAAAGGTTACAGACGACAAAATTTCATGTGAGATTAAGTTATTGGTCACTGAATCTGAACAACCGTTTTTATATCTAAATGGTAGTCTCCAAATAAAGGACAAGTCCAGTTCTCTACATGCAAAAGTTTTACGATTCTGTGAACACTTTTTTTTTTTAACTCCGTGGAGAAGGGTAGGAAATTTGAGGAAAGGAAGAGAGCGGACAAAGAGCTAATGGCATCGTGCTTGCAACAGCCTCAAATTGTACCTTTCAGGAGGCAAACACCGGGTCTCAGGTTCAGGCACAGGGTGGAGGAATGGTTAACTGGAAAAGCCACCCCCGGGCTAGGACAGAGAAAGTAGCTGGAGCAAGAATTCCTGGAAACTGAAATCTAGAAAACAGTGGTACTCCAAATACCTACAGACAATACCAGCAAGGGGCACTACCCATCCACGCACACGTGTGTGTGTGTGTGTGTGTGTGTGTGTGTGTGTGTGTGTAACAAGGACACTTACCAAAACTATTAAAGACCCGAGAAGCATGGCAAATTATTCCATCAAGCAGAGAATTCAAAATTCAAAAAAATCCTCTCTACCCTCAGAAAGTATTAAGTATTAATGTCTAAATTCTTTTGTCACCAACTTTCACTTCACAGTTAAACAAACAGAGGATATCTTCTACAATTTTTATTGACACGGTTTCATCTAAAAGAGCACAAAGTACATGTTTCGCCGACTTCCAAAAACAGCCTGGGGAAATGTATGGAAATGAGCTAAAAAGATACTTAAAAATTAAAAACTGTATTCCAAGCCCCTCAAAGATGTCACGCCCTCATCCCTGAATGCTGTGAACATGTGAGCTTACATATGCAAAAGAGATTTTGCAGGTGTGATGAAATTAAGGCACCTGAGATGAGAAAGGTAACCTGAATTATCCGGGTGGGCCCACTGTAATCACAAGGGGCCCTTTTAAGAAGGGAGTAGGAAGGTGAGAGTCCAAGGAGGCAGTGTGACAATGGGACCACAGGGAGAGAAGGGCGTGTGATGGCAAACAAGAGGGCCACAACAAGAAGGACGAAGAGATGCTACTACTGGCTTTGAAGGTGGAGGAAGTGGCCACAAGCCAAGAAATACAGGTGGCCTTCAGAATCTGGGAAAGACAAGGAAATAGACTTTCTCCTTGAGTCTTTGGAAGAAGTGCAGTTAACACCATGGTACAGCCCAATGAAACACATTTCTGACTTTTGATCTCAAGAACTATAAGATAATTTATGTTGCTGCAACCAAAGGGGACAGGTGGTAGGGGGTGGATGGACTGGGGGTTTGGGATTGGCATATGCATACTGAGGTATAGGGAATGCTTAGCCAACAGGTACCTGCTGTATAGCCCAGAGAACTCTACCCAATATTCTGTGATCATCTAATTGGGAAAAAATCTGAAAGAGAATGGATATGTGGGTACATGCATAACCAAATCACTTTGTTGTACAGCAGAAATTATCACAACATTGTAAAACAACTACACTTCAATGAAACTTTTAAAAATGAAAAATAAATAGATAAAGAAATAAATGTATGTTGCTGTAAGCCATTATCCTTGTGGCGATTTGTTACAACAGCAAAAGGAAACTAATACATAATTCCAATACCATCTTAACTTGACTTTGTGCACAACTACCATATCATCAATGGCATGAATGAACTGAGCACAGTGATGTGAAAGTCTCAATCACACATTTCCACAAATAGATTCTTTGCAGTGAACTCTACTAATTACAATTTTCACTCTAACTTGGAAATACACCATTAGGAAAGCTTTTGAAAGAACATAAAAAGCAATTAAAAAAAAAAAAAGCAAAGCCCACTCCTTCTAAAAAAAACTGGCAAATATGGTTGATCCAAGCCTGAGGGGCCGGCAAGATAAAAGATCAGCATGCAAACCTAATGACACAATTGCCTTGGGGGCATGTCAACTCAGCCACCTCTTGGGCTGTCTTTACCTCCAAAGCTAAAAATAATTTAAAGGCACCCCTGCTCAATGACACAATTGCTTGGCAATGAAAATCACATACCGGGGCACAAAGACTAGAAAAAAATTCCAGTGACATAGAGGGAGCTCTTCTTTAAAAATAGATTTTAGAATCAAAGATATTTTCAAAGGTCTGTCAAGCAAGGAAGATCAACACCCCTTTCACCCACAGGGAATTCCTTCGTGACTTAAAATTCATCAGCTTAAATTTTATAATACAATTACACTTTATGACATGAGCATCCTTTAAGACACTCATTTTGCTCATGACAAATGCATTATGTCACAACCTTGAAATGCCCCTTCATGCCGAGTCCAGCCAAACAGACTTCACAGAATGGCCTTTTAACCTCTGAATGAATGAAAAGGGGCGAACTTCCTTAGTTTGACCCAAATTATAATTACGTTACCAGAAAAACATCCAAAATTTAACCAGGAACTTGCACTTTCAGCAACTTTATGATTTGAGGTGGGATGGGAGGCAGGGAGCCAGAGCTTGAACACTCACTGGCGCCAAAATCTTTGGTGTTTTTTCATAACAAGTGTTTAGGTACAAGAAACTTCAAATCTGAGCCTGATTTTCCTCTAAATCCTGATTCGTGTCCATTTCCCAAGCCCACAAGGAACTGGTAAAAGCCTCTGCTTGGACCCTGGGTGGTCACAGTCTCAGCTGCAAACCTGGTGAGTCCCAGTCATCTGCCCTTTGCTGGGAGCACCCTCATTGCATTCCCCGGTGGCTGTGTGTCCTGCACGACTTCTGCAGACTCCACACAAACAGAGCTGTCAAGGTCACAGAAACCCATCAAGGGACAGCAACCTTTCACCAAAAGTATTCTTTCCCCTCCCCAAACAGGGGGCCTTCCGTGTTCAAATGTGGGCAGTTCCATTCTCAAATTTACCCTAAATCCTCACTACTAAAATAGAAACTCCTGGAGTTCTTGCAGTGGTGCGACAGGATGGATGGTGTCTCTGTAGCACCACAACACAGGTCTGATCCCCAGTCAGACACGGTAGGTTAAAGGATCAGGCGTTGCTACAGCCGCGGGGTAGGCTGTGACTGTGGCTCAGATCTGACCCCTGCTCTGGGAACTTTCTTTCTCAGTACAAACTGAGGCCCAGAAGATATTCATTTTATGGAGTTCCCTAATGGCCTGGTGGGTTAAGGATCTGCCATTGTCACTGCTGTGGCAGGGGGTTCGATCCCTGGCCCAGGAACTTCCTCATGCCACGGGCATGGCCAAAGAAAAAAAAAAAGAAGAAGAAGAAGAAGATGATGTTCACTTTACAGACCCAGAAAAGAAAACGAAGTTCTCTTCACAAATAGGTCCCATGCTGGTGAATCGGGCCCTGGCTTCCTTCAAAGCCACCCAACTAGTGAGATAAAGACAGAAAATTAAAATTCAATTTTAGGGAAAACTTTCCCAGAGATATTTCCACAGTCACAACTCAATCCAAATTAAACTTATTAGAAATGTAATTTAGCTATTCTTAATCTGGACGATGCACCAACAAGCTAGTCATTCCACTTTTAACCCAGTGCCAGAGCTGGGTAGCCACTCTTAGGGCTGAAGAATAAAGGTTGCTCCCAGGGAGAACATTTGAGCCCTGGATTGCAAGAAAAAACATGAAGGATGATAGTATCTCGACCCAGTGGTTTTCTTTTCATTATGTTTGGAGGGGAAAACACTGCCTGGGAAATGAGCCAGCCCAGACTTGATGGCATGGTGTGCCGTGACCTTTGAAGCCCGATTCTGTTCTGCAGTATAGGTTCGACTGAGCCCTCACATCCTTACACACGGATACACCGCCCTCCTTTTTATTCACAGTAACATGAACACACATACTGACTTCGCAGGCTTTTTCTAACTGTCTTTCCAACATGACTTCTGCCTGATGTTCTAACATTTAATCGTTTGATTGTAAAAACCCTGGATTCCTTCTGCCAACGAAAGCAACTGTCTTTATTTTCATGACACAGAACTCCAGGAATAAATTACTTCAACATTACTGAAACCTGGCTTCATGGATTGTGCAGGTAAAGCATTTCATATTTTATGCTGAACAATTCATTTTTATGTTTATTATAATTTCTCCAATGCTCTGCCATATTTTGTTTCATATTTTTGCTTCACAAGAAATACGGGATGGCAAAAAACCATGGCCAATAAAAACAGCAGAAGTTGAAACAGGTGTAAACTATTACGGTCCCCTAAACTACAGGGCAAGTCTAGTTAATTACTGAATTAAAGGGGGGGTAGGATGATTGATTTTAAATACTTCACAGGGCTTTTGGAACCTTATTTAAATATCCTTTTCATTCTGAAATGCTTTTCCATAACATCTGATGCATTCATCAGCCAAATCTAAAAACACAAGGGCTATGTATTCCATATTTAAATCTAGTAAGGAGTATCTTTAAACATTCCTTTGAAAAGAAATGGATTCTTTTCATCCTTATAGAATCTAAGAAAAACCAAATTCAAATTACAAAAAGTGATTAAGAAATAATTCTTCAAATCTGTAAAGATACAAGGCATTCCTCCCTTTCTTTTCACACAAACACATTTGCGACTAAGAAGATTGCAATCTAAAATTCACCTGAAAGATAAATGTAACCATTTAGCTAGTCTGATTCTCCTGCAAAAATATTTTATTAACAATTTTTTTAAAACATTCACTTATTTTTTTAATTAACCAATGTGGCAGGTTATTAATTTTTTTTAATTTTAATTTTTATTTCTTTTATTTTTTGCCTACTCTGTGGCATATGCAGTTCCCAGGCCAGGGATCAGATCCCAGCCACAGCCGTGACCTAAGCCACAGTTCTGGCAATGCCGGATCTTTAACCCACTGTGCCGGGCCAGAAGTCAAATCTGTGTCTCAGAGCTCCAGAGATGCCATTGATCATGTTGCACCACAGTGAGAATTCCAGAACATTCATATATTTTATCTACATAATCAATAATGCTAAAAGAGCTCTACCAGATATTTCATTCATATATTACCGTTTTCAGAAAAATTTCTGCCATTTGGCAGATTCCACTGAAAGAGGAATCAGCAAAAGAAGTAGATGATGCAGTTTCTATATACTCCCAGAGAAATTTCTATGTTCAGGAATCATATCTAACACTCTAAAATGCCATGCAAAGCTCTGAGAACTAACTGAAGAAATAGTGGACATAAGTCATTTTTTCGTCTTTTTTTTTTTTTAAGGGCCACAGACTAGGGGAAGTTCCCAGGCTAGGGGTCAAATCAGAGCTGCAGCTGCAGGCCTACACCACAGCCACAGCAACGCTGTGACCTAAGCTGCATCTTGCAGCAGTGCTGGATTCTTAACCCACTGAGAGAGACCAGGGATTGAACCCACATCCTCATGGATACTGGTCAGGTTCATAATCTTCTGAGCCACAATGGGAAGTCCTAAGTCAGTTTTTTAAGTTTCTTCAATCCTTAATTAAAATCATTCAAACACTCTAGCCAACTGAGGTTGAAACTCCAATAATAAGCAGTGTCATTGGAAGGCTGTATATCACAGTGTGAGGAGGTTCAGGCTTCATTCTCCCTAAACTCCCTACCAGAGTCCACTGAGAACAAATCAAATTCACTTACCATAAAATAGTAATAATTTTTATCTTAACTATGGGTGGATATTTAAGGATGGTTTTCTTCAGCTTCAGATTTGTTTTCCTTAAATATGGTTTTATTTTTGTAGTTAAAAAATTTTCATGTTCAAAATGCAATAAATTGTGGAGACTATAAAACAAGACATAAAAATGATCACTTCTGTATTTAATTATAGATATGTGCGTATACATCAAATATAAAGACTTAAAGGATAAACACCACAGGTGCTGAGTGGTTGAATTATTGGGTCATGTATTGCTTCCTCCTTTGCATTTTTCAGAATGCCTTTAGATAGTCTAAATAAATAGCTTTTTTTTTGTCTTTTTGTCTTTTTAGGGCCACACTCGTGGCATAGGGAGGTTTCCAGGCTAGGGGTCGAATCAGAGCTATAGCTGCCGGCCTACGCCACAGCCACAGCAACGCCAGATCCGAGCCACATCTGCGACCTACACCACAGCTCACGGCAATGCCACTGAGCAAGGCCAGGGATCAAACATGCATTCTCATGGATGTTAGTTGGGTTCACTAACCACTGCGCCATGACGGGAACTCCTAAATAGCTTTTAATAGCCTTTAATCAGGAAAAAAATCAGGTAAAAATCATTTGAAATCTCTCTTCCTACTTGAGAGTGAACCAAGGTTTTACCATTACTTGTTGGGTCACAGCCTCATTTTCAGCCCACGGTGTGTAAGGCAATCTGGCAAAAATCTGGAGATCAAATGTGTATATAAGCCACCTAAGGATACAAATGACTAATGTAATAGCAGAGGCAGACAATGGTCAATAAAATTGCACCAAGCATTTAACATCACAGGCCTTAGTTAACCTAACCCTTTCTAGATTGAAATAGTGATTATGTGTAATTAACTGAGTAAAGGTTTAACAACTTAACACCTAGAGTAAGAAACTTCATAGCTGAGGATTTCCCATCGTGGCTCAGCAGAACTGAATCTGACTAGCATCCATGAGGACGCAGGTTCAATCCCTGGCCTTGCTCAGTGGGTTAAAGATCTGGCATTGCCATGAGCTCGCATTTGCGGTTCAGATCCTGAGTTGCTGTGGCTATGGTGTAGGCCAGTGGCTACAGCTCCAATTCAACCCCTAGCCTAGGAACTTCCATATTCCACGGGTGCAGCCCTAAAAAGGCCAAAGAAAGAAAGAAAGAAAGAAACTTCACAGCTGAAATTAACAATCCAACATCTGGAAAACCTCTGTGATTCGCATCTAAATTTAATAGCCCCAAAGAAAGAGATGCTCTCTAAAATGCATGGACCAAAGAGAAAAATTTTTACTATACATTTCTCACTATATACAAAGTATAAATTATACTTTAAAAGAAGGCCATTTTTTTACTGAAAGGTCACATCAAATGAAACATGAAATTAAAACAGATAACACCCGTTATATTATATGTTATATATTTAAATTTACCACATTCTAAAAGGGCTCAATGGCTAGGAGTTTGAAAGAAAAGAGATGGATTATCTACAATAACTGGAGCTAAGAGCACAGGCCAGGAACTGGACTACACCTACACCCACAATCCAAGACACCTGCTGAGATTATTTGTTTTAATTTCACTGCCCACCAAACTTTCAAGAGAACTAATCAGAATGACAAAGATTATGACAGGGGTGAGGAGTCCTGATCTATTCTAACAATGGGGGCCACCACTGCCTCTTTAAAGTTTATACCTGCCAACTCTCATGATTAAATCCTTGGCAGACTACTCAAAATTCAGATTTGGGGGATTTTTTTTTTCATGTTAAATCTCTTAGGGCAATAAAGCTCTGCCAATATTATAGTGCCGGGGACAATCCAAGATGGCGGTGGCCCTGCCACACTCAGGGCACAGCATTAGCCTCAAGCAAAAGCCAGCCTTCTCCAATCTACAGGCTTCAGTTTCAGGAAGCATCCGCTGCTGTCAAATGTAAGAAAGCAAACATTCACAAAAATCTAAGAACATCTAAATTACATTATCCATTGCTTCAAGCAAACTTGAACTCTCCAACCAACTCTGGCTAAGAATTTATTCAGACTTCAAGTTTATTGGCCTGACAATGAAGACTTCCTCGTGGGCTGATGAGCCTAACATATGTCAATGGACTCTCAGTCCAACTGATTAACAGAAACTTTGCTCAAGTCAAATGTCTTCTTTTCCAACCCTATCTCTTCTTACATAATCAACTTCTAGAGAACCATTTAGTCTGGCCTGTGGTCCCACACACTCTTAGACAACTTGGGAGTATTTACATAATATTAGTTCTTTTTTTTTTTTTTAAATCAACCCTCTTCTAGCCTTATCAGACGCTAAAAGGATGTTCATGGCCTTTATATACCTTATGTTGGTCTTGTCTGAGAGCTGTGTTATCCAAAATGATAACCACTGGCCACTGTGGGTATTTAGCACTTGAAATTGGCTGGTCTGAAACCAAAAGTGCTATAAGAATAAAAAACATAGTGGATTTCAAAGAGAGTACAAAAAAAATTTTTTAATCTCATTAATCATTTTTGATTATACATTGACGTGATGCCATTTTTACATATTGGTTAAAGAAAATTCTATTAAAATTAATCGCATCTGTTTTGTTTCTTTTTGTGATTATAAATTTGGGGTGGGGGGAGCAAATGGAAGTTCCCAGGCTAGAGGTTGAATGGGAGCTGCAACTGCCAGCCTACACAACAGCCACGGCCACACAGGATCCAAGCTGCAACTGCAACTGTGACCTACATTGCAATGCCGGATCCTTAACCCACGGAATGGGGCCAGGGATCGAACCTGCATCCTCACAGACATCAGTCGGGTTCTTAACCCACTGAATCACAACAGGAACGCCTCATGTAGTTGTAAAATTTTAAATTACTCTGTGGCTCACGTTATATTTCCATTTCACAGTGTTACTATAGGGGATAAGAAGTGACTTTGCTGCCACCCAAAGAGGCCTGAAAAGTCTCAAGTAGAGAGCAGAGGGCCAGGTCAAAAGACAGAGAACAAGGAACACCTCCAAGTAGAAGGAGTCTGCAGCTTCAAACCAAAGCTGTGCCTGTCTTAAGCTCCTAGGAATATTTTGAGGGAAAAGGAAAACGTGCTTGGTGTCTGCGGAGGTGGTGGGAGGGTTAAGGAATTAGAGTAGTTTGAATAAAATATATAACATTAATAACCATTTCCTTAATATCCAGCTTTGGCCAAGACCAAAACTATTTAAGAGTTTATGTAGATGGTTATTTAATGGAATGGAGTTTATATTTCTTTTGTGTTTGTAATAACATGGCAATGAAGGAAGCCAACTTGTTTTAAATCAGAACCAAATGTGTTCGAGGCATGTTTAAAGTTCAGGTTATGTGCAGAAATCTGTGACAGGGTGACCTGTTTGCTATTCCCCCTACCAAAATTGGTACAGGGGTGGGAGGGCACAAAGATGTGCTTGCTTTTATCAGGATTATGTCAATTCATCCAAATGCTTAAAGACTCATTTACTGAGTCATTTAAACAGCACTAATTTAGTACATGAGGTACAGGGAGTAGATAAAAGTTGTGGCGACAGAGAAAACCGGGTTCAACCCTAGGTTTGCCATTTACTAGCAGTGTTAACTCCAAGTAATATAGGCTCCTGAAGCCTCTATTTTCACCTCCAAAATATGTAAATAAGGACTCTGTAAGAATTTTTAAAATGGAAGAGTTCCCTTGTGGCACAGCAGGTTAAGAACCCAGGGTTGTCACTGCAGTGGCTTGGGTCACTGCTGTTGGTAGGATTTCGATCACTGGGCCAGGAACATCCATATGCCATGAGCACAGCCCCCCAAAACAAAGAATTTAAAAAACGGAAGCCTGAAACCTTGACCTCAAAGAACTTACAGTCTTACCTATAAGTAATAAAATGACTCTAAAAGGCTGAACATTAAACAAGAGTCACAGATAATAAGAATTCAAAGTACAGACATGTTAGGGAGCTTTTGGGCCGTTTAACATGGGAAAGGACTGAGACACGGTGAAACAGGGAGACTGAAATCTAGGCAGAGAGAATGCAGTGAATACCAGTGTCTGTCTGTCCAAAACTTCAGTCTCCCTTTTACACACCCCGGAACACTTAATACAGCACCTGGTTCCTAAAAGGAGCTGTAGGTACAGGACAGCAGAGAGAAGGGGAGCTCTCCAGTGACTAGGGACGTGAACACCTTCAGGTGGCTCACACTGATCCTTTACCAGAGGGAGCACCACTCCTCAGAGGAGCATTTAGAAGTATGTGGGTGTTTTCTGTTGTCACAGGATGGGGAAGTGGTGCAGATACTTAGCATTCAGGGCAGCTCAATAAAGAACTGCTCCACCCATATGGCCAGTCCCCTTAGATGAACAACACTGGTAGGACATTTCTTTTCAGAATGTCCTTTCTCCAGTAAATGATCTTCTAAATAGTGCCTATCTATGCCTATTCTCCTTTCTGTCCTCTCAGTGGCTTAGACTTACTCAGGACTTTGCACCGCCAGGACAGCTAGGACAGCTGTTCCTACTTAGGGTTAAAATTTGTTCCAGGGTGCTCCACATGTCCAGTTCTAATGCATCATATTCTAATTCAGTCCATAGCCGACATACGTGGCAAGGGCTGCACTGTGATAAGACAGCCATAGAGCAGTTATTCACCTTGAAAAGTACCAGCATACAAGGTCATTCCCTTGCTATCGAGGACCACCAGTCAACAAGGCCCACCAAGGCAGAAAAGATTTTAGTCCTTTGTTCTGAAATATGAACAAGAGCAAACCAAAATAACAGAAGGAGGGGGAGGAGGAGGGAAAGGGGAAGGAGGGAAAAGAGGAGGAGAGGGAGAAGGATGGAGAAGGGGAGAAGAGGAAAGAACAGGGCAGGAGGATGGGAGGTGGAGCAGGAGGAAGATGAAGGAGACAATGATAAGGAAAGAGACAGGGGGATGGGGGAAGTTGCAGGAAGAAAGGGAAATTTTGTTTTAATCTATAGTACTATCAGAATGAGAAGAAAAAGATGCATTCCAAAAAATGGGGTGATAATTTTAAGAGGAGAATATTTAGAGAATAAGAAAAAAATATTATGAACCAAAGTATAACAAAAAATAACACAACTCTATCCAAGATTTGGAAGATTTTTTAAATCTCCCAGAAATGAAAACAAGATGGCATACGTATATAAAATAAAGGAGGAAAGACAGTACAGGTTTTTTTTTTTTAAGTTAATTCCAGGGGTTTCCTGGTAGCCTAGCAGTTAAATACCTGGTGGTGTCACTGCTATGGCTTACGTCACTGCCGTGGTGTAGGTTTGATCCCTAGTCTGGGAACTTCTGCATGCCACAGACATGACCAAAAAAGAAAAAAAAAATAAGTTCGATCCAAGAATCCAAAACCAGCTAACCAAATTTCCAGAAAGAAAGAACACAGAATATAAACTAGATAGGAAATACCAAAGAAACATACCAGAAAATTTCCAGAATTAAAAAAGTATCTATATTGATAAAGCAAACTAAATATCTAGCCGAATGAATGAAAAAATACCCTTATCAAGGCACAGCCTACTGAAATTTCACAACACCTTAAATAAAAGTATCTTAAAATCTTTCAGAGAGACTAGAACAAGTAATAGGCAATTAAAATGGTATCAGAATTCTCATTCTTGCTCTAGGAAGCTACGTGATAATGGAGTAAAAGCCTTAAATTCTAAGGGAAAATAATCTTCAACCCAAAAATTCTTTATACAGGTAAACATTCAATCAAGTGGAAGGATACAGTGACATTTTCAGGCAAGAAAAGTGGAAAAAATTACTTCCCTACTATGTCCTGGCACTATTAGAAGTTGCATGCTACCAAAATGAGGAATTCAGCCAAAGAAGTAAGAGACTTTCCTGAATACAGAAAATTAAGAATTAAAGACAGGAGCGAAGAGGGGGAAAGATTCCCAGGATGGAAGCAGAAAAAATTCCTTGGATGGTAGGGACATTCCAAGATGAGAGAGCTGTTGCAGCCAGCCCAGAGGGCAAATGATAAAGGATAGAACATGACAATCAACTTCAGGAGGAAGATTATTTTTTTAAAAAACAGTATCTGATAATTATCTGATATCTTGACCATGGGGGAAATTATACTAAAGGGATATAGGGGGCGTGGAAAGAATCTGTGCATTAAAATATTAAGTTCCAGGGGGAAAAGCAAGGCAACTGTTAACTCCAGGGTAAACAAAATTCTGACAAAAAGGAAATGCAATCTCTGTATACTCCTGGGTTTGTCAGGGAACAGCAGCAGCATAAATTATATAAACACAATATTGATTTCACCAAAACTTGTGATTTAACTTTATTGGGAAGAGAAGGGAGGAGAAATGGGAACGACTAACTCCTTTCTAACACACAAGAATATGTATGAAATAAGTGAGTCAAGAGAGAGCAACAAAAAGAAATGACTTAGAAGAAAAGAGATAAAATAGGAGAAATGGCTCAAAGAGTAAAAAGTGGCTGCATCTAATGAACAGGACATGGTGTTATAGGAAGTTACTATGATTTTCAAATAAGTATTTCTATATAACATCATTGTTAAGCTATATGTATGTATTATTGATGATGATTTTAATGTACTAGCTAATTTCAGTACTCTGGCCACAGAAAGAATACAAAGGGCACGTGTGAACATCTGGCCTGAGACCATTACAACTACAAGTACAAAGTAGAGCTAATGTCCTTTCATGATTTGTCAAGACAGAAATTATGCTTTTGTTTAATTTTTTTATCTTGACCTCACAGTATTCACACTTACATTTTATTTTAAAAGATTCTGGTTAAAGTTGAGTGGTCTAAGTATCAGGCTATGAAACAACCCTAGCAAATATTTGGAAACAACAACAAGAAAATGTTAGTTTGTCACTGAAGCCCTCAAGACAGCAGCAGCAAGGCTTGGGGTTCTGCTGTTCCCCTCCCCAGGGGGACTGGGCAGCACCAGACTAGGAATGGCAGGGATACCAGTGGCATTAAGTGAGCCACTCAAGGGGCAAGAGACTGGAGGAACCCTTGGGCTTTGAAGTCCCCTTGGCAGTGCAGAGTACAGTGGGACGGCAGAAACAGAAAAGGGTGAGACAAACAGAAGGCAATGGGGCAGACAACGCCCACACCAGTCAAAAGAGAAGACAGGACTTTGCACATATCAGACAGATCTGAATGTATCTGAAGATCATTAAGAAAAACGCCACAGGCCTAAAATAGGCACATAAAAAGATGCTCAACATCTGATTATTAGAGAGATGCAAATCAAAACTACAATGAGGTACCACCACACTCCGGTCAGAATGGCCTTTATTAATAAATCTTCAAATAACAAATGCTGGAGTGGATGTAGAGAAAAGGGAATCATCCTATACTGTTGATGAGAATGTAAACTGGTAAAACCACTCTGGAAAACAGTACGGAGGTCCCTCAGAACACTAAAAATAAAACTCTATATGATCCAGCAATCCCACTCCTGGGCATATATCTGGACAAAACTGTAATTCAAAAAGATACATGCATCCTTTTATTTGTACAGCTCTATTCACAATAGCTAAGACATGGAAATAAGCCAAATGTCCATCAAGAGAGAAATGGATTAAGAAGATGTGGTATGTACATCCAATGGAATACTACTCAGCCATAAAAAAAGAATGAAATAATACCATTTGCGGCAACATGGATGCAACTAGAGATTATCATACTAAGTGAAGTTAAGACAGAGAGGGACAAATATTATATGAGAACACCTATATGTGGAATCTAAAAAATAATACAAATGAACTTATTTACAAAATAGAAACAACTCACAGACATACTGAATAGACTTGTGGTTGCCAAGGGGGAGGGGGAAGAGGGTGAGGGGGAAGAGGGTGGAATGAATGGGGAGTTTGTGGTTAACAGATGCAAACTATTAAATTCAGAATGGATAAACAATGGTATCTCCTGAGATAGACCATGATGGAAAACAATATTTTAAAAAGAACATGGATAGATAGATATGTAGATAGATATGACTGACTCACTTTGCTGTACAGCAGAAATTTGCACAACATTGTGAATCAACTACACATTAATTAAAAAAAATTCCATAAGCCTACCTAATGCTGGTGATGCTTAGTATTACTTAAGCATTAAATCCAGTACTAAATGAATGTCTAAAAGTCTACTCCTCTATGACTTTAGAAATTGCACCAACAGAATGTCATTGACCTCCCACTCCTAATAACTATTATGGAAGTCTGTAATTTTCACCTCAAGGATGACTCTGTCACTGTACTGTCTATGTACTTTCACTTTCTTCACAAAATTAACCTGTGGACTGCCAAATGGACAATTCCCATGATCTTTTAAGTTGTCAATACACTTAACTCTATCACAAAGTTTATCATTTTGTTTTTTTGTTTTTTTGTTTTGGCTGCACATACAGCATACAGAAATTCCAGGACCAGGGATAGAACCAGTGCCACAGCTGTGACCACAGCCACAGAAGTGACAATGACAGATCCTTAACCTGCTGAGCCATGAAGGAACTCCTTTTTTCGCTATATGCTCCCATTAGCTCAAATGAGATAGATCCGCCAAAGCAAACCAATTGGACAAGGGCTTTCTAATATACCAGTGGAATGTAGTTAAGTCAACTTGATGATACATTGGAAAGAAGGGTGCTCATGAAAAAAATAATATTCATGGGCACCCCCCTTCCAATCTCATTGAATCTTTATGCTTGTGGGAGCTTCGGAATCTACACGTTTATAAACATGTCAGATAATTCTTACACACAGTTAGGTCTCAAGGCTTGTGACATCGCCAAATCATGTGGTGACTTCAGTGCTTTTATTTCCAAACTCTCAAACTGACTATCATCCTACCCAGTTGCCCATCACCATCGACTGCACTTCTCACCTTACTCCCAGGATTACAGAGAAATAACAATTATTCTGAGTCAAGTAAAATGTTTAAGTCTGACAACATTACATCATTCTCGGCATTAAGGTCACGCCAGTGCTCTGGATATGTAGCATAACTGTTACAGCCCAGAGAAGTTTTCAGGACTAACTAAAGGATGGCAGAAGCAGTCACAGACTTACGTTTTATTATTAAAACTGTGGGGGGGGGAATTAGGAGGATGGGAATAACATATACGCACTTCTGTAAATAATTAAGAAGGACCTACTGCACAGCACAGGGAAATCTACTCAATAGTTTGTAATAACCTATATGGGAAAAAAGAATGGACATATGTATATGTATAATTGATGCACACTGCTGCACACCTGAAACTAACAAAACACTGTAAGTCAACTATACTTCAATATACTTCAATAAAATTTTAAAAAACTATTCCCATCCATATCCATATATATATAATGTGCATATACATACATATATATATATATATATATATATATATATAGCCAGTCCTCATTTTGATGTATGTATGTAAGTCCTCAGCTTTATGATGTAAAGTAGGTAACATTACATGAGAGCATACTCTGGCTTGTCAGGCTATGAATTTTCACCATGTAGAGCTTTCTCTTTCACAAAATGTCTGACTTGGTGTCTTAAAAAAATCAATGAAATTGTTTCTGATTTTCATGCATACTATTTAATCACTCTCCAAAGTCAAGCACCAGAGTTCTACACACACGAGGACGTGTTTAAACAAGAAACTCATTTTTTCAAATCAAACTTCTCATTTTACAGACAACTTACATATTTAGCTACACACTTCAGTGCATTATTTTTATTACTTGGAATAATCATATCGGACCTGAATCTTTTTACATTTCTCCTTTTAATAATCTTCCCTAAAATACACACTCCATAATTTATCAGTGGTTTTCATAATATTCTTGAAGCATGTATTAACACTTATTTGAACTGGAAGTGTAGTCAGATTTTATTTTTTAAGTTTTATTGAAGTATAGTTAATTTACAAGCCTGTGATCATTTCTGCTGTACAACAAACTTGCTCTATGTGAGGCCTGTTAAGCCAACACTGCCTCACGTGGCATCTCATTAGAAAAGCTCTCAAGTGTTAGGACAACCAGCAGGGGTCCAGTAGTTTTGGAGGACATTTATTCCACTCAAGGGGTCCAGGTTTATGGAGATTATAGACCTTCGGATATACACAAGCAAGACAGCAAAGGTACTCATTCTGAGAGGATCTGACCTACGATCCCAACAGCCAGCTGCACAATCCAACCTTCTGTGAAACGTGTCTTTGCATCCTCGAGTTACTACAGATCAAGGCATCTTCATTCAGGTCACCTAGGAAAACATTTAGGGGAGCTCCTATTTCTCAAACTCAGCAGTTTGCTGCCGATAAATCACAAGTCTGCTTTTAGGAAATTAAGCAGATCTCCTCCTCTCAGGACATTTAGTTTGAAAAAGGATAAACTCTGAGGGCTAAGCCATCGATTCTCATCTCTGAAAAGAATCATTTGTTTTTGTTAAAGCTGATCGAAATCTAACATCTGACTACAATTTATTCCATTTAAAGTCCTTGGTTAACATGAATTCGTTTTTCATCAGTAGGCAGAAAACCACCTTTAAATGTGGTTTTCATCTCAACAATGCTTGCAGAGTAATTTTAAGGTAATAGTCTTTGGCCTAGGATAAAAGTTACAACCGATATCGTTACCTCAATTTCCTTTCATAAAATATGTGCGTATATTTACGATGCAAACATGGTGGTCATATTCTAAGCCATAGCTTTATTCTTATTTCCAGAACTGTAACTTTGGTTAAGGATCACATTCTATCTCAATTAAAATGAATGTGCTATAACAGCATTGCGGGCCTGGGTATATTCACTTTCCTGAACAGTTCTATCTTCTCAGCAGCTTTTTGTACTTTGTTTACTTTGGAAAGTGTAAAACTCCTTTTTCTTAAGTTCAAGGAACTTAAATTTCTCAGGCCTTGATTATGCACCAGTCTCAAAACATTCAAGCTTTTCTAAAAAGGTAATGAAAATTTATTTTCCACCTTGAGGTTGACGATTGGCAATGCTTGCTCAAGCTTTGGATGTTCACGCTTAAAAGCACCTATCCTGAAATATAAAGTGTAAAAATCCTCTAGATTATCTTTCAGATTTTGCTAAATCTGTTTAGGTAATTTCAGAATGGTCTGAAAATAAATTCCTGATATGTAACAGGTCAGACACAATACCTGAATCCACCCCCCCCCTTTTTTTTTACAACCACACCCGGGCTAGGGGTAGAATCGGAGCTGTAGCTACTGGCCTCTACCACAGCCAGAGCAACACTAATCCAAGCTACATCTGCAGTCTACACCACAGCTTGCAGAAATGCCAGATTCTTAACCCACTGAGCGAGGCCAGGGATTGAACCTGCATCCTCACAGAGACAACACTGCATCCTTAACCCACTGAGCCAGAATAGGAATATCCATCTTTTTTGTAAATGGTATATTTTCCCAGAGAATTGAAAGATTTGATCTCAAGTAAAGGTTTT
This sequence comes from Catagonus wagneri, assembly GCA_004024745.2. Classification (NCBI taxonomy): domain Eukaryota; kingdom Metazoa; phylum Chordata; class Mammalia; order Artiodactyla; family Tayassuidae; genus Catagonus; species Catagonus wagneri. The sequence goes on from PVHT021183726.1 coordinate 26,758,951, forward strand.
ATAATTTATACAACTATAATAACCATGAAATTCAGTAATACTATAAGCGCCAACAAAGATATAAAGCTTGCACAAATGTAAATCTGCATGATCATTTTGGAAAATTATTTGGTTTATGTACAATAATTTCCATGTACTTGACTCATTAATGCTATTTCTAGGAGACTGGGTCTAAGACTATAACTCAAAATGTAAAATAAAGAGGAAAAATTATTAGCACAAATATGTTCATTTTAGTATTAATTTGTTTCTGTCTTATTAGTTGATTTACAGCCAATTTCTGCTGTTAGAGCAAAGTGACCCAGTCGCACATATGTATATATATTTTTTCTTTTTCTCATATCTTCCCCCAACATGTTCTATCCCAAGAGATCAGACACAGTTCCCTGTGCTATACAGCAGGAGGACCTCATCGCTCATCCATTCTAAATGTAATAGTTGGCATCTACTAATCCCAAACTCCCAGTCCATCCCACTCCCTCCCTCTCCCCCGTGGCAACCACAAGTCTCTTCTCCATGTCTGTGAGTCTGTTTCTGTTTCATAGATAAGTTCATTTTAGTAATACTTATAATAAGCAAAAGGCATGGAAAAAGCAATGTGAGAAGCAAGAAAATGTAGATATAGGCACTTATTCAAACATTTTCAAGTTATTTGAAAAGAATTTTGATGATTTGCAAAGATGAAGCAGTAAGGAAAAAATGATTATAATAAACTATCCAGTAAAAAAAATGTTTAATAGGTATGATTTTTAAATAGGTCATAAAACTGTATGTGAAATATGACCACAACTATTATTCTTTAAATATACACACAGAAAGTAGGGACAGTCATCAAAAGGCCAAAATGTGTATGCCAAGAAAGAATATGATTACTACATTATATTATAGCATTTTTTTCATTTCTCGATTTTTCTTAGGATATAGCTGTAGTAGTCTAAAAATGACCCCCCAAAAGTACAGACACATACATACATGAAGGCGAAAACAACTTAAGAACTTTTATCATAAATCTAGTAATTTTTTAATGATCTCCTTTGAGAAAATAAAAACTTTGTGAATTTGTATTAATCCATACGTCTAACGGAACCCAATAAACTCCAGCTTTCCAAAGGCTATTTTAAGATTAACAAAGTCAAAACAAACGTACAAAACAGTACATCTTGCTCCAGTCCTTCAAATGTCTCCCCAAGCTGGGATGCTTGCCTTCTACTAGGTCCTACCAAGCTCCTCCCACTACTGTGAGGTCGAGACAGCCTCGGTCTGCCCATTTCCTGACCCTCGGTCCACACACACTGTCCCCCTATACAAGGCGGTCGGCTTAATTGTACCAACTCGGCGGCTATAAACAGAACTCTACAGCTGTGGGGCTTCCAAATCGGCACCTTTTACGAGTGCCATCCCGAGCCAATGAAAATGATTTTGAAAAGCAGGGTGCTAGGTTACGTGCCTGTTATAGCAGCAAGGGCTGAGAGTCAACTTCTCAAAATAGCACCTTCGTTGGAACCACAAGCAGCAACCTCGCCTCGCACTCACAAGCAGAAACAATGAGTGCAAAGGGAGGAGGGAAAAGTTCACCTCCCTCACTGAGAAAAGGCTGTCTTGAGCTTTAGTGGATGCATCTCCAAGCACGTGTAAGCAGTCTTTGCCCAAAGAACTTCCGAAAATGGAAGGAATCACAAATCAGAGAAGCACAGGTGTTCCTTCCCACCCCTGTTCTACCAGATGTTGTGAAAGACAATCAAAATTGCACTGGTTTGAGCAAGAATGCAGTTTGGGAGACACTCAAGTGGCTACAGTTTATGAAGAAATGTTCCTAATAGGAGAAAAAAAAAAAGGTCTCCTCTGCTTGTCACCGTCCAGCCCCTGAAATGGAGGGAAACTGTTCTCATACTTTTTTAATTTGTTTTTTATTAGGTTATAGTTGAATTACAGTGTTGAGTCAATTTCTACTGTACAGCATGGTGACCCAGTTATACATACACACATACATATTTATGTATGTGTGTATATATATATGCATATATATACACACACATATCTTTATCTCATATTATCTCCCACTACGGTCTATCCCAAGGAACTAGATATAGTTCCCTGTGCTGTACAGTAGAATCTCAATATTTATCCTTTCTAAATGGAGACGCTCCCTGGTCAAGCAGTCGACATTGATCTGCTACTGTGTCCTACACTCTTCCAAGTAGAAATGACGGGAGAGAACATGTAAGTACAAGAAAATTAAGAAGAATTGTTTAAAAATTATTTGAACTACAGTGGAGTTCTCATTGTGGCTCAGCGGGTTAAGAATCCGGCTAGTATCCATGAGGATGCAGGTTCAACTCCTGGCCTCGTTCAGTGGCTCAGGGATCTGGCATTGCCATGGCAGTGTCGTAGGCCAGCAGTTGCAGCTCCGATTCAACCCCTAGCCTGGGAACTTCCATATGCCGCAGGTGTAGCCATAAAAAGGCATTTTTAAAAAAAAAGTGATTTGAAGGATTCACAGTAAGAAAATCAACATCACTACAAACTATTCTCTAAAGATCACGACTCAAAACCAAACTGTCCTCAACTTTCTCCACCACCCTCCCACCACCCCTGCCAAAGAAGAAAAATGAACAATGACAAAAGAGAGGGCAAATAATATTATCCTGATTTTAACCAAAATGAATAGTCAGCCAGACAGGGAACACTGCATGTATTTCTCATCAGGACACTTAAAGAAAGGACTGTGCCCAGACAAGGTCAATTAATATAATGAACAAGATATTTATTAGAGGATATTTTTCCTCTAGTCGAGTTTTCTGTGGAAATTTTCATTCTAGGGAGGAGATGTGGAGGGCACCATAAAACTGCATGAATAAAATTATAAAAGGTATGGAATGAATACAAAGGTCGGCCACATTCCAGGAAATACACTCCATGTGTTCTAGAAAAACAATCACCACCACCGCATCTTGAGAAACACCACTACGTGTTACTTTACATGCAGTTGGGAAACCTGTGCACCTTGGGTGGCAGACTTGAATTACAGAACGAGGTGCAAGAATTCTTAGCGACTTACATACACTACACAGTCCACAAGGACAGCGTGTGTTTGGAAAAGCTAAATGTCCACAGGGTGACACACAGCTCAGCTCCTGAGGACGTATCAGCTTTTCTGAGATGACCTAAGGTGCCCAACACACAGAGAACCTGGAACAACACCATTTTCTAGCTGCATCCTCCAACCTCCCACCAGTCAAGCTCAACATTCCACCTGCAACCACAGGGAAAATGAATCTGCTTTTCAGTCTTCAGAAGAGGTCCCTGAGTCACACCCACACTGGCTTTAAGCCTTCCCAGCATTTTATCTTCTGACTCAACAGCACCTAAAGCAACGTGAACAAGTACATATGTGTATAGCATCTTCGGGGTACGGGATGTGTGACCGATGATGGCATACTTCCCCAAACGGGGGCGGAGGGGTGTCTACAGTTTTTTCTTCTTCTTTCTATTTCCCCACCTACGGCATATGAAAGTTCCCAGGCTAGAGGTCCAATCAGAGCTGCAGCTGCTGGTCTATGCCACAGCAACACAGGATACAAGCTGCATCTGCGACCTACACCACAGACATGGCAACACTGGATCCTTAACCTACCGAGCAAGGCTAGGGATCAAACCCACATCCTCATGGACACTAGTCAGGTTCTTAACCCACTGAGCCACAACGGGAACTCTGGGAGTGTCTGTTTAGATGTTGGAGGGAAGACAGAACTGCATTAGCAGAAAGGTTCGGTACCCTAGAAAAGACAAGTGAGGCCTTACTGTCAAAAGTCAGTTTCTCAAAAGCAAAATTCTTGTGTCTTTCTTCAAGTTAAGTATTTCCCACTGATTCCAGGAAAATGGACATTGGTTATACTATACAGCTCTGCATAATCTCATTTTATTTCTGTGGATCACCTGCCAGGCAGGTTTTTTTTTCCAGTGGATAATCTAAAGAATTTATAAAACTATGAGGGATTGAGAATAACGGCAAAGAAATGTAAATGCTCAGATGCGGGAGTCACCTCTATTAGAAAAACTTGGAACCCTTTCAGTTAGGCCATAGGCTTGCAGTAAAAGGATTTTTCCATCTGGTATAATTCTCAAGCCTCTTGCTCTCAAGTGAGAGGGAAATACACTCATTTCCCAAAACATCCATCATTACAAAAGATTCAAGTGCCGTAAAGATCACAGCATACACTATGTTTCTCGGCGGTAACTGGAACTCAAAGCAACAAGATTCTTTAATTAAAGAGAAATTTTAAGAGCATCTCTACAACAGGGAGGGATTTGTTTTTCACAGACTTCCTCATCATGAGTCATTTCGTAGATCGAGAGCTGGAGGATGAGAGCCAAGAACCAGCAGACACAGCTCCTCAGCACAAGCAGGCCATTTACATCCAGTCTGGTCAAGGTCCTGCCGCCAGCCAAGGCCACACGGAGCACCGCTGGGGCGAGGGATCAGCACTGAGCGCTTAGGCAGCAACCCCACCAGCTTGGGAAACTGCCTAAAAGACGCATCTCCCCTTAGTAAAAACAGCTTCCAACTCCTCTATGAGCTTTCTGATCCATGCTCAATCCTCTGTCAGTAAATGTAGCACAGATAAAGTATCATACTAACCATAAACCCACTGAACTGATGGTTACTTATGATTAATTCCAAATTTTAGACTTTATGGAAATACGTGCCAATGGGCAAGGAGAGAAACAAAACACCCATCCACAATGTAGGGGTGAAGTTCAGTATTAGACTGTGCCCCCACTGAACAACTCCGAGCAAAATGACTTAACCTCCCTGCACCTCAATTTCTCCTCATGTGAAAAGGGGGCAAAAAACAGTTTCCAACTGTATGTTTCTGACGGGATTCTCCTGGAAGCAGACTCCATGATAAGTATTTGAGTGAAAGTCACTGCTGCAGAAGTTGGTCGCAGGGGTTGCTGGAAGGGAGGATGGAAAGTGAAGGGGGAAGGACAGCAAAGGTGTGTGAGGGGGGTCCCTCTGCAGGCCCCAGGCCAGTCCACAGGGCACCTCCCAGAGCTGTCCCTTACGGGGACATTTACCACCTGTCAGGATGGAGGGCAGCTTCTGCTGTGAGCAGCCCTCCCCCCCGACCCCAGCAGGAGTCACAGGCTGGAGGACCAAGCCATCAACCGGTGTTAGTGCTGAAAGTCCAGGCTCCCAGGAAAACCCTCAGTTCCAGGCAAACCAAGACAACTGGCCACCCTACCTGGGGCTTGAGTGGCGAGGGGTCTGGGTGGGGCACTGCAGGGGGCTCTGCCATCTAGTGTCAGGAAGGTCAGGTGTGCTTCTGCACGCAGAGCACTCAGCCTGGGTGCAACACTCAGAGGGGGTGTCAGCATGTGTTCAAAGCACCGCAGAGTCGCGGGATGTGTTCTGCCCACACCCGGGACTCAGGGGCCTGCCACACCGCGCCTGAAGGCACCACGCCCTCTGGAGCTGGGTCCACTGGACGACACTACTCTGGATGCCAGTCCATGCCTGCATAGATGGTTCCAGAATGCCACAAAGGAGAGCCACACACACCCCCCTTATGGGGACAGCCTTTCTCACCTGCTTGGTCACTGATTCCGAGCAGAGAAATTCAGCTTGAAGTTCAAGCTGGACATCAAAGAGAACCGGAGGCATCAAAACCAGTCCAAGCAGTTCTCCTAATCAACCGCCACATCACCCACGCTCGCCCCCGCCCTCCTGCAGAACCAGGTAACCAACCCACGAGAGGACCCCAAACCCTCGGGGGTGACAAGACACCCTCTTGTACCTCCGGCGCCTCCGCTCCCACCAACCGTGTTGTCTGCTTCCCAAGAGTAGCTGCATCTGTTCCCAAATGTCTGTTTAATAATCCTGCAAACTGTGACTGTTTCTAAGCCCTCATATTCAGAAAAGGCCTTGGCCCTAACACTAAAAACAGAGGAAATGTATATTTACATTTTAAGGTATAATAAACTATTCATAGAATGCGTCTATATATATTTTTTAGGATTCCTCAATTTATCCAAGTTTTTTTGATTCCAGTCACATTGGAAAAGCACTTCTATCTACAATGACTTCTCTAGGTTGTGTATGTGGGGTGCCTGGGATGTCTGTTCCAAGATATCTTCTCAATCTGGGGAAGACTCTTTGAAAACGGCAGAGAGGACACCAAACTTTAAGATCCTTCCTGACCAGTTATTAATGAAAAGGAATGAGCCACTTTCTACAATACACAGAAAATGCAAACAATCCTATCAAATACTGTTAACCTTACACATGCTCCCAGATTCACTCACAAAGCCAGGAGCTTCATGACGATCCGGCTCTTGAGCAGAATGAAATGGAGCTTCTTAACCACCGATTTACATTAGTCTCACACTTTATCTTACCAAACAGCATCTCCATCCACCATAACTTGGAATCATAACCATGTTAACAATGTCGACAACACAGAGGAATAAAACTATCAGGGTCAAGTTCAAAACCCTGAGGAGAGTAAGGAATTTCTAACAGTACAACTATCTCCATGCACAAACTTCACGGTACTGACCTGAAATTTTGAATATGAACAATGCTTTTCTTTTCTCTGAAGCTTCTGGGCATGAGGCTCAGGGAACTTTATAACTAGACACATGCAATGTATACTTGCTGTATTGCTAGAGAAAATTCAGTTCCGCTCAGTGAGGTAGAAAAGTCTCAATAACAGGAAAATATATGGATAGATGAAACTCCTCAGATGTGTTAAGCGTAGGTAAGACATGAGACATGACAAAGTAAGTTGAACATTTGTATGTGGACACAAAGAGGGATCGAAGGAGCAAAAGACACCTAAGATTCATGAAGCACTGAATATACAAAAGGCAGCTAGTATTCCTAAGGCACGAAATAGGAAGGAGGTCACCAAGGCACACTAAATATTCATGATACGCAAATTATACATGGAGCCTCGATATTCATGAGGTCTTATTTAGGCCACCACGGTGACAATCTTCTTCATGAGATACACCAATAAAACCCACAGTGGTGAGCGGGCTAACTGGGATATACCCATGTCTCTCCCATAAAGTAGGCAAACCTGACCAGAAAAGACTCTGGCTGAAAGTTAAAGATGTTTGGGTGGTGCGTGTTTGCTGAAGTCCTTCTCAACTGAGTGAACATATACACACACAATTTCCAAATGATATATATGTATTGATATGTAACCGCATGCTTCTATGCCTATGTACATATGTATGTGTGTATGCGTATATGCGTGTGTAGTGCACACATACGTTTATGTAGAGTGTATGTGTATGTTTCTGTATTATATGACATGCTGAGTGTAGGAAATCTATGCAGATTTTATTCACATTGTATTTTAGGCACCTAACAACAATGCCTTACACTAAGTACTCAGTAAATATTTGTAGAGTTAACTGCTTGTCAATAGGGGTTACCAAGAATATTCAACTATAGAGCTTGAAATGGACCCAGACAGGAATTAGATACTCATCATTTTGTTTTTTTACCCACCAGTCCCTCAATTTACATACCTGAAATGTAGCAGACATATAATACACTTTAAATGGATGGATGGATGGATGGATGGATGAAAGAATGAATGGGTTAAGAAACCAAAGAATAAAAGAAATAAGTAGCATTTTTAATTACTCTACTTGAGTATTTAATCCTCACAGAGAAAACTGCATGTGACTACATTTTGATGATCAGCATGTATAAACTCATTATACAGTTGCAAAAAAAAAAAAAATTTTTTTTCTTTTTATGGTTGTACCTGTGGCATACAGAAGTTCCCAGGCTAGGGGTCAAATCAGAGCTGTAGCTGAGGCCTACACCACAGCCACAACAACACAGGATCTAAGCTGCATTCATAACCTACACCCCAGTTTGTGCCAACACCCCATCCTTAACCCACTGAACAAGGCCAGGGATCGAATCCCCGTCCTTATGGGTACTATGCAGGGTACTTATCCTGCTGAGCCACAACAGAAACTCCAGAAAATTTTAATAATAAGGTGAGGATATCTCTTAAATGATAAAGTCTACCTGGACTAAAACAATCAAAATGACTATTATCAATACTGTGTATTTTGTGTGTAGCTTATCAACCCCGACCTTTCAGAACAAAAATGTGTCCGTTAACATATAGTAACAGTACATTTTAATGACCTCTCTGAGAATTTATCATTATCTGTCACACTGGGATAATGATACATACACTGTCCAGAGTTTTTATACTTAATTGAATTACTGAGTTAATAATGATTGATTATGGAGAAAACAAAATCATAGCTGATTTTTTTAACTGAATTTCAAAATGACCAAAGAGTTATATCATGCGTTTGTAGATGGGTACAGACCACACAGACTACGTGATCCTTACTTGCCAATGCAAAACACTCTTCAAAATCAAAGGAAAAAACTGCAATACTGAAATGCTATATAAATACATTGCTCCCATCTTATTAAATATCACAAATTATTGAGCTGGTTCACATAGCACTGAGGCAACTGAATTCCATTTATCATATCCCTCCTCTATAAATTTTCATTAACACTTACCAAGTACCACTGGAAATTAGAGATCTAAGGCAAAGGAAATTAATAGCTATTACAGGTGAGGTTGCTCAGTGACTAACTGTATTTATTCTGAATCTGTATCGGCTGAATAAAACGGGAACACTTGCTATCATCTTGCAATCATGTTAGCCTTTGTCAAGCTCTTTTGTACTCATTCTAAAAACCCTTTTATACCCTTTGTCAGTCACTGTGCTAAGAACACAATGAAACATACTAACTCATCCCAATTTGCCCAGTAGTTTCCCATTTTTTAGCACTGAAAGTCCGATTTCCTCAGAAACTGCTCAAACTTAAACAGAGAAATAAATGAAGAGGAAAAACAGTTATGATTCATATACCCATAAGCCTTACTTCCCAGTGAAGGAGAGATTAATTAATAATCACCAAGAGAAATTATGTGACAATATCCCAGCAATGATACTTGTATCCTAAATTGCAGCTAAGGCCCACATCACTGAGATCAGCACAGGATGAGCAGAGAGAGGCCTGTGAGCACCAGATATTGGGGAAGCTCTCCTCCCAGATTTTACTAAGAGACACCAGGACTGGCTCTAAACGACCGCCCCACCCATCATACCATCCACCCAAAGCCCAGTCAATACAAAAGGCAGATGGAGAACATAAGGAATGGTCACCTCTTGAGGAGACTGGGATTCACGAGGGAAGAGGTTATTTCCTCCTGTTCCTGATTTGAAGGCAAAGGTGTAAAAGAACAAGTCTGAGTGTGGGGTTGGTAGATGCAAACTCTTCCATTTAGAGTGGATAAGCCATGAGGTCCTACTGTACAGCACAGGGAACTATGTCCAACCTCTTAGGATTGAACATGACGGAAGATAGTATGAGAAAAAGAATGTATATACAGGTACGACTGGGTCACTGTGTGTATAGCAGAAATTGGCACAACACTGTAAATCAACTTTATTTTAATAAACAAATAAAAGTTAAAAATAAATTCTAACAAGCTTTTAAAAGAATAAGACCGAGATTTAAACACAGAAATGAAAAAGAAAAGTTGTAATATCTGACTGAAACGTCTTGAAGAAATATGTTATATTCTTCCTCACAGAAAAGGGAATTTCAGAGTTCCTTTGGGATGCAACGGATTAAGGATCTGACATTGTCAATGCAGTGGCTCAGGTCACTGCTGTGGGATGGGTTCAATCCCTGGCCCAGGAACTTCCACACGCATGAGCACAACCAAAAAAAAGAAGGTGGAGAATTTCAACAGAGCAGAGCCAAGAACGGTTACTGAAAAATCGTGTGTGTACCTGTGTGGTGGCCGTACAACAGTTCCATGTTTACATTCTGAGTAGAGATACTCAAATAAATAAAATAGTTAAAGTGACAAACTGTGACAACAGCTTGAAGAAAGACTACAGGAAAGTCTGAAAACACTCAACTGGAGTCCCTGATACAGAGCAATGAGGAAGGGTATTGATGAAAATTTGAAGAATGAACATGAGTTAGCTAAGTAAAGGCGACAAGTGGTCAAGGAGATGGGAAAGCTTTGCGGCAGAGAAAAGAGGCCACATGAAGGCCCTGAGGCAGAGCAGAAACTGGAAGGAGGACCACAGAGAATGACAGGATAAGGAGTAAGTAGTACAATCTTGAGGTCACACCACAGACTTTTTCATCTTGAAGCTTTTAAGAAAAGAAGTGACACTAGTATATCAGTATTTTTAAAAGTGTGGCGAACATCTGGAGGTCAAAAGAACATACCCAAATGTTGTACATTTAAAAATAAAATAAAATTGTACAGCCTAAGTATATACAGTCATCCCTTGGCATCGACAGGGAGAAAGGGTCCAGGACCCTGCAGATACCTAAATGCACAGATGCTTCACATCCTTATATAAAATGGCATGGTGTTTACATAAAACCTAAACACATCCTCCCGTACATTTAAGTCATCTATAGACTACTTATAATATTGAATGTACTGTAAATGCTATGTAAATAGCTGCCTGCAAGTTCAAATTCAAGTTTTGCTTTTTGGAACTTGCTGGAATTATTTTTCAAATATTTTCGATCTGGCATTGCTGTGTGGTGCAGGTCGGCAGCTGTAGCCCCAGCCTAGAAACTTCTATGTGCTGCACTTGCAGCCCTAAAAAAAAATAATAATATATACCTATTCAAATATTTTCAATCTGCATTTGGATGAATCTGTGGATGTGAATGTGTGGATACAGAGGAGAGAATGCACACTTTTCATCTGCCAATCATACCTCAATAAAGAAAAAAAAAGAATATACTAGGACATTAGTTCCTTAGTTCAACTAAGAAGTTCCTACAGTGGTTCAAACAAGAGATAAAAGGTACCCTAACAGAGGTACGGCAGAGACAGATGTCTTTTTGATTTGAAACCTATCTTGGAAGTAAAATCCACAAAAGCTGATGGCAGATTACATAGGAAGGAAACAAGAGAAGGAATTGAAGATAACTCTGAGGCATCTATTTGCTCAACTGATAGAGTGGAGCCATTTACTAAGCCACAGAACATTTGAGGAAGAGTAAGTTTAAGGTGGGAAAACAGAATGCTGTTTTGGATGTGTGCAGTTCAAGTGATAGGGTAGCCAGAAAAATGGGCCCCACGTTCTAATTACTGAAATCTATGAATAGGTTGGGTCACATGGGTAAGGTTGCAGAGTAAGGGTTGCAGATGGGATCAGGATTGCTATCAGCTGACCTTAAAATAAGGTGACTATCCTAGAATCTCTGAACCAGCCCAATGTAAGCTCGAAGGTCTTTAAAACCTTGGAATATGGTAATAGGGAAAAACAAATCTGACTCCATATTAGATCTGTCCTTTCTCCTTTAGTTTACCCTTTGTCCTCTGTCACTTGTGCTTAGTCATCCTGGGCTCTGCACATTTTGTTAAAGGATGCTGCCTACAGCCTGAAATACACAGCCTTATTCTTAAGGATCTGACCTTCAAGAGTACCACATTTTTAGATAAAAAGGTGCAGAACAGAGAATAACATCCGTTTTGCTGGAGGTTTACAAAAATATCACGGCCTGATCTACATGAACAACTACAAGAACAAAGGATTTCTGCACCAAGAAGTCTGCAGTAACTAACCACTTCCCCTTCCCTTTCGTATATAAAAGGAGCCTGAATTCTAACTGAGGGGAGATGGTTCTTTAAGATAATAGTCTGCCATCTTCCAGATCTGCTGGCTTTCTGCATAAAGTCATTATTCCTCGCCCCAACAACTGGTCTCCCAACTTACTGGCCTTTTGTGCAATGAGCAGAATAAGCTTGGACTAGGGAACAATTTCAGCCAGAGTCAGAGATTTGATGAGGTTTCACTGCTGGCTTTAAAGATGGAGGGAGGGAGAGGCCATGAGCCAAGGAATGCAGGCAGCCTCCAGAAGCTGGAAGAGGTAAGGAAAGGGATTCTCCCTGGAGCCTCCGGAAGGAACACAGCCAGCCTACAAACTGGTTTTAGCCCAGAGAGGGCTATTGTGGATGTCTGACCGCCAGAACTGTACAGTAATAATTTTGTATTGTTTCAAACCACTCAGTTTGTGGTAGTTTTATTAGAGAAGCAAAAGGAACCAAATACAAGTGGCCTTTGAGACATCTAAGTGAATGGTAATTGAGCAGGGATAGGTAACATCATCTGGACAGAACATAAACCAGAAAGAAAAGGTCTAACGGGTTAGTGATCAAGTCTCATTTCTTGACAGTCAAAGGTATTCTTTTGTGTTTAACCTCATTCAATGAAAATGCCAATTTAAGCTACACTGAAATACCATTTTTTATTTATCAGATTAACAAAAGGTGAGAAGTTAGACTACACGATGCTGGTGAGAATGCAAAAAACTACGCATTACTGCCTTGAACATGAAGAGAGGTTAAGGAGAGCAATTTTTTAATATCATTTGAAATCAACATGCACATACCTTAAAACTGAAACCAACAAAAATGTCCACCAATAGAGCTCTAGATAAATAATATCAGTATATCCAGCCAGACGTTAGAAAGAATGTGTACTGATAAAGATACAATAAACCTTCAGGATATCAAAGAGAAAAATGAAATGCTAGAATTTTGGTTTGAAAACAAAACAGGTTATAAAACCTTACATATGCACAGATGACCTCTGGGAGGAAACCACAAGAACCTGGTAAAAACAGTTATCTCCAAAAAAAGAAAGAAAATTGAGGTTATTTGATGATTAAAGGAATGGGAAAAATTATATTTAATGCATATTTTTATCTTTTGAAATCTGCCATGGGTGTATATTATTCATTCAGAGCAAACATATGTGCTTTTCTCAATATATGTGCTTTTCTCAATCTCCCCAAATGGGTGGAATTGGGTCCTTATTTCTCATACAGTATGATGAACAGCCAAAAATCCATCCTTTACATGCTTTTATTTAAAAAACCACAAAAGAAAGGCACATGAAAAGCTGAAATACCCTCTTTAAGAAACTTGGAAGTATCTTTTATATATTCTCCCAAGGACTACATTAATCAATATCTGTGGATCAAAAAAATTAAGACATTTTAAAACAGTATTAAACATGTATATGTATGACAATAAGGAAGTTGACCGTGAATAACTTAATAAACTGATAAATATTCTAAATATTATCACCACCACTCAGATTTTTGGGGCTCTGTGAAATACTCAAATTTAGGAAAACACTATTATTAAAAATAGTTCAATTAGCATTGAAAAAGATGCTTCAGTGTATGGCAACTTCAACATTATTAAGCACAATTATCTGAGACTGTATTATCCTTAAAAAATAGGACTATAAAGAGATTCTTATTACTTCTTTTAATTAATAAGTACAGACAGTAGAAAGATTTCACTGATTTCAGGACACCAAGAAATAAAGTTACCATTTATTTTCTAAAAGGAAATTAATACAGCGCGGTATTGCATTTTGAAAGTTGCTAAGAGACTAGGTCTTTAAAAGTCCTCCTCACAAGAAAAATAAAAATTTTTGTAGCTATATATAATGACAGAGGTTAACTAGATTTACTGTGATGATCATTTCACAATATGTCCAAGTATCAAATCATTATGTTGTACACCTGAAACTAATGTTACATGTCAAGTACACCTCAATGTTAAAAAGAAACACAAAAAGGAAATAAAAACTCTTGGACACTCCTATGAATTTTCTGGGCACAATTTCAAAATCTGAATATCACATCTCTCTCCCTGATTAAAACCTTTCCTGGAGTTCCTGTCGTGGCTCAGCAGTAACGAACCCAACTAGTATCCATGAGGACGTAGGTTCAATCCCCGGCCTCACTCAGTGGGTTAAGGATCTGGCATTGCCATGAGTTGTGGCATAGGTCGCAGAGGAGGCTCGGACCTGCCATTGCCGTGGCTATGGCGTACGTTAGCAACTGCAGCAACCCACTTTCCTAAAATCAAATACAATCATTGCCACATAAATTTTTCTGTTCTTACACCCATCAATTAAGACATCCTAAGCAGACTTAAAAAATTAAATGCAAAATTCCTCTAACATGGTCTGACCTTGAAAAGCCACTAGCTCTGTTATACACTGAGTTTAATTTCTCTTGTTTGTACCCCATTGGTAACTGAGGTTTTCAAATATAATGGAACCGTTGCTTGATATCAGGAAGGGGACGCTGGTAGGGAGAGCCCAAAAATCCAAAGCATAAAATTCAGAGTAAAATATAATATAGTCAATTCTCACACAGCCATGGGAACTCAACTGGAATGGTTAAGAGTGAGCGACATCCTAACATCCTATTATCCAAAATAATGGATAATCTAAAAAGCTGTTCCTTTATACTTTGGAAAACACCCAGGGCTTTCTTCACCCTATAGACTTATTTAACCTTTCAAGCTAAATTAGTCTGCACTCCCTCTGAGGACACCTCCAGTCACCTAATGGGGCAGAGTCAGCCAGAGGCGGACTAGGTAGCGCGGGCGGGGCACCAGCGTTTCACAACTGGTTCAGCAGCGGAGGAGAAAAAACTCCTCCGGAAAAACTCCTCGGAAGGATTCAATGAGCGCTTCCCACCCAGCCTCCCTCCTGAGAGGAGGAGGTAGTCACCTGGTAGGGATCAGATGACACTGGGAGACAGCCCTGACTTTCTCTGCCTGGGACAGACTCTAACATAGAGCACTGCAGCCAAGGATACCCCTCCCCCGCCCCCACGGGGCCAGGCCCTGGGAAATGACCACTGCTACGTGGATGGTGAAGGTTTTGGTGGCTGCCACCCCTGAGCGCTGCACACACATCCCTTTAGCAAGCGAAGTCCTCCTTTCACCACGGGTGTGAGACCACCCCAGCCAAACCTGACAGTCTTTCCTCTTGTATCCCCACCACGGCCACCTTCTGGGCTTCCCTTTCAAACCAGCTGTGCAGGAAGTTCCCAGGAAGCCAGAGGCGTGATGGCCTGCGTGTGACACGTGGGCGGCTGCCAGTGGTAGGGGACGAGGGAAGTTCGGGGGCCCCAGCCAGAACTTTCGTGAGGAATCAACTCATAAGACATGTACATATAGTGAGGATTAGCTCAAAGTAGCCTCTTCTGGGCCATTCAATGTCTTCAAAGGCACCATCAAGACAGGCCTCCCCTCCTTCTCGTGTCCAGGAGAAGAGTGGGTATGAGCTCTCTGGGAGGAGCAGCCAAGGGGCCCGGAGACAACTGTGCACATGTGTGACCATCCCACACACTGCGGGGAGGGGGCGTGGCTCAGGCACGGATTCTGAGCTTCTCTCTGATGCTGGGGGGGGGGTACACAGAAACCAGATCCCTGGAGTCCCTGGCAGCTGGGCCAGAAGCTGTATCTTTCCAGTCCTTTTCAAGCGCCTCTGGCCCTACATTTAAGGAGAAGCACTATCTGGAAAAGGCTCTCCAACACTACCAAGTTTTCCGCCATCAGGAGGCAATCATTTCTACTGCGTTTACCGAGGCAGGAATGGGGACTATTATTTTAGGCACCTTTTCAACAGCCAGAGTCAAAGAGAAAATTTCTGCATCACTCTTTTTTAAGAAGAAAAATAGATTAGGCAGAATAACACTTCCAAGTGTTCTATCAGTTAAGGAGGGGTACTGGAATACAAGGTGGGCCCTAGCCCAGGAGCTGGGGGTATGACTGTGTTAAGGAACAGAAAGGCAGAGTGCGGAACGCGCTGGTAGAAAAATAAAAGACAACAACTGGAAGAGATTCTTTGACTAGAGCCTCACAAGAAATAGTAACTTGAAAGCACTCTCTAAATGAAAAGAGAAAAATGATCAAAAGTAAAGATATTAACACTGGAATGTAACTGAAAATGTCACGCAGGAAAAGAAGGATAATTAGGAAACTAAGGTCACAAATCAACAGTCCTTTTTATAAGAGAACATTTTAGTTGCACTAACCCTTACATCCACCTCTCCACACCCATTGCAGGGGAATATGTAACTTATTTTTTGCCCTATGACTAAATATAAAAGCTTCTGCTATCATTTAGATAGAAAAGTCAAAGACAGCTACAGTGAAACCTTTTAGCCTTCCATTAAGGAATAATAATTAAAAATTTAAGTAGGAAACATTCCATGTGTATATAGTAAAGGGCACTAAATGAGATTTTTTTTTTTAAAGCAAAAACACAGCTTACTTACTCTAGCTGAAATAGTTGCCAGTTCAGAAATATATTTTCCACTTGGAACACAGTAATACTTCAAATAATCATTTGGAGAGATTCCTTCTGTCCTTCCACCATTGTTATTACAAAGAACTTAGGGTTTTAAGAGCATATTTTGGATTCAATGACCATGGTTTCAAATTCAGGTACGTATATTTTTAAAACTCAAAGCGGCTTCAGAAAGATTGCAGGGAACTAGTAGAGATCCAGAAAGCATTGCAATGTAGCCAAAAACCTTTGGATAAATAACATCTGGCATTAGTAGTTTGCTCTCCTTTAGTTTCTCAACTTCCTCTCTGGAGAAACTTAAGTCCCTTTTGGCCTCTCTCTGGTTTCCTTAAAAATGTTTCTGGAAACAGACACTTCATCGTCCATCTTCTTTATCTGGAGAAGCTCTGGTAGGAAGCTAACTCTCCTGGAGCCAGTAAGTCCCCACATACAACAGCCCTCACGTGGGCCCACGGCAGGCTCAACTCCTGATCTTTTCCATCTGCAGCTGATCTGGAAGGAGCGAGAGGTGTGGGTTCCCATCCCGGCCTCACTCCTTACTAGCGCTGTGCCCTTGAACAAAGCTTACCTCTCTTGTCCTCCTCCTTGGGTCTGTCCTGAGGATTAAGCGAGGTTACATGAAAAGGAACCGGCCCCGCCTGGCACCCAATAAATGGCCAGTGCCCCAAGAAATCCCAGTGCTGACCGTGGCAGTGTCAGCTCCAACTGACGGCTGGGCAGCTTGGAAACCAACCTCATCTCGTCACGGAGAAGCAGCTTCCTCCATCTGCTAGAGCCTCCTCTGGCCTCGGCCGACCTGCCGGATCCTGTGGTCCCTCTGTTTCTCAGCGGCTGGCCCCTCTGACCAGTTCTAACTCTGTCCGCCCCTCACCCACAAGCCTTCAATAAAATGACTACCTAAGAACTCGGTCAGGAGAAAAAGCAACCACGCATTCCTTGCCTTAACTCAGGCCATCTGGGAAAATCTTTGCTTTCTCTCCCTGACATGTTACTTCATCCCCGTGCCCCCTTCCCCCACAAACTCAGGGCTGCTATCTTGTTAGGTGAGAAAATAGGGCTCTGAGTGATGTTATTTGAATTTACGTGTCAACGTATTTTTGGAATGGTAGTGATTGCTTTTGAATATTATACTTCATATATACATGCCTTACTTTTGTAACATACATTTCCAAGGTACAGCACTATTTAAATATTATCTGAGAAGGCACAGAAGAACACAGGAGAATTCTCTAATTAAACTGAGGTTAAGGATGGAAGGCAGAATATAAAACGACTAAAATCCAAGTTTGGGCTGCATGAGACGTCACAGAGGCTATAGATGGACAACAAAGGTCCTAAAGTGTGGTCCGCTCCCTGACAGCAAGAAGGGGACGTCAAATCATACAGAACTGAGGGTAAGCATTTGGAAACTTTTACAGCAACCTGAAAGAGTAGCTATATGTATATGAAATTAAAAAATAAAAATGAGGGCTCATCTTTGCTGCTTTTACTGATAATTTTCATTTCTCTCATATTTTCACTGTTAAAGGAAATGTACAAGGAATAATAAGTAGCCATCTGCTGCAACTTTAAAATTTCAAATCAAACTCCTCCACAATAGATTTGTGCCTGAAAGGCTGGGGAGATAAAACTTCCTCTGACCTCCGCAGAGGGCATGAGTTTGTGGAGAGGATAAATATAGTTAATTTGGGGGCATGGTGACACTCTGCCAAATCCACTTTCCTGTCTAAGGAGTGAAATGTAATCCATATAAGGTGAGAAAATTTATTTTGACCTTCCTGAAATAACCTATTTAAATAAAGCATATACCAAAAAAAAAAAAACCCACAGTAAATAGTACCACTTATTCCTATAAACGCTTATCAAGCATCAAAACATTGCAGTGAAAACTTGATATACGAATGTTTGGAAAATCACCCAAAGCAGGAACTCTCTGCAAACAATGAATCTCTCATGGTGAGGCTACCTCAATCATGGTGAATGTGTCCCTCTTCCTGGAATCTCAGTTTGATTAGAAGGTCAGCACAGTGATGGTGAACAAAGACACATGTTGAAAAATCACAATCACATAAGCAGAACCGTCAGAAAACCTTCATTTAAAAACTGGGAGTTCCCTGGTGGCTCCGTGGGTTAAGGATCCGGCACTGTCAGTGCCATGGCTTGGGTCTGATCCCTGGCCCAGGAACTTCTGTATGACCTGAGTGCAGCCAAAAAAATTAAAACCGGCTGCACTAGCAGCTGTGGAACCAGAACAATTCTGTGTACTCCAGGGCAGGAATCTCAGATTTCCTCTGCTACAAAATGGAGATGCAACTCACTTCTCAGGGCTAGCGGAAGGACCACATCAAATAGTGGGCATGTGTCAAAACTTTGGAGCAAAAAAGTTCTCCAAATATTGTCCAGGACCCCCAGGGATTCTTGAGATCCTTTCTGAGGGTACAGGGATGAAAATTATGTTCATAATAATACTAAGTCGTTCTCTGCCTTTGTCATTCTTACTTCCTCACAAGTGTACAATAAAATTTTTCAGCGACTACATAAAGAATAATAGTGCAACAGACTGAATGCAGACACAGACATGAGAATCTGGCTGGCTTCCAGTACAAGAGATCTCATTGAAAGTCTTATTTTGCACACTAACAGAATTTTTCACGGAAAAAAATAATTTTGAATTAACATGCAATGGCTTTAGAGTTACATTTCAATGTACTGATAAATACATTAAAATTTCTCAATGCTATTTATTTATTTATTTTGGCTATGCCCCCAGCATGCAGAAGTTCCAGGGTGACGGGTCGAACCTGAGCCACAGCAGGGACAACACCAGATCCTTAACACACTTGGCCACCAGGGAACTCTTGAATGTTTATTTCTAATAGAGAGTATCAAGAGTTATAAACCATTAGAATGACATCTCTTTGGGGTCCTAAATACTTTAAATGTAAAAGGGTCATGAGACCAAATATTTAAGGACTGTTGCCAAAGGTGAAAGGATTGCGTACATTTTAATATGTAAGCCAGACATATATCAACTCCATATCTGTAAGTATACCTTACTTTAGTATGCATTGCTATTTTATGCAAAGAAGTTTATTAGACTGTCTTAAGTGTTTTTATCTCACATCTAAGTTGCCTCTGCCCAGAAAAAAAAAAAAAAAAAAAAATGAAAGGCCCTGTTCTCTGACAACCACGTGTCCAGGTTTTCCAAGCCCTTCTTAACATCAAATGTGTCTCCCATTTTCCCCATCAACCACAAAAATGTTCCTTATATTTCAACATTTGTGTGTCCAAATGCATCTCGCAACCTGGTTCTCACATACAAGAATAATGCCAAAACATCCTCCTATCGTGTTGTCTGTAGTAATATTTTAAAGACTTCAGTGTGACTCAGTGCACGCTGGCTGGTTCTGACCCACACCCCAGGAATGGCTGGTTGCTCTGGCTGAGAACACTCCCGCATGCTTCCTTAGCTTCCAGAAGAGTCCACACAGAAGGACTCGCTCCAAATATCATATGAGATCACTTACGTGTGGAATCTAACAAAAACAATGATACAAAAGAACTAATTTATAAAACAGAAACAAACACAGATTTCAAAACCAGTCTTATGGTTACCATAGAAACTGTTGGGGGGAGGGAAGAGAAAGGAGGGTGTGAATAATGTATAAACACCAGTGTAGAAAACAGATGATTGGCGAGAACCTATTGCAGAGCACAGGAAAATCTACTCAATAGTCTGTAATAACCTATACGGGAAAAACAAATGGATATAGTTATATGTATGACTGATTCACTTTGCTGTACACTTGAAACTAATATAACACTGTAAATCAACTATACTCCAATAAAATTAAATTTAAAAAAGCGAAACATTCGAAAAAGACAAAGCCTTAAAGATAATGAAAACAAAAACAAACCAAAAAAAGAAAATTGTTTTTTCTTGCAAAAATTGAAATATTATATTTTTAAATAAATAATTTTTCCAAAGAAGAGTCATTTAAAAAAAGGAAAGAAAAGAAGGATACACTCCAAGGTCAGCCAGTAGACATCTGAATTTTATTTTTCTTTCTCTTTCATAAATACCAGAGGCTTTGTTAATTAGGAAAACGAATGTTAAAAGTTATTTTCATGGGTGAAATAGCAATGTTTTTAAAATGTGTACTGACACGGTACTCCAGCCCTTGACAAAACAGGGCACATGAACTGAAAGAGTCCAGTGGCCCAATCCCTCTGGATTGGCACCTAGGCTTATGATTTCCAATGCAAGGGTTGACAAGAAGTCACATCATGCTGCTTGTACAATTTCCCTCTGGCTTGAGTGAACATCTCAAGACCTGTAGAAGTACCCGAAAGGACAGGAAGCTAAGATATCACGGGGCTTAAGGAACAGTCATACTGGGCCTTGCTCATTAATAAGGCAGAATCCCATGTGAAATTTGTTTTAGTAGTTACACATTACCTGCAGTAAGGCTGTGGAAGGAGGAAACCTACAGACCTCACCCATGTTATTTATTAGGCTATGAGTATCTTCAAAAAAAGAACTGAACAACTATAAACCATCAAATTAGGTTTGGGGGGATTTTGTTTTTGTTTTTTATGGCCATACCTGGAGCATACAGAAATATCCAGGCCAGCGACTGATCCAAGCTGCAGCTGCAACCTACGCCACAGCTGCAGCAACGCCAGTTCCTTAACCCACTGCGCTGGGCCAGGATCAAACCACACATCTGCAGGCTCAAATTGCTGCAGTCAGATTCTTAATCCACTGCACAGTGAGAACCCCCAAATCAGTTCAGAAGTGTTAGCAAAACCTCTTTTAGACCACTGGGGCCTCAGAAATGCCTACTTCTTCTTAGCCAGCACTCTCCTCTAACTGCTAAGGACTGCCACGTGGATTCAGAAGCCGCAGGGATTCTGCTTACAAGCCAGGCTCTTCAGTAACGACAAAGGCCCAACACGATCTTCCAGTGAATGACAGTCAGAATCTAGTGACCTTTCCGTGAGGAATCCAGTGAATTCTTTTTGCAAGAAAAGTAGTTAAGGGAACAAACAACCACTGACTACATTAACAAGCCAACACTGAGATACACCTTTCTAAAAATGCTATAAACCAGACCCAAGGCCACGGAGGATGGGCAGGCAATCAGCCCAGGGCCTCATTACACAATCACTAAGAAGCTCTGCCTACCACTGGAGACAGCAGGAAAGGGAGAAGAGAAAGTCCTGGAAGAGTAAGAGGGAGCCCAGAAGGGAAAATATGCAGCTTCCAAACTTAAAGCCACACCAAGAAATTGTGTTGTCATTTTGTTTGAGGCAAAACTTCAGATAATACAAAATCCAACGGCAGATGTACATTATCTGCTTGGGCTTCCTTCCATTCATCGTGATGAAGAATTATTTATAGCAAGCACCAATTTTTTTTTTTTTTTGCTTTTATCTAGAGCTGCACCCGCGGCATATGGAGGTTCCCAGGCTAGGGGTCTAACAGGAGCTCTGGCTGCCGGCCTTCGCCACAGCCACAGCAACGTGGGATCGGAGCCACGTCTGCAACCTACATCACAGCTCACGGCAACACCGGATCCTTAACCCACTGAGCAAGGCCAGGGATCGAACCCGCAATCTCACGGTTCTTAGTCGGATTCGTTAACCACTGAGCCACTAAGGGAACTCCGCAAGCACCAGATCTTTTCTCTCATCCCCCAAATAATCAAAACAAACCAAAGAGCCAAATGATGGAATACCATAAAATAACAGAAAAACATGCTATGAAAGAATACCTAATGACAACAAAAAACATTCATCATATTTTATCTCCCTCTCCCCTAAAAGGTCGGGGGGGGACCACCAGCTGTGTACAGCATGGAGTTTTTTCCCTCTGGCTACTTTTTCTCACACTCCCCAGCACCAGAGATCATCCTTTTTGACATCTTGTACCTCTAGCTTTCTTTACATATTTCAATATAAACATACATGCTAAATATCTATCCACAGATATAGATATAAGATATAAATCTTTAAGGTTGACCTCTTCGTGCTCTTTAATTTTATGCATATATCATGTTAAGAATTATAATATTATTTTTAATGAAATCTGTTCAAACTGACAATAATATTTTCATAATAATGGAATCCCATGGAAGTAATATATTCCTGCCTCTATGTAATGTCCACATATCTGGCTTCCACTGAGACTATCTATAAAAAGAATGCACTGCTTGACTGTATCTGTTCCATTCAACAAGTTTTTAATTAAGCATGTCCACTAGCTATGTACTTAGACAGGCCCAGCAGAAAGACAAAGGTTCCTTCTAATAAAATTATACAAGTTTCTGAATTCTCATTACTCCATTGAGTACTGACCAGAGTGCCTTCCTATAATCTCATTGTCTATAAAAGCAGAAATAAGCAGAAATAAAAACTGGGAAGTCAGATTCACAATCCAGATTGTTTAATGTACTGATTACAAACACATCTAGAATGCACTGGGTTCAAAGAAATGACGGATGAAGGTTAAAAAAAAAAGAGAAATTGGTGAAGTGGATACCTTTGCTGGGTACTGAAAATGACCAACATGAAGAAAATATTTCTATGGAAGAAAACCAAAAAAGGATCAGCAGCAGCATTTTTCCAAACCCCAAATGAAAATGGTATCATGAAACATTTCACAAAGGTGACTGATATTCTTCTTTGTGATTCACATAAAGCAAGCGCATCTGAAAGAGTCAGACCAAAACTATACTTATTACCCATTTATTTCTGCTTAGGCTGGGTCCGTGCTCAATTACCAGCTGGCTTAGTGATTCCAGGTTAAGTGGGTCCAGGTCTGGGAAATAGACACACAGTTCTGGTTTAAGTTAAATTTCCTATTGACACATAACGTTCCTAACCTTTAAGTTTCCAAACTGTATTCACACAAATTAAGCACAAATTCAAAGTTCCGCTGGCTCAAATATATTATGGCTAGAAAGTTAAGGGAAAGATAAACAGACAAAGCCAAAGTAAGAAGCAGTTCAAAAGTTTGAAAAGAAGCCTACAAAGATGGGATCAATTGGAATAAGTCACTCTGCATCTGTTCTGAATAGCTCCACTTCATCCTCTTTCAAAACCAGGATCCGAGCTCCAGTTATCTTGGCTGCTCCCGCCATCGCCTCCAGCCTATCACGCTCAAAGAGGTCATAGTGAGGGCTGGCCAACTTGGAGAACCTTTAAGTCTAGTAGGGCCAAACTTACGAGGGCAGCAAGCCAGGAAAAGCACATGCGAGCAGCACGCATTTCAATGTTACAAGGCAAGATAGAAGATAACCTTAGCCAAAGATAATTTCTCTAACCCTGACATCAGAACCAGATGCTGTGTCTTTTGCTTTTAACTAAATTTTCCTACACGGGTGCTCTGAGCTTCCTAGAACCAAGAAATACATAGATATTACTACTCTCTAGCTAGGGAGTCACGTTGCTTCTTTCCTGATTACTGCAGTTGATCAAGGAATCATCTTGAGTTTTAATTCCCCAGGCTATAGGTCTGGAGGATATTCATAAAGATAAATATTTCCCCACGAAAGATTCCTGACGTTCCATTTCAACGACAATAGACATCCCTCCAGAGGTCTAAATGTTACCACATGGACACTTGTTCCTCGCGGTAAGGGGAACAACAAGGAGGGAAATGCGACACTGTATGATGAAGAGGTTTGAGCGAGTTCCCGTCGTGGCTCAGTGGGTGAAGAACCCGACTAGTATGCACGAAGATGTGGGTTCAATACCTGGCATTGCTCAGTGGGTTAAGGGTCAAGGGTCCGGCACTGCCGTGAACTGTGGCACAGACCAGAAGCTGCAGCTCTGACTCAACCCCTAGCCTGGGAGCTTCCATATGCCACGGGTATAAGCCTAAAAAGGAAAACAAAACAGGTTTGAGACTCAAGAACCTCCAGGAAACTGAGTAGACAAACCCTGACCTGCCCCATCTCCATATGAATGTCACTGGCTGTATCAACTGTACCACACGTATTCTACACACAACTTACTTGATGTGCTATTTTCCCTCTTTCAGTGGAACTTGAAAAACACACAAACAGCACCTGCACTGCACTTTTTTTCCCCTTTTTTGGCCACCCCACAGCATATGGAGTTCCTGGGCCAGGGATCAGATCCGAGCCACAGTTGCGACCTGCGCCACAGCTACAGCAACACCTTTAACCCACTGTGCCAGACCAAGGATAGAACATGCATCCTAGCACTGCAGAGGGGCCACTGATCCCGTTGCACCACAGTGGGAACTCCTGAACTTTTACCAAACCTATCCAGGTTCATTTGGAGAAGGGGGAAAAAATGTGAAAGCCCAAACAGAATTCTTCAGCATAGCTGAAGAAGTACAACACCTTGACCTGTGTTTTTGCAAAAAGCCTTCCTTAGGGACACAAAAGGTAAAACAGGGGAAGCCTAAGCAGGTTCTGCATCCCACCTTAGGGCGAGCCCCCAGCCCAGCAGCTCTGGGGAGAAGCTGCCCTTCTTTGGGAAGGCCTTAGTGTTTCCATGCAGTTCTTACAAAAGGCAGTTGAATGTGATTCTCACCTCTCTCTTCTGATAATCCAGTGAGCTGAGAGGAGGCCTGGGAGGTGGGGAGAAGGGAACGGAACCCTAGGAGTAGGAAAGACTGCGAGGAAGTCCAAGACAAACAAGGACCAAACCTTACCTAAAAAAACCCTGGCTGGATGTGGGAGACTGGGAAACCTCCTGCCTCCGTGGAGTGGATGTGGTGTGCTGATGTGGGCGATCTGTGCACACGTCTCGCTTCTCTTCTGTTTTTGCTGGCCAGCAACCCTTCTTCCTCTCCTTTCATCCTTGCCAGAAGAATTCCTCAGTTCAAACTTTGGGGTGAAGAGATAACCCGTTGGAACACAATAAGTGCTACGGAATACAGATTTCGACTTCCAAGGCCTTGGAACAAATGTGACCCTGGCTTAGGGCACGATGCTCTCAAAGGGAACTCCTCTTTGAAGGGAACAGGTCAGAGGTTGCTTGCACAGGGGCAGTCCCAAGCCAGAGCCTTCCGTACAAGTCTGGGGCCCTGTCTGGCACCTGCCAGTCGGGGCTGGCCTGCTGAAAGATCCAGGGGTCCTGAGGAGAATGAAGAAAGGGGTGGCTATCCCATGGAAAGAACTTAATTCCAGGTAGTGTCCTAGAGGCTTCTGAACCTTCTCAGCTAGTCCTGATGAAAGCTCTCCTAGAGACAGAAGCTACTAGCACCATGAATTGTACAGATGAGGAAACCAAGGTAGAGACATGGGGCAAATTACCTAAACTCACGTGGCCAGAAAGCTGCTGGGATTAGAAGGTCACTGGCTGCAAAATTTCCACTCCATGAGAGAAGCTTAACTTTTTCTTTCTTGTTCTCCCACAAGATTTCCTCCCCGCAGTATTTTGATCACAGAACATCTCTCAGTATTCTCTGCTGAGCACGCCCTTTCTAACGTCCAAGGCTTTATGCCAGATGGTGCCCCCCCACCCCGCCACCCCGCCACCCGCCACCCGCCACGGTCCTTGAGACGCTTACTTCAGGATCAGACGATGTTAAGTCCCCACCACCCTGGGAAGCTTTCACCACCTCTCTAGGCACAGCTGGTCAGGGGAGCCCTAGAAACTAGGAACTTGAAAAATGCTGCTGCTGTAAATTATGTATTTAACAATAAGCAATTTACTTAAATGTTTACTTGAAACTGCCAATGGTTGTCTTAGGTCCTAGCTGGCTATACAACTCTGGTTGTAGCATTGAGAAGGAGCTAAAAAAATTAATTTTTTTAAAATGCATCAACTGGTTAAATATCCCAAAGTCTTTGTTACAGTTGTTTTGGGGGTATGGGGGGCAGGGGGTTGGCTGTGCCCACAGCCACCAGGGAACTCCTAATATTTTTTTAAATCAGTCAAAAACCGAAGCATCAAAGTCAAGTAAGGCTGTGTATATGTATGACTGAATCACTCTGTTATACAGGGGAAGTTATCACAGCCCAGTAAATTAACTATGCTTCAATAAAATTATAAAAAAATTTTAAAAAGTCAGAAAGTCTAATAAACCAGTTATAGGGGAGGAAAAGGAAATATATATATCATCTATTTTATATATATATATATATATATATATATACACACACACACACATATATATATACACACACACACACACATATATATATATTTTTTTTTTTGTCTTTTTGCCTTTTCTAGGGCCACACTCACGGCATATGGAAGTTCCCAGGCTAGGGGTCTAATCAGAGCTGTAGCCGCCGGCTTATGCCACAGCCACAGCAATGCCAGATTCGAGCCTCGTCTGCAACCTACACCACAGCTCACGGCAACACCAGATCCTTAACCCACTGAGCGAGGCCAGGGATCGAACCCGCAACCTCATGGTTCCTAGTCAGATTCATTAACCACTGAGCCATGATGGGAACTCCTATTTTATATATTATACTTTATCTATATCAAATACATTCTCTTTTAAGAAGTAGCAAATCATTTTTCTCTCTTCACAGCTCTCCTAAAGGGAGAAAAGAGTTCAAATTATTTTTGAGGGCTCATGGTAGAGGCTGACGCATGAGATCAGGACTGAGACTTCAGCTCTGGGGCACTTCTAGGGAATGAGTCATCCTAGAAAACGAAAGTTTACACTCTGAAATAAAACAACTACAAGAAAATTTAAGTTAATCATTAAGCATAGAAATTGTTCTATGAACATGTTAAACACTTGTTCCACATCTTTCATACGGCACAAGAGACATGGTCTAATCCAGGACATCAACCATAGACATTTAATGACAAGGCTACACAGCCTCTGGAGATGTGAATGGCAGCAGCCCCAGATGACTGACAGTTTTTATACCTGTTTATAATTCTCCCATCAGGTTTTCAACTGTGCTTCGTGCGGATGCTATCAGAGTAGGTAGCTTAAGTATCCCTTCTCCAAGCTTCCCATATGCCACTTCTAGTTGGCTCTAGACTTAAATGTCAGGTAAGCAAACTTCTGAAACTGGGTAACAGAAGAAAACACACAGGTTCCCAGTCAGTGCCTTTTCTCATAAAACACATGGATTGGAAAGGGTGATCTGCCGACCAAACAGAGGTGGCACTGTCCACGACTGCCAGGAAGGATGGCCGTGTGAAGATGGCAATGCCGCCTGTAATTACTTCTCTAGGCGTCCAGAACCTCGCAAGCACGGATGGTTACTATAGACACAGATCTTCTGGCTTAGGTAATTCGACTGACCTATGAAACAGGAGAATGTGTTGAGAGTACTTTTTCCGGCCAAAGCTATTGATAGTGATTCTGCACCAGCTGGCAGTGAGAAAGTAAGTTCCGTTCCTGATGTCCCTGGCCACTTCCTGGTAAAACTTGAGAAAATTCCTTATTATAATGAGATTCTCCCCCGGAAAAAAAGTGTTTCACTTTTCGTGCTGCTCGGGCTTCGTAAAACACATGAACACTGCTGAATGGAGTACGGAATTACATCCCTGGGCACAGCTGAGCTTTTATGAACTAATTCCTCTAAATTTAAGGAAGGCTCTTTCTTTTTTAACCAACTACCTCAAGATTTCATTGTAGGCAGTTTTGACAACCTCTAAACTATAAGTGTAAAAATTCAAGTCCTGAAGTCAGTATTCATTTACTTATTCACTCATTCTTGCCTTTTTTTTTTTTTTGTACCTTTAGTTAGCATGGACTGTATTCTATGTTGGATTTTATTTTTTTCTTTTTCAGGGCCATACTTGCAGCATATGGAAGTTCCCAGGCAATGGGTTCCCTGCCAACACCACAGCAACAGCAACTTGGGATCCGAGCCATGTGTGCAACCTACATCACAGTTCATGGCAACGTAAGGTCCTTAACCCCGAGAGAGGCCAGGGATCAAACCCACATCCTCATGGATACTAGTCGATTCCTCATGGATACTAGTCGAATTCGTTACTGCTGAACCACAATGGGAACTCCCTATGTTGGATTTTAAAATGTAAGCGATACAGCTCTGCCCTCCAAAAACCTGACTGTTTGGGGAGCATATTAGTTTCCTATTGCTGCCATAACAAATTGCCACAAACTCAGTGGCTTAAAACAACACAAATTTATGACCTAGCCATTCCGAAGGTCAGAAATCCCAAACGGGTCTTACGGGCTACAATCACAGTGCTGGCAGGGCCACGTTCCTTCCGGAGGCTCAAGGGAGAAGCATTCCCTTGCCTTTTCCAGTTACTAGAGCCCATCCACATTCCTTGGCTCCCGGCCTCTCCCTTCATCTTCAAAAGCCTCTCATTCCAACCTCTGCATCTATCCTCCCACCTCCTTCTCTGTTACCATGACCTTGCTTCTTAGAAGGACCCTGATGTGACACGTGCCCACTGGATAATCCAGAACCATCTCCCCAGTTCAAGACCTTTCCTTTAATCACAGCTACAAAGTCCCTTGGCCGTAAATGGGAAAACAGCCCCACGTCTGGGGATTAGGAACCACATGTCTTTGAGGGAGCCAGTGTTCAGTCTCCCATAAAGAGATGGATGGAAACCATGAATCTCATCAAGAGCTTCTACCCTTTATTCTTTAAGGCCTCTCTCTGAAATGTACCAACTCTTAAAAAAATTAAGAAGCCTGGTTACCTGCTAAACCATGTCACAGCACAGTGACCCAAATGTAGAAGAAAGGAAGACACGTTAGGGTCCTAACTGTAGGATATTTATTAACATCAGAACAAGAGACCTAAAAATAAAAGGCAGACGTGCTACAGTAAAAAAAAATATAATCTTAAAAAAAAAAAGAAAGTTAGTGTATTCAAGAGGGCAGAAAAGTGTATAAAGAATTTAGAAGTAGAGTTCCCATCATGTCTCAGTGGTAACGAACTCATGAGGACACGAGTTCAATCCCTGGCCTTACCTCAGTGGTTTAAGGACCCGGCTCTGCTGTGAGCTGTAGTATAGGTTGCAGATGTGGCTCAGATCCCGAGTTGCTGTGGTTGTGGCGTGGGCGGGCAGTTGCAGCTCCGATTCGACCCCTAGGCTGGGAATATCCATATGCCATGGGTATGGCCCTAAAAAGAAAGAAAAAAAAAAGAATTTTAGAAGCAATTAAAGTGTTAAGTGTTTTACAATATGTTAAAACTGATACTGATTTTTGAAGTACATAAGCACATGTATATAGTCACAAAAAAAAGTGTAAAGATATAGGAGTTCCCTGGTGGCTCAGCAGGTTAAGCATCTGGCATTGTCATTGCTATTGCTCTGATTACAGATGTGGCTCAGGTTTGATCTCTGGCCTGGGAACTTTTGCATGCCACAGGCACAGCCAAAAAAAAAAAAAAAAGGTAAAGATATAAAAGCAAGGATTAACAGTGATTATCACTAAAAGTATAGCTGAAGAGTTAAGATAGAGTTACTTTTATTTTTTTCCTATCCTTTCTTTTAACTCTTTATATAATGTACATTATCTTCACAACCAGAAAAATGTATGTTGAAATTATTTTAATGATTTGGTGGTTAAAAGTTCAGTTCTCTGAAAATATTCAATTAAATTAGAATATCCCTTTTTCACTATGGAAAACAGTATGGAGGTACCTTAGAAAACTATACATAGAACTACCATATGACCCAGCAATCCCACTCTTGGGCATATATCCAGACAAAAATCTCCTTGAAAAAGACACTTGCACACGCATGTTCATTGCAGCACTTTTCACAATAGCCAAGACATGGAAACAACCCAAATGTCCATCGACAGATGATTGGATTCGGAAGATGTGGTATATATACATGTTGGAATACTATTCAGCCATAAAAAAAGAATAAAATAATGTGATTTGCAGCAACATGGATGGAATTAGAGACCCTCATACTGAGTGAAGTAAGTCAGAAGAAGAAAGACAGATACCATATGATATCACTTATATCTAGAATCTAAAATACTGCACAAATGAATCTTTCTACAGAAAAGAAAATCATGAACTTGGAGAACAGACTTGTGGTTGCCAAGCGGGTGGGGAAGGGAGTAGGATGGGATGGGAGTCTGGGGTTAACAGTTGTAGACTATTGCCTCTGGGATGGAAAAGCAAGGAGATCCAGCTGTATAGCACTGGGAACTGTCTAATCACATGTGACGAATCCATATGTGTACGTGTAACTGAGTCACCACGCGGGGCAGTTGGAAAATTGACAGAAATCTGTAAATCAGCTACAATGGAAAAATAAAAAAATTTTAAATTTTAAAAAAAGACTATCCCTTTTTGCTATAAGGCCACATTTGTTCATTAACTATTTTTACTTACTAATTAAAGATATGTTCTATAATGTTACCAAGCAACATTCTGATTATTAATTGACCCTTCCAGCTTTAGGGAAATGGATGTCCTACAATTAGTACTTTAATCAGCAAACATCTATAGATTTTTTTTAAATGCATTTTAACATAATTAATATCAGACTTGTGTACACATGCATACATACTATTTAACAGTTGATGTTTGGAACTTACAAAGTCAGTCAATAGATATGATTCCAAAAAAGGCAACAAGAGTAAGCTTAGCATTAGTATATTCACACACACCCCAAAAGATAATAAAATCCATACCCTACGTTTTCACTAGTTGAAATTTCATTCATGTATGGACACTTGGCCACTCACAGACAGGGAATGTTAAACAGAACATTTCTCGTGCATTTTTTTTATCATTCTTACTTTATGGGAGAATAGAGGAGGTAGAAGAAGAGAGAAAAACAAGGAAGAAAAATAGGAAAAGGAGAAAAATAAAAGAGGCAGAAAAGTGGAAAAATCAAGGTTTGCCCTGGATACTTATCTGGACCAGGATTAGACCCCTCATTTTAAAAACACCATCAACCCTCTTCTTTCATAGATTAGTCAAAGAAGACAGGAATAAAAGAGCTTTTGCTCAGCATCCATTCAAGGTTCCCAAACTCCTGCGATCCTGCAATCCTTGACTGCAAGCCCTTGGAGATGAGAGCCCGGGTCCAACCTAGTCACACTGTCCCTGGAATCAGGGACATAACAGACACATGACAGAGGGCCCACACAGGTGCTTGTCTCCTAAGATGCTACATATTAAGCGGTGGGGCCAATAAAATCCTAAATTTAAAATGCATCTTTCTACTATATGATCCAGCAATCTGACTTCTGGGTATATATCAAAGGAAATAAGCCTAAGATATTAAAGAGTTGTCTGCTCTCCCATGCTCACTGCAGCATTCTTATATAAAATGGAATATGTTTCAGCCTTCTGCTGTTTGGGATGTGGATGGACTTTGAGGGCATTATGCTAAGTAAAACAATTAGAGAAAGTCAAATACTGTATACGATCACCTATATATGGAATTTAAGAGGCAAAGTCATAGAACCAGAAAGTAGGATGACTGGGGTGGGGGGCATGGGGAGAGATAGGCTGGGGGTTTGGGATGGAAATGTTCTAAAATTAGGTTGTGACGATGGTTGTACAACTATGCATATAATAAAATAGACTGAATTTTTAAAAACTTTATTTAAAAAGTAGAATGATGGACACCAGGGTTTAGGGGTAGGGGAAATGGAGAGACTGCAAAGAGACTGCAAAGAGTAAAAACCTGCAATTCTAAGATGGGGACTGAATGTACAACATGACAATTATAGTTAATAATACCGTATTATACACCTGAAGTTGCTACAAGAGAAAATCTTAGATGTTCTCACCACAAAAAAAGAAATGGTAATTACGTAACATGGAAGTATTAGCTATGGTAGTAATCATTTTGCAATATATAAGTATATTAAATCAACACTTTGTACACTTTAAACTTACACAATGTTATGTCAATTATATCTCATTAAAGCTGAGAGTGGGGAAAAGAAAAGCAAAAAAAAGCATCTTTCTATCAATTTGCAAATTATTCACCTTCTGCCTCAAGAAAATAAACACAATGTTCACGATATATCCAGAAGATGAAATCAGTAACTCTGAAAAGTGCTGGAAGGTTTGGCTTATAATAAAATGAGGCAAAAATTGCACATATGTAAACCAGATAAGAATCAGAAGAGGGTGTCAGAAGTGGCTGTTACCCAGATTCTTAAATAGTTCCTTCTTTGCTCTTCCCCTTTCCTGCCAATACTATTTAAAATGGAAAGCACTGGAGTTCCCATCCTGGCACAGCAGAAACGAATCCAACTAGTATCCATGAGGATGCGCGTTCTCGCCCAGTGGGTCAGGGATCTGGCGTTGTTGTGAGCTGTGGTGTAGGTTGCAGACGTGGCTCAGATCCCACATTGCTGTGGCTGTGGCGTAGGCCGGCCCCAGTAGCTCCGAATCAACCCCTAGCCTGGGAACCTCCACATGCAGCGGGTATAGCACTAAAAAGCCAAAAAATAAAATAAAATAAAATGGAAAGGACAAAATTATTCACAACAGTATGTCCTTTCATAGATCCTCTTTAATAATTCCTAAAAATACATCACTTTACAGGTTTTTCTTCAACAGCCAGAGCCATTCACATACACATTTACTAAAGTTATATAAAATGGTTATTACAGCCCACTTTTATAAAGCCGTGGAACTTCTGTACAGACCAGTTCAAACCTACAGTTGACACGCCGGTGCTCCCCTGGATGACCCCTGTGACAATGGACGAGGGCACTAGAACCGTCAATAGTTGCCTTTACCAGTCTAAGGGGGGAGAAGCTAGCAATAGTGTAATGTCCTGGCTGCCTTGGAGTCCAGAGTCAGCCCTTTGCAGGTGGGGTGATCTGAAGTTCACCTTCCTGTGACCCCACTGAGGGTCAGGTCCTCATCTGTAACAACGGCTGCATGTGCTTTTCAGATAATTAATAGGAAGTGACTGCCACCTGCAAAGCCAAGGACAGCCCCAGTGGTTCAAATGCTGCACTCGGCACTTCTGGCCTCTCTCAGGGAACCCAACGCATTTTGTCATTTATGGACTTGATTTAGAGCCACAGCAAATAAACAGTAACAGAGAGCAAAGCACTTTGTGAAAGACTTCGATTCAAAACCGTTTAATTTTTTTAACAGCCTACAGAGAGAAAGGCAAAAGGAAGACTGAAAAGAACCCCAAATTACTATGCTGTGTCTACGTATACAGCAAAAGTATAAAGTTAAAACAGATTTTTAATTGAAATCACCTAAAATATGTCCACTTTCACTCACCTCAAACTTTGATCCCAAGCTATCACAAAATAGCACGAGCTTTTATTTTTTCTATTTGAAAACCAAAAGCAAATCTGTATAAAATGTGGAATAGGAATATATTAGTAATTAAATACATGCATTTGGGTGTTTAAATACACAACCTGGTTCTTATACCAAACAGGAAAAATTCTGACAACTGTTTTCCAAGAAATTTTAATAACTTCAACACATCACTAAAAATTTTATCACATATAAAAATGCAATCCAAAGAAAATTATTTGTTTGCTGTCGCTAAGAGACACCAAAAGAAATCTGAAAACACTCCATTCTTTCTTAATTTAAAAGCTCATGTATTCCAGAAAATAGTTACATACAACCCATGTAATGGGTGTACTTCAATACCACTTTTTTATTTTTTTCTAATATTCTTTAATGAGACTGATCTCATTTTCGTTCAGGTTTTTTTTTTTTTTTTGTCTTTTTGTCTTTTTAGGGCCACACCTGCAACTCATGGAAGTTCCCAGGCTAGGGGTCAAATCAGAGCTATAGCTGCTGGTCTATGCCTCAGCCACAGCAACAGTGGATCCAAGCTGCATCTGCGATCTACACCACAGCTCACGGTAAAGCCGGATCCTTAACCCACTGAGTGAGGCCAGGGATCAAACCCATATCATCATGGATATGAATTGCGTTCATTAACCTCTGAGCCACGACAGGAACTCCCTATTTAAAAAAAAAAAAAAAAAAAAAAAAAACACAAGTGGGAGTTCCTTGGTGGCCTAGCAGTTACGAATCCATGTTGTCACTGCTGTGGTGAAGGTTCAGTCCCTGGCCCAGGAACTTCTACATGCCAAAGGTGTGTGGTTTTTTTTTGGGGGGGGGGCTACCAAAAGTGAATAAGTATGCTATCATTTCTCAGTTTTTTAAGTCATTTAAAACTTGAAGTTCAATGTATTTCCACATTATGACTGAACTCTGAAGATTTCTACTGTATTTTGTAGACCTTCCGATAAGTCACCATCAGTTATCCTAAATATACAAAGACATAAATTTTTCAAGCCCCAAGTAAGAGAATAAAAGTCTGGGTGTTTTCAATAAACAAGACGCATTATGAAGTTAACAACAAGGCAATCCTATGAAAGTTGCTTGCAGATGATTAAGATCTCATGGGCAAGAGACATCCTTTCGCACCCAAGATGGAGAAACAGGGACCAGATTTATCCCCACACTTTGAACATCACAAAAGTGAGGGTGGGGGAGGGAGGTACAACCACTATGGAAAACAGTATCGGGGTTCCTCAGAAAACTAAATATATAACTACCATGTGATCCAATAATCCCACTCCTAGGTATATATCTGGACAAAACTACAATTCAAAAAGATACATGCACCCCCATGTTCATAGCGGCACAACAGCTAAGACATAGAAGCAAACTAAATGTTCATCAACAGATAAATGGATACAGAAGATGTGGTACATATACACAGTGGAATACTACTAAGCCATAAAAAAGAACGAGATAATGCCATCTGCAGCAACATGGATACAAACAGAGGTTATCATATTAAGTGAAATGAAGTCAGAAAGAGAAATACAAATACCATATGATATCACCTACATGTGGAATCTAAAATATGGCATAAATGAACCTATCTATAGAACAAAAATAGACTCACAGACATAGAGAACAGACTTGTGGTTGCCAAGAGGGAGGTGGGATGGAATGGGATGGATGTGGAGTTTGGGGTTGGTAGATGCAAACTATTACACTGAAAATGGATAAGCAATGAGGTCTTACTGTACAGCACAGTGATCTGTATCCAATCTGTTGAGACAGACCACGATGGAAGACAGTAAGAGAAAAAGAATGTGTGTGTGTGTGTGTGTGTGTGTGTGTGCGCGCTTGCACGCGTGCGTGCGTGTGTGTACACATGAATGACTGGGTTACTTTGCTGTGCAGCAGAAACCTGCACAACATTGAAATCAACTATAATAAAAAATTTTTGGTGGAAAAATATTTTAAGCAATAGTTTTAAAACACTGGACACTGAGCAACAAAAACCCGGCGATTTCCAAGAGACAGGTAATGAGCAAGGTAGCCATACGAAGCTTAGATAGAATTTGTCTAAAGAGAATTACTAGCCTGTGGCCCAAAGAACGGGGAGCCAGGCAGAACCTGGTGTTCTCCCAGAGTCAAGGAGTTCAAGGAGGCCAAGACGCCTAACGTTTATAGGGCAGAGCACCAGAGAGGAGGAGCCTGCAAAGACAGAGAACCCTGGAGATGTGAGGGGTGTCCCCTCAGTCTTCAGCTGACCAACCCGTGTGTGTGAGGAAACTACCCAAGAACCACCCGAAAAGATGAGAGGGAATAATCCCCAAAGTCCACACAGGCTGGAAATGACTCCTACTCGTCCCACTCCTCATAATTAACAGGACATTGGGTAGAGTATTTACAAGAGTTTTACCTCAGTAGGAGGCAAAATTAGAGCAACAGGTAAATGCTGCACTGGTTCTACCTAAGAAAGCTTAAAAGCAAGACATGAAAAAGGCCACTCTCCAAGTGACTTAGCTACATCCCATAACAAAAGTTCAAGAACACAAAAATTTTCAGCATCCACCAAGATAAAATTCACAGTGTCTGTCTGGCATCTAATCAGAAATTACTTGACATGTAAAGAAGCAGGAAAATACAATCCATAATAAGCAGATAAGTCAATTAGGAAAGGTGACCCAGTACTAGTACTAACACATAAGAATTAGCAGACAAGTTTACAAAAAGCAGTTACCATGTGTTCAAAAAGCTCAAGGAAAATTCAAAAATTCTGAGATATTCAAAAGATCCTTACTGAATGTCTAGAGACAAAAACTACAATATCTGGGGTGAAACACACATTGGATGGGACTAACGGCACATGAAACACTCATAGACTGTCAACTCCATCAGTATTCTATACGCATTATTTCTTTTTTTCTTGTTGCTTCCTTTTTCCGTGGTGCCCTTGGCATATGAAAGTTCCTGGACCAGTGGTCAAATCCAAGCTGCATCTGCAACCTACACCACAGCTGAGATAACATCAGATCATTAACCTACTGCACCATAGTGGGAACTCCCTATAAGTATTATTTCTCGATAAATTTCTTTTCCCCTTCATATTCTTAACCAATTTATGGGGGGAGAAAAGCTTAGTGGATTTAAAGTAATAGAGACTAAAATGAAACACAGTGGTAAAAAAAAAAAGATACTGGAAAAAAAAAAATGAACCGAGCATCAGTGAGCTGTAGAACAACTTCAAACTATCTAATATGCATGTAAATGGAGTCCCCAGAGGAGGAGGAACAGGGAAAAAAACTGAATACAGTTTGAAATTTTTCTCAAATGAAAACTATAAACGCATAAATTTAAGAAGCTCAAAGAACTCCAAGCATAAGACATATGAATAAAACAGACACATACATCATCAAATTGCTGAAGACCAGTGTTCAAGAGAAAATCTTTAAAACAACTAAAGATTTAATTGCACCAGTTTCTCATTAGAGACAGAGTAAGCTAGAAAGTGGAACATCTTTAATGTAATCAAAAGAAAAAGAAAAAAAAAGGTCAACCTCTATTTATGCAACGACAGTATCTTTCAAAAATGAAGGCAGGAGTTCACACTGCGGCACAGAAGAAACGAATCCAACTAGGAATCATCAGATTGTGGGTTTGATCCCTGGCCTTGCTCAGTGGATTAATGATCCAGTGTTGCTGTGGCTGTGGTATAGGCCGGCAGCTGTAGCTCCGATTAGACCCCTAGCCTGGGAACCTCCACATGCCAAAGGTGGGCCCCCCCCCAAAAAAAAGGCAAAATAAGACTGTTCAAGGGTAAAAATGTTTTTAAAAAATTCTTCAAACAGAAGAAAAATAATTACCCAGGATAATCCCCCATCTCAGAAGCCTTAACTTAATCTCATCTGTTAAGTACCTTCTATCATATAAGGTGACAGTCACAGGGTCCATGAAGAAGGACATGTACGTTTCTGTGGAAGCTCTTATTCTACTCTACACTCCATACGAAAAAATTTCTAAAAATGTTTTGTTGAAAAATAATAATGCAAGTAAATATATGATTTAAAAAAAAACTGAGCATGACTGAAAGAGACACATGAGAAAAATTGAGACTCCTTTGGACTTTGATTTCTGGAACCTTCACCTTTGACCTGCAGATTTAGTAATTTAAAACTATTATCTTTTTATTTTCCCTTTTTTTTTTTTGCCACGCCCATGGCATGTGGCAGTTCCCAGACCAGGGATCGAACCTGTACTGCAGCGGTGATAACACTGGATCCTTAACCACTAGGCCACCAGAGAACTCCAAGATTATGTTTTTCGTAACCACTCCAAGCATACTACTTGATTCTGCAGCAAATAATATTAACGTATTTATAATACTGCAAATGCTATTTTTTTAAAAAGAACTCACAAGCAATCAAAGAAAATGATTTGAAAAAAACCAAGCCCTTGCCTCCCTGCATCAACTGCTCTATCAATCAAATTAATTTTACGGACAAAATGAAATTAAACTAACTTCACTCTGTGTTAATATTCTGTAGGTAATATTTCCTGAGAAATTTCTTTTTCCTTTCATACACTGAACTGATGTGCAAACTTTTACGCTAAGTGGATTTATGAGTCATCAGGAATTTCAGTAATTCTAACATGTATTTTTTCCTTCCATGAAATGCTTCAGTTCATGACCAAATTGACCTTCTGTAACACTTCAAAATTAGTAATGCAATTTCAGAATTTAAGAAGATGCAAATGAGTTAAATTAGTCTTTTTCTATTTGCATGCATATACACATGCCGGCAAAAATTAGCATCAAGGCTTCCCATTCAGCAGTAAAGCCACATTTTTAACACAACCTGGGAGGTATAACTTTCATCCCAAGTTAATCATTCGTCATAATATTAGCCATCCCCCAACACACCGAAAAGGAAGGTCCACATCTTAAAAACAGGCTTTCTCATTCTATAATTTATAAATTATCTAAATAGCCATCATTAAGCAAATATATGAAAGACATGTTTAAAAACATATGATTTAATATTACTTCTCTATCCAAATGCTACCTAACTGAGAATGACCGTTCTGATCCTTATTGCAGACCACCGTTTAAAGCAACAAGGACTCTTTGCAAAACTAATTCTAATTCTCTTTAGGGGTAACACCAGTGGTGAACTATTTCACTTGAATCTCCTCCAGCCCAAGTTAGGGGCTCTTTAAAAACCAACATCAGGCCTTTGAAGCCTCTGTATTTGTTCACCAACTTCATCTATTTCCATGTAATGATTAAAACTCTGTTTAATAGAGGCCGAGCCCATCTGGCCATCGTTTGAGTTCCAGAGATGCCAGGCCCACATTTAGTTTCACATGAGAGACCTCACTGACACATATTTTTCAAGCACTCACTGAAATTCCCTTAGCCAGGGCTGCTAATCATTATCGTGAGAAGAGATGAGAATGCTGATGGGCTTGCTGAAAATTAACTGACTCCACATACCGAGAACCTCGCTACCTCGACCTCAGCTTCCATTTTTTTGATCTTGATGATCACAAGAGAAAACGTGCTTCTTTACATTGATGTTTTTAGGACTCCTGCTGGGATTACTGATTACTTTCTAACCAACCCCCTCCCTGAGGCTACACAAAAGCCATGTTACTAAGGAGCAGTTAACTCAAATAGAAATACTCAGACCACAGGTTGCAATCCGCAGTATGCTGCTCATGTCCTAGGGCCAACCACCTCAAAAACAGTCCAACAACCTCCATTCTTTTCAACCGTCAAATAGAATCCTGATGTCTGTGACACTGTCACAACAGCGGAAATCAAGTTTCAGAAGTTTGCACCATCTAAAGATGATTCAAATAAAAATACGCTTTTAAAAATCTCAAAAATGCAT
Organism: Catagonus wagneri; assembly: GCA_004024745.2. Taxonomy (NCBI): domain Eukaryota; kingdom Metazoa; phylum Chordata; class Mammalia; order Artiodactyla; family Tayassuidae; genus Catagonus; species Catagonus wagneri. The sequence goes on from PVHT021183726.1 coordinate 26,798,279, forward strand.
TTTTCCCCAAGTAATCATTCTAGATCTAAACAATTTTAACTGAAATAATGATTTCCTCCCCCAACTATGTGTGAGTTACTTATTCTTTGTTCTTTTACTTTTGAAAGGACTTTGAAGTATCTATCACAAAAGCTGGACAAACATGCAAACTGAAAATAATGAATTCAGAGTTTACACACTTAGTCATGTTCTTGATCAGACACAAAGCCAAAACAGAAACAAACATAATAGAATCCAGCTTATAAGGAAACAAAATAGTATATTGATGTACATTATAGGAAATAAAGTAGGTTCGTGTAGAATTTACACCAAAATTACATATAATTCTAACAAAGCTAGAGAAGCAAAAAACCCACATGTAATTCATATAAGAACTTTAATAAAAGTCAGAGAGTTAAGCCAACATTAATATTAAACTTTAAAAAGTAGGTCCTTCGTTTTTGGTATATCAAATGTTCGTATTTTATGGATCCAAAACACAAAGTAATTCTTAATGCTTATATGCTGTCCTAGCAAACAAACCAACATTTTATATGATTCTTGACCCTTTCTTTATACTTTCACAACTTACTGCTATTTAAGGCTGCATCACAAGAAAAGCAAACAAAAAGAGTAGAAAATTCAGAAACTGCACAATAAGAATGCCTGTTTGAGATATTTATAACAACTGCTACATTTAAAAAAGAGCACCTATATACTTCAGGCTCTTTATAAAAACTAAAAAACTTCAGAATCTTTATAAAAAATATAAAAACTGAAACAACTGAATTTGGTTAAATTAAAATTTTCTAATTTTCACCTTACCTTTGTGTGCAGCAAGACCAAAAAAGAAGACTGGATTTAGGGCCCAGAGATTTAAATTGTGTTCAGGATTCTAAAATAAACCAGGTAAGCTAACTTGAGCTAATCCCTTTAACTATGCCCTCTGAATAATTTCCTTAACTACGGAATTATTATGCCCTCGACAAATCTTCACATAATTCTAATAAGGAATTTAACAACTCTGATTCTAATAAGGGATTAACAACTCTGATTCAGTCAATTCCTGCCTTCCACTCGCCACCCAATAAGAAATATGTTCATTAAAATGTCAAGAAAATTCATTTTAGTACTAGCTGTTTTTTAAAATCACATAATAAAATTTTCAATTTTTTCTCTTTTTACAGCCGCCTCTGTGGCATATGGAAGTTCCTGGGCTAGGGGTCAAATTGGAGCTGCAGATGCTGGCCTACACCACAACCATAGCAATAGATCCAAGCTGCATCTGTGACCTACACCACAGCTTGCAGCAATGCCGGATAAGTAACCCACTGAGCGAGGCCAGGAATCAAACCCGAATCCCCATGGAGGCTACGTCAGGTTCTTAACCTGCTGAACCACAATGGGAACTCCCTAAATTATTTAAAAAAAAAAAAAAAAAACCCTTATTGTAAGCCATCCAACACAATACAAGTTCAAATATAAATTATTTAATGTTTTAATTCTATAGGTCAGCATTCCCCTCAAATACTGTAAGTAAACAAGAAGCTAAAACTGTTAGGAGTGAACTCCCTCTCATCCAGACCCAGTAGACACCTGCAAATTTCTTACAATGTCTGTACTTTATTGGCAAAACTTCTAAAAGCTAACCTTAAAAATGACATAAGAATTTTTAACATACAAAATGAACTTGATAATTCTTTTTCTTAAGTTTTTTTTTTTGGCTGCACCCTCAGCATGTGGAAGTTCCCAGGCCAGGGATCAAACCAGTGCCACAAAAGCTACCTGAGCTGCTGCAATGAAAATGCCATGGGACCCTTAACCTGCGGTGCCACATGAGAACTCGAAGCACGATAATTCTTGATGTCCATTAAATGAAGCTAAAAATAGAGGGCCCCACTCCCCCAAAATTATTTGTCTTGATGTTTTATAAATTTTTTCAGGACATTAATTTCTGAAAGTGACTTACACCGTGCTCTTTCCACTTAGACATCTGTAGCTTCCCAGGCTGCTGTAACAAATTACCATCAACCAAATGGCTTAAAACAACATAAACTTATAATCTTACAGTTCTGAAGGCCAGAAGTCCAAGACAGGTTTTACTGGGCTAAAATCAAGGTATTGGCAGGGTTGCATTCCTTCTCAAAGCTCTAGTGGAGAAGCTGGTCCTTTACCTTTCTCAGTTCCTGGGACCTACCCACATTCCTTGGTTCCTGGTCTCCTCCATCTAAAAGCCATTTGACAAATTCACCTTTGTACAATAACCTGTTGTTCAAGGATGTTATAAATATGAGATATCATATTTCATTCATGTAGTTTACATTACATCACTGAGATCTTACTACATGCAAGCAAGTCCTAGGTGAAAGAGATAACAGCAGCAAACAACAACAAAGTCCTGCTCTCAAGGATCTTCGATTCTTGTGAAGAACCAGGGGAAGAGACAAAAAACAAGTGTATCACCTGTCAGAGGTTGTATTTACTGTTACAGGGATATGAAGGAAGACTACAGCCGTACATTCTCAATGTCACTTAAAAACAAATACAATGTACCATGTTCAGGGTTTATGGCAAGATGTTTCATGTCTTATGAAAAGATGTTTATGAAAAGATCTGATGTTTCTGTTGCTGTTGTTGTTGTTTGGGGGCTTTTTTAATGGCTGAACCCACAGCATACGAAGTTTCCCAGACAGGGATCAAGTCCAAGCCACAGCCACAGCAGCCAGATCTGTAACTCACTGTGCCAGGCTGGGGAATAAACCCAAGCCACTGCAGAGATCCGAGCTGCTGCAGTCAGATTCTTAACCCACTGTGCCACACCAGAAACCCTGAGATATAATATTTTAAGAATACTCAAACACACAAACATTGTTCTAAAACTGAATGAGAGCCCCTTTCTCAATGCCTAGCTAAAATTAATACAAATTAAAATCAAGACACAATGGATCTGGCCAAAGAAAAGATACATAGATCAATGGAACAGAATAAATAGACACACACAAACAGACAACTGACTTCTGGAAAAGGCACAAAGACAATTTAATGGAAAAAGCACCATCTTTTTGACAAATGGTGCTAGAACTGGATATCCATAGGCAAAATAATAATATTATTAATAATAATAAACCTAGACTTAGATCTTATACTTTAACAAAAATAAATAAATAACACAAAATGGGAGTTCTCTTGTGGTGCAGTGGGTTAAAGATCCAGAAGCTCAGGTGACTACTATAGCATGGGTTCAATCCCTGGCCTGGGAACTCCATATGCCATGGACACGGCCAAAAAAATTAACACAAAATGGATCACAGGCCTAAATGTAAAATGTAAAACTATAGTTTCCAGAGAGAAAAACAGGAGAAAATCTGCGTGACTTGGGTTTAGGGATGAGTGTGGGGATTACATACCAAAACTCACAATCTAAGAAAGAAAAGATAGATAAATTGGACTTAATAAAATTTAAAACCTCTCTGTTAAGGATACCATTAAAAACAAAGAAACAAGACAAATATTGGGAGAAAATATTTGCAAAATACAAATCTGATAAAGGAGTTGTATTCAAAATAAGCAAAAAACTTTTAAAACTCAACAATAAGAAAACAACCCAATTTAAAAATGGGCAAAAGATCTGAACAAACACCTCACCAAAAAAGATATACAGATAACAAATAAATAATGAAAAGCTGATCAACATTATACATCATTTGGGAAAATACAATTAAAACAATCATGAGGTACCATTACACATCTATTAGAATGGCTAAAATCCAAAACACCTTCAATGCTAAATGCTGATGAAAATGCAAAACAGGAGTTCTAGTCAAGGCTCCGTGGTTAATGAACCCGACTCATATCCATAAGGATATGGTTTCAATCCTTGGCCTCACTCAATGGGTTAAGGATCCAGCGTTGCCGTGAGCTATGGTGTAAGTTACAGATACCGCTTGGATCCTATGTTGCTGTGGCTGTGGTGTAGGCCGGCAGCTACAGCTCCAATTCGACCCCTAGCCTGGGAACCTCCATGGGTGCAGCCCTAAAAAGGCAAAAAAAAAAAATTACAAAACAACAGGAACTCCTATTCACTGCTGGTGGGAAGGCAAAATGGTGCACAGCCACTTTGGAATATGGTTTGGCCTGTCATAAAGCTAAATACAGTCTTAACATACAATCCAGTAATCGTGCTCCTAGGCGTTTATCCAGTTCATTTGAAAATTTATGTCCACACAAACACATGCCTGAAAATGTATACAGAGGCTCTATTCATAATGGCCAAAAAATGGAAACTGCAACAGGTAAATGCATTAAAAAAAAAAACTGCCTTCCATACAATGGAATACTACTCAGAAAAAAAGAGTGAACTATGTAAAACCATGCACAAATACGGATGACTCTTAAATACATACAGCTAAGTAAAAGAGGCCACTCTGAAAAGGCCACATACTGTCTGATCACATTTACGTGACCTTCTGAAAAAGGTAATACATTATAAAGATAGTAAACAGGTCAGTCATTGTCAGGAGGTTGGAAAGAGGTGACGGTTGAATAGGTAAAATACATGGGATTGTTACGATGTTGAAACTATTCCACCTATTATAATGGTAGATACATGAAACCGTGCATTTGTCAAGACCCATAAAACTTTACAGCATACTGAGAAAATCTTAATGTATGCAAATTTTAAATATTTATGTGGTTGGAGCATCCCAGGATGGAATGCAGACTGTGACAGAGGAATCTAACAAATGCATGAAATAAACTCAGTGAAGGGGGAAGAGGGAAGTGCTGACCTAAGGAACTTCAGAAGTAAGGGCAGTGAGTAAGGGTAAAAGCAAAGGAACTGCACCTAAGCTCTGCAGATAAAACTACTTCTCACAGGAGGTACTAGAAATAATTCCAAAGCCACTGTACTGCATACTGGAGATGAACAATTAAAAAAGTGAATGGTGGACCCTGAGAGCCAAATTTCTCATTGTTGGAGCAAATGTTTACAAACAAGGGAAGAGGAGTTCCTACTGTGGCTCAGAGGAAACCAATCTGATTTGCATCCATGAGGACTCAGGTTCCATCCCTGGCCTCATTCAGTGGGTTAAGGATCCAGGGTTGCCATGAGCTTTGGTTTAGGTAACAGACGCGGACTGGATCTGGCATTGCTTGTGGCTGTAGCATAAGCAGGCAGCTACAGCTCCGATTTGACCCCTCGCCTGGGAACCTCCATATGCCGCGGGTGCGGCCCAGAATAAAAAAAAAAGGAAAAAAAGCTCCAATGATCAAGGTTGTAACCGACAAACTGCGGCAATCAGTTCTAAGCTCACATTTAGCTTAAAATAGATACAGACAGATACAACTAGGAATACTGAAAAATATGAGTGTATATGGGTTACTATTCATAAGATAGTTCCATGCTCTGTCAGCTGAAAGAGCCTAGAAGCGACATTATCTCAGCAGGAAGGAACACTCCAGTTCTTGGTTTCTAATACCATTTTCCCATCAAAGAAACCAGGGCTCCCCAGAGAAATGGCTGATTCTAGGCCTGGCCAAGGATATAAAAGATGAGCATGGGGAGTTCCCTGGTGGCCTAGCAGTTAAGGATCCAGCATTGTCACTGCTGTGGCTCACGTTCAATCCCTGACCAAGGAACTTTTGCATGCCATGGGCGTGGCCAAAAAAAAAAAAAAAATGATGAGAATAGCCATCTTCCAGTGCTAGAAAGTAAGAAAGTACTCAAAAAAAAAAAAAAGGCACAGCATACGTCCAAGAGACACAGGGGCCAAGTGAAAGAACTCCCAGTGGCCAAAGCTGGAACAATCTAGGCACTGAAATAAAAAAGCACTGCCTTATACCCCAAAGTGTGAAATAAATAGCCATGGCCCATAATGATATAATAAATGATTGACAAATATAAGGGGAAGAAGAGACCACACACACACACACACACACACACACACACACACACACACACACAAAGAAAATATTACACAGGCGCACCGCTCTCAGGGAGCACAGCCTAAGTCCTGACTGAAGTATGGACTGCACATCGTGACTTCCTTCCCGTGTCCAATATGGAAAGGCACTGTTTTTCAAAGAATAATATTACAGTGGAAAAACCTGACAAATACTAAGTCAGCCAAGTGATCAGGACTGGCATCAATAGAAATAGGTCACACTGATTGTGTGCGATGAGAATGGTACTTCATCACTCAGGTCTCCCCAAAACTCATCATGCCGGTGGATCCATGAGTAAAACCTCAGACAAACCCCAACTGTGGGACATTCTACAAAATACCTAACCAGTACTCCTCAAAACTGGCAAAGTTATCAAAAACAAGGGAGGTCTGAGAAACTGTCAGGAGAAAGGAGCCTAGAGAGAGGTGATAATTAATGTGGTACCCTGGACGGGATCCTGGAACAGGAAAAGGACACCAAGGTAAAAAAGAAGTTAATCTGGGAGTTCCCTGGTGGCTCAGTGGGTTAATGATCCAGCGGTTCACAGCTGTGGGTCAGGTTCATTCCTTGCCCTGGGAACTTCTGCATGTTGAAGGCACAGCCAATAAAAAAAAGGGAAGTTAATATGGGAAAGAAAAAGTTAATCTGAATAAAATCTGGAGTTGGGGGTCACAATAATGAATCATTATTAGTTCATTAATTGTGAAAATGTACCACACTAATGTAAGATGTTAATAATAAGGGGATACTGAATGTGTGATATATGTACTATATTCACAACTATTCCGTAAATCTAAAATTGCTCTAAAATAAAAAGCTTATTTAAAAAAATTCTAATAGAATGAATTAAAAATTCTTACCAGTGAAGAAAATAAGAATCCTCCCTCGATTCCCTAGGCATCAATTTAAACACATCTAAAGATCTGATATTAAATATTAAAAACAAAATAAAAGATGATACATTTATAAGGCAGAAGGTCAATACATTATAATTTATTAAAGCCTATCATTTTTTTAAAAGTACAAACATCCTCTGGACTGCAAAACTGATACTTAAATATTGATTTTTTTAAGCATCTGAAACTACTGATAAGATAACAGGAAAACAAATTCAACTACAATAGTAAGAAGACCATTCATTTTAGGTAAAACTGTGGTCAACTGTGGGTATCATCTGGATCTGGGCTTTTCCTGTAACTACAAAAGCCACTGAACACTGAGTCCCAGAGGTGACTCCGACAGGACTGATGTTCTCTGAGCATCACCTGCTACCTGGAGGCACCACAAGCTGGCTTCCTGTACTCTACACTGGAGGCTGAAAACAGGTAGTATTTTATTTAGCCCATGAAGACATTTTTAATCTGGACTTATTACCAATAATAAACACTGGGAACTATTTACGGAAGAGGGGAAAACTAATGCTAATGGGAGACTATCCAGGATGATGCAGGAAGAAGAAATGTCACGTATGAAGAAACTAAGACAAAAAAGAAACTTATTTGAACACACTGATGTGAAGAGAATAATGATTAACAGCACCTATAAATAAGCATTCACATAATCCTTTACTGAAGTGTACACATCCTGTTATATATTATGCAAAAAATTTTTCCTTGCACAAAAAAAAAGCGGGGGGTAGTTCCCGTCATGGCGCAGTTGTTAACGAATCTGACTAGGAACCATGAGGTTGCGGGTTCGATCCCTGGCCTCACTCGGTGGGTTAACGATCTGGTGTTGCCATGAGCTGTGGTGTAGGTCGCAGATGCGGCTTGGATCTGGCGTTGCAGTGGCTGTGGCGTAGGCCGGCGGCTACAGCTCCGATTCTACCCCTAGCCCCCTAGTCTGGGAACCTCCATATGCCGTGGGTGCGGCCCTAAAAAGCGCAAAAACAAAAAAAAAATTTTCCTAAAGTGCTTTGTTTGGAACAGTCAACTTTGCTACATGGCTAATAAGTCGTGTATACTAAACATATATATTGAGTTGACTGTGGAAATCAAATAAAACCTAGAGTAAATTAATTGTAAAAAATAAATTAAAAAATAAAAATAAAAATTGGGAGACAATGTAAAAAAATCAAATTTCACAAAAGATAATATGATAAAAAGAATGTATATATATGTATGACTGCGTCACTTTGCTGTACAGTGGAAACTGACACACTGTAAATCAACTACAATAAAAAAAAATGTAGTCAAATTGCTACCTTGTTGTTTGAACAATAGTCAGATCTGGCCACCCCAGGCCTGCATTTCCACAGGACAACAACCTGACCCAGCAGAGCAGAGGTGTCCCCCTTAGGCCAGGCACTGCCTCCCTAAGGTGCCTAAACTCCCACAACTCCCTATTTTTAATATCCCACTCACCTCACTTATTATTTACAGCTCTACAAACCTCCCACCCTATTACTCCTGAAATTTGAAAGTAATAACCTTGGAGACACAGCAACTATATCTACAAGCCAATACAAACAATAATATTCCTGTTTCATAACCCAGAAGCATCCTGAATAATACCGCTAACAACCTTAATTGCTTAATTCTGGTTCAAGAAAGTAATCATGGGTTAGGATGGACATGAAACAGATAAAACCAGATTCAAGTACACACATTCTGCTCATTCCCATTTACCTTTAGGAACACAGGAAAAATAATGGGATGGCCGTGGGCTCTTTAAGTGAGACAAAGAGAAGGAAGGCTCTGGCCACTTGCGTGGACTTCTTCTCTCGGAGCTGAAATAAGGGACAACCCAACTGGGTTGCTTTCTAGAGTGCTAACCCTCCAGAGGCTCTAAAACCTTTAGGGCACTAAAACATCACCGAACATTTAAGACAGAGAAAATGGCATTTACCAGAACCCGGCTCAGACGGGATGCTATATATTTTAGAAAGAATAACTTGATAACCTTCTTTGCATAAACATGCTAAAAAGTCTTCTAGAGACAGCAGGACTGATTCAACAAGTGGGTGGGTTAGTTTCAGAGTAAGCTAGAATATGCAAGTTTGGGCAGCAGCAAAATTTCCTGAAACCAGAGTCCAGGCCAGGAGCTGCCACCAGAGGGCTAACCTCGCCCTCAGCCTAGGCAGGGCCTTGGCTCTGCAGGCAGTGCTCGACCCACAAATATCTAAACAACATGAGGCAAATCATTAGCTTGAATGGAACACTCACTTTTCTTGACATGTTCTATTTCCCTTACAGATCGCCAGTAAATTTAAAGAAAATCTCTGAAGTCAAACTACTTCAAGCTTGTCACAACCATTCAAATCTAAGAGATGAGACTGTGAGGACACCTCGGGTACAGAAAAACACCACAAGTTAATATCAAACCTTATACTCTCATATCTAATACAGGAGTCACAGAATAGCCAAACAACTCACAGCCAGAGGGATAGATATTCTGAGGATAAATCAAAGTTGAAATTTTCCACTTTTAACTTTAAGAATGAAATGATTCTTTAAATTATATCCAAAGGATAATTTTTAAATCAACCTGAGAGAGATTTATGAAAATACAAGTATTTAGTTAAAAACCAATACGATAATAGCACACCCATACATCTTAACCTAAAAGATGACGAAAATAATCTAAAAGACAAAACTAAAGTAAGCAGCATTGTTAGCCATATATTAGTCACACACTACTTTTATAAACATAACTATTTTTATAATAAAACAAGTGTAATTCACAAAAAGCCTGCAGTACCTAAGGATGCTATAAATAATTCAGCTGTATTTTCAAAGTAAATTGTTTCCAAGCCTTTAACTTGGTACTGAGTAATCTAGACCAATGAAGTTGGTTTTCCAATTATTTATTCATTTGCTTAGTCTTTATGAAGTTTTTCCTGAAAAAGTACTATGGTTAGACAAACTACACTGCACATCATACACAAGCTTTACCCCAGCCATATCATTTTTAAGAACACACATTTACAATATCCACTGGATAATTTACAATCTAAATAAAACAGACTTTCTGTAATAATTTAAAAACAGACAAGGATCCATTTTATTAGATGGAGATGGCTCCTAAAAGAGCTGTGTGTCATATCAAGACAATGGATCCCACTAAAGGAAACTAAATATATAAAACTCTAAGATCTATAGAAACAAAAAGTAGGTGTGCGTTTCCATTCCAAAAGAGGGCTTCTTTTTACTTTACGAAAACAATTCACTGTATGATTTCCTTGAATAGCTACAACATGTAATACATTCAAATTGTGGTTTAATTTAGATATTGGAGGAGCAGGAGTTAATAAAATGTTTTCCAATGCTTTGTATCAGTTTTTATTATTTATTCTTAATTGTGGTAAAATGCACATAACATAAAATTTAGCATTTTAACCATTTTTAAGTGTGTGCTTCACTTGCATTAAATACATTCTCACTGTTGTGCAACCATCACCACCTCCATCAAGTGGATTTTATCCAGGACTGTTTCATCTTCCTACCATTCTACTTTCTGTCTCCATTAATTTTACTACTTTGGGAACCTCATATAAGAGGAATTATATAATATTGGTCCTTTTGTGACTAGCTTGTTTCACTTACCACGGTATCTTCAAGGTTCATGGATACTGTAGCACGTGTCAGACTCCAGAGCTCCCAAACAGTTACATCAGATAGATTCTGCCAGGGCCATTGCTGTCTAGGTGGAAAGACAAATTCCCCCATGCTTTTCACCTCGCCATCTTTTGGCTAGCTTCCTTATTCCATTCATTGTGTTGCATTTTGTCAAGTTCTCACATTTACGCAAATAGCCACTCTATTCATGGCAAATCAACTGAAAGGGCAGGTATTTTGACATTTAAGAAGTCATTGTGAAAGACTATGCTTTTTTGGAGTTCCTGCTGTGGTGCAATGCGAACAGCGGTGTCTTGGGAGCGCTGAGACACAGGTTTGATCCCCAGCCGGGCACAGAGGGTTAAAGATCTGGTGTTGCCGCAACTGTGGCTTCAGTCACAACTGTGGCTCGGATCTGATCCCTGGCCCAAGACTTCCATATGCCTTGGGGTCACCAAAAAAGGAATATTCTGTTTTACTTGTTGCCATAATTAAATATCTAGACTATTTTAAAACTGTAGCCAAAACATTTTTCTTAAAACATCAAGGAGTAATACTGCAAAATGAAAAAAAAAAATATATATATATATATATAAGTAGACCTCTTTTATGAAAAATTCAGTGAAACCCAAAGAATAACTTGTAACAAAACCGCAAATGAAGTTCCATATAAACTCCCTTAAAAGTGATTCCCTGCAGGAGGTCCTGCTGTGGCATAACAGGATCGGTGGCCTCTCTGCAGCACCAGCACACAGGTTCAATCCCCAGCCTAGCACAGTGGGTTAAAGGATCCAGCACTGCGGCAGCTACGGTATAGGCTGCAAATGCAGCTTAAATCTGATCCCTGGCCAGGGAACTCTACATGCCATGGGTGTGGCCAAAAAAAGAAAAATAAATAAAGGGATAAATAAAACAAAACTTGGAGTTCCTGTCGTGGAGCAGCGGTTAACGAATCCAACTAGGAACCATGAGGGTTTGGGTTTGATCCGTGGCCTTGCTCAGTGGGTTAAGGATCCGACATTGCTATGAGCTGTGGTGTAGGTTGCAGACGCAGCTCCGATCTGGTGTTGCTGTGGCTGTGGCATAGGCCAGCAGCTGTAGCTCCAATTCAACCCCTAGCCTGCCACATGCCTCAGGTGCAGCCCTTAAAAAAAAACAAAAAAAAATTTTTTTTAATTAAATAAATAAAAGACTGGCAACAACTATTATTGGCAAAGTTACAGAGCAACTGGAAACCTTTTAGATTATAGATAAAGTGCAAGGTGGTACAACCACTTTGGAAAACTTCTTTGGCAGCATCGTCTAAAACTAAACACATTCTTACCATACATCAGTTTCACCCTGAGGCACACATCCAAGAGAAGTTAGTCCACCAAACTACATGCACAACAACATTCAGAGCTGCTTTATTCATAACAGCCAATAGATAAAAATAACATAAATGACTGTCACTACAATAAATAATGGTATATGCGTACAATGGAATCCTCCAGAGATAAAAAAAAAAGAGAGAGAATGCAGCAATAAACAGGTTCAAATAAAACTAAGAAAACTGGTTTCCAGTAAAAATTATACTACAAGTAATCTTAAAAGGATTTTTTTTCAGGATGAAGGTAAATATTATATAGAAACTTGGGTGTTAAGGAAGAAATGAAGAGCTCAAGAAATGGAAAATAGGTAAACAGATGCAGAAATATCTTCTTGATTTCTTTAAGATACATATGGCTGTTTAAAACAAAAACCTAAAGAACTTATTTATAAAACAGTAACAAACTCACAAATTTCCAAACCAATCTTATAGTTACCAAAAGGGAAACTTTCAAGGGGGAGGGAAGAATTAGGAGGGTGGGAACAGCACATACACACTACTCTATAAAATATATGATTAACAAGAACCTACTGTCTAGCACAGGGAAAGCTACTCAATAGTTTGTAATAACCTATATGGGAAAAAAGAATGGATCTATGTACATGTATAATGGAATCACTTTGCTGTACACATGACACTAATACAGCACTGTAAGTCAATTATATGCCAATAATTTTTTAAATAATAAATAAAACAAAAACTTATAGCACTGCACTGTGCAGTTTATAACTTAAGGAGACATAACACATATAGGAACTATATAATCAAGGATGAAGGATGGTATAAATAGATGTATATGGTTGCAAGGCCTTTCCTTTTACATGAAGTGGTACAAAAATAAACAGAGGTTGCACAGTGTAATACCATATTAAAAAAATAAGGGAAAGAGCTATGGCTAAAAAGCTATTAGATCAGTTAAATGTAAATTTTATTAGTAATCCATTAAGCCGAAAGAAGGCTGGGCGGGAAATATCAAAGAACATGCCATTATACATTTGTTCAAACCCATCTAATGAACATCACCAACAGTGAACCTTAATGCAAACTGTGGACTTTGGGTGACTCTGCTGCACCAGTGGAGGTTCAGCAATTGGAACCACTGTACTGCTCTGGTGGGAGATATTAACGACTGCATGTGTGGGGACACGGAGTATGTGAAATGTCTGCAGCTTCTGCTCAGTTCTCCTGTGAACCTAAAACTGCTCTCAAAAATAAAGTCTACTGAAAATAAAATAAAAAAACAGAAGAGACAAACCAAAAAAAAGAAATACTAATATTATAGATCTAAATCCAACTATATAAATATTCGTATTAATATCTACAGAACTAAGCACTCCAATTCAAAGGCAAGGGTTGAAAGGATAAATCACAGTATGTTCATACTATAGAAATACTCAAGAATTAAAGTCAATAAACTCTAGCATATACAACAATATGGATGCATTTCAAATTTTGAGGGAGAAGGCCAGACCCAACAGATCATATATTGTCTAACTGTATTTACATTAAGTTTAAAAAAAGGCAAAATCCAGCAAAGTATACAGGGATTCATAAATTGAGAGAGGTGGTAAAACTACGTGGCAAACTGAGACATACTACCATCCAAATGAGGAGAGTTGTGACTTCAAAGGTGAGTGAGCATGAAGGGAGAACTTCTAAGATGCTGACAATATTTTCTTTCTTGACCTGAGTGGTACCACTAATTTATCATTCATTTTCACTACATTTTTTTGTATCTTCAAAATTAAAAATGTTAAAAATGAAAACAAAAGTGATTTCTGAACTGATTGACTATTTTATAACTAAAAGCTATGGGTCTGAAATCTTAGGATGGAAAGAGTCATACTAAAAGCACCCAAAAAAATAATATTCTAAAAAGGTACTCATGGTGATAACACAAAGGAAAATTCTAGCCCAAAAATTCATTGTCACAAAATTATCAAGTTCATAAATACAATAAATCATATAATGTACCTTGATTAGCTATTTTCTAAACATTTTTGAAATAGATAATAAAAGTTTGCCAATGACTAGGTCAATTTTTCCAAAGGGTTTGTGTTCTTCATTACTCCAAAATCTGTATGTCTTTTTTGATTTTTTAGGGCCACACCCATGGCATATAGAAGTTCCCAGGCTACAGATGGAATAGGAGCTGCAGCTGCCAGCCAAGGCCACAGCCACAGCAATGCCAGATCCAAGCTATGTCTGCGACCTATACCGTAGCTCATGGCAATGCTGGATCTTTAACCCACTGAGGGAGGCCAGGGATTGAACCCATGCCCTCATGGATACTATGCGGGTTCCTTATCGCGGAGCCATGATGGGAACTCCCTGTATAAGTCTTATACTCAATACTATCCAAGCCTTTTTTTTTATTGGCCAAACCTATGGCATATGCATCAATGCCAGATCCTTTAACCCACTGCACTGGGCCAGGGATCAAACCTGCACCTCTGCTGTGACCCAAGCCACAGTGCCATCACAGAAACTCCTTAAGACCTTTTCGATGACATACTTCGGTATATTTTGAGTTACTAGATTACTGGACAATATAAACAGCATCATGACTGAAAGAATGCTGGCTTTATATAATACAGTTCTTTTGTTTTATTAATTAAAAATTACAGTGAAACTACAGAGAACAATCTTGTTGTTGCCAAGGGAAAGAGGGAACAGGGGAGGAAAGGACTGGGAGTTTGGGATTAGCAGACGCAAACTATATAGATAAACAACAAGGTCCTACTGTAGAGCACAAGGAACTATATTCAATATCCTACGACAATAATGGAAATGATATGAAAAAAACATAGGAGTTCCCTTGTGGCATAGCAGGTTAAGGATCTGTCATTGTCACTGCAGTAGCTTAGGTCACTACTGTGGCGCGGGTTCAATCCCTGGCCCTGGAACTTCCAGCTGCAGGCATGGCCAAAAAAAAAAAAAGAGAATATATATACATATGTATATTTAAAACATATATATGTTTAGCACAACATTGTAAATCAACTATACTTCAATTTAAAAAAATAGGCGTTCCCATGGTGGCACAGTAAACGAATCTGACTAGGAACCATGAGGCTGCAGGTTTGATCCCCGGCCTCGCTCACTGGGTTAAGGATCCAGCATTGCCGTGGGCTGTGGTGTAGGTTGCAGACGTAGCTTGGATCAGGCATTGCTGTGGCTGTGATGTAGGCCGGCAGCTGTAGCCCTGATTCGACCCCTAGCCTGGGAAACTTCATATGCCGCAGGTACGGCCCTAAAAAGACAAAAAAATAAATAAATAAGGTTTAATTACTGTGAAAATCATTGGTCAGGCCAGTTGAACAACTTTCACTATCTTGGTCTATAAAATTCAAGTAGGTATAGAACTTTTTCACCCACAAGTTAACCTTTCTCAACTTTCATAGCAACCACCAAAATGCCTAACACTTTAAAATAGCTTTCTTCTTCATCACTAACTCTGACCCTCCACTGTTAGCAACCTGGGTACGCTGGGTGTGTTCTTGGATCAGCTGGAGGTAGTGAACTCAGACATGAGTTTACTCAGATGCGGGATATGGGAAACCTGGGTATGCCAGGGACTGTGGCGGGAGACAGCTACACTGCAGAGGAACGCCTCCTCTGCCACCTGTTCTAGCACTGAACTCAAGTGTCCCTTCTGCTGATGACAAAATGAGCACAAGAAAAGGGCACGTATACCCATAATGCCGGACCAGGGATCAAACTGACACTTCCAAAGCGACCCGAGCTGCTGCAGTCGGATTCTTAACCCACTGTGCCACAGCAGGAACTCCCTGATGACATCTGTTTCTAATCTCCAGAAAGTTTAATTCCAATATGTGTGATTTTGAGGGTTTTTTTTTTTCTTTTCGTGCTGAATGAGAGTAGGCTTGTTTAGGTCTCTAGTGGACTCTAGCACTGCTACAAATTGCACAAACTCATGAACTCCTTAATAAGGTCTGATCTCTATTTATACCGTGTAGGATCAGAGGTTCTAGATCCACTTTCCAAATCAGCTTCACCATCACAGCCGATCTTAATATCTCTACCGGCAAAAGTGGGACACTAACTTCTTAAGAGTGCTTAAGGGATATTGAGAAACGTTAAAATGTTCGAAGACTAAAAACGTCTTACAGTTCAATAAGCACATTCTGATTTGTAGCATAATAGAGAAACACACTGTATTACTTTGTTAGTGCTGCCATAACTAAGTACCACAAACTGGGTGGTGTAAACGACAGAAATGTGCTGTCTCACAGTCCTGGAGACTAGAAGTTCAAAACGAAGGTGCTGCAGGGCAGGATTCCTCTGAGGGCTACGAGGGATGGCCAGGTAGGTTCTCTGTCTTGTTTCTTCACACTGTCTACCCTGTATGGGTCTCTGTGTCCAAATTTCCCCTCTTCTGTAAATACACGGGTTCTACTGGATTAAAGTTCACCCTAACGCCTTCACTTTAATTTGATTACCTATGCAAAGACCTTATCTCCAAGCAAGGTTACATTCTGAGATTCTAGGGGTTAAAATATCAACATATGCATTTCTGGTGGACACAATTCAATCTGTAACATATACAGACATGTACATCTGTATGTATATTATATATACATGCATGTATCTATGTTATGTGTGTGTGTGTGTGTGTGTATGTGTATAAAACTAGAACCATCCTTATCAATAATCAAGACCATTTAATTGTACTGGATGTTTTTTATTCCACCTCTAAAGCACCTCATATCCCTATCCCTAGTAATGTGTATTTGTAACACAGTGTACCACATTTTTATTTCTTTCTAGATTCACAATGCAGATCACACATACATATCCATGCTTCACTGCTAAAAAGAGGTGTTTCAAGCCAAGTAGCCCAAAACAAACCTTCAAAACGGCATATTTTCCAATGGAGGTAAAGATTATAGTGTAACCAGCAGGAATGTGCAAGCAGGCAATAATTTAATTTACTAGCTGAGCCAAACCATGATAGTCCACTTTAAAAATATGGAAATTTGAGAAAGTGATACTGTTACAATTGTTAACTATGGAATGCAGGAACATTTCTTTTAAAGTTCAAGTCACACAAATCCATTTCGTATTATTTATTTTTTAAAAGAAATATTTATTCAGCACATTTGGGACTTGAGAGGTTGAAAACGACCGAATCCTTTTTCCTGCTAAGTGTGTGTTAACACCAAATGTAAATTCTATTACGAGGTTCCAATTACCGCAGGACTCTGCCTTCGTGCTGACTTATTTTTATGCATCTCTCAGAAGGAAATACTCATGGTTCAGGTTTCTATGGATGAATGCTTTTCCCCTTATGAAAAGTACAAAGTGCTCCCCTCTTGAAACTTTTAACAAAAGATAAAGAAGTTGTTAGGATTCTTCAAGTGCCTTTGCTCTTTCATTCTGAAAACTTTTAAACAGTTTTTAAAAGATAGGACCTTTGCAAAGGCTTACCTAAAGCAAATCTGTCCTATTAGGTTAAAAATCAGATGACAGCACACAAGATTTTTTTTTTCTTTTTGTTTTTGTTTCTTTGTTTGTTGGCCGTGCCCACAGCATTTGGAAGTTCCCAGGTCAGGGATCGAATCTGAGCCACAGCTATGGCAACACTAGATCCTTCATCCACTGGGCTGGGCTGGGGATGGAAACCACGATGCCACAGAGACCGCCGGATCCTTAACCTGCTGCACCACACCGGGAACTCCTCTTTTTAATTTTTTTATTGTGGTCGATAAAACAACATTTACCATCTTCACCTCTTTGAAGTGTACATACAGTATAGTAGTATAAACTATATGCACGCTGTTGTAAACAGATCTCTGGAAGTTTTTCATCTTGCAAAATGGACACGATAATGACAACTCTCTATTTCCCTCCCCCCAGCGCCTGGTCCCACCATGCTACTTTACGTTTCTAAGACTTTGACTATTTTTTTTCCATTACTTAATGAATTTTATTACAATTATAGGTGTATTTTTTTTTTTTTTAGGGCCATACCTGTGGCATGTGGAAGTTCCCTGGCTAGGGATCTAATCGGAGCTGCCACTGGCCTACACCACAGACACAGCAATGCCAGATCCGAGCCGCGTCTGCAATCTATGCCACAGCTCGTGGACAGATTCTTAATCCACTGAGCAAGACCAAGGACTGAATCCACATCCTCAAGGATAGTAGTGAGGTTAGTAACCCACTGAGCCACAACGGGAACTCCTTTGACTATTTCAGATACCTCATGTGAGTGGAATCATGCAGTATATATTTATCTTTTTGTCCTGCCTTATTTCACTTTTCACTTGGTACAATGTCCTCAAGCTTCAACTACGTTGCATCAGGTGACAAGATTTCCCTCCTGTTAAGTTCAAATCACATTCTATGGCATTTATATACCCTATTTTCTTCATCCATTTATCAACTGATGAACATTTAGGTTGCTTCCAATTCTTGGCTTATGAGTTATGCTGCAGTGAACACGGATGTGAAGCTATCTCTTTGAGACACTGTTTTCAATTTTTTTGCATACAGACCCAGAAGTAGGACTGCTGGATCTTATGACAACCCCATTCTTGATTTTTTTCAAGGAGCCTTCATACTGTTTTCCACAGCAGTTGCTCCATTTTATAATTCCACCAAGAGTGCACAAGCGTTCTAATTCCTCCACATCCTTACCACCACCTGTTATTTTCTGATTATTTGATAATGTCACCAAATGGATGTGATGTGATTCCCACTGTGGCTTTAAATTGCATTTTTCTAATGATTATTTGAGGTTCAACAACTTTTTATTTTTTTGGCCATTTATATATCCTCCTTGGAAAAAAGGGCTATTAAAGTCCATTTTCCACTTTTTTTTTAATTTTTAGGGCCATACCCACAGCATATGGAAGTTCTCAGGCTAGGTGTTGAATTGGAGCCACAGCTGCTGGTCTCCACCACAGCAACAGCAACACCAGATCTGAACCATGTCTGTGACCTACACCACAGCTCATAGCAAAGCAGGATCAATAAGCAGGGCCAGGGATCGAAAATGCATCCTCATGGACACTAGTAGGGTTCATTACCAATGAGCCACAACAGGAACACCCCATTTTCCACTGCTCAACTGTACTGTTTTTTATTCTTTATTATGGATATGAAGCCCTCGATCGGATATACAATTTGCAAATATTTTCTCCCATTCTGTAGGCTGCCTTTTTGCTGAGTTGTTTCCTTTGCTGCACAGACTTTAGGTTTGACGTAGTGTCATTTGTCTATTATTGCTTCTGGTGCTTGTGTTTTCCATGTTACATCCATAATAATTGGGGAGTTCCCATCATGGCTCAGCAGAAATGAATCTGACTAGCATCTATGAGGACACAGGTTCAATCTCTGGCCTTGCTCAACAGGTTAAGGATCTGGCATTGCCATGAGCTGTGGTGTAGGTTGCAGATGTGGCTTGGATCCTGTATTGCCGGGGCTGTGGCACAGGCCAACGGCTGCAGCTCCTATTCGACGTCAGCCTGCGAACTGCCATATGTCACAGGTGCAGCCTTAAAAAAAAAAAAAAGACAAAAAGAAATAACAATTGCCAAGTCCAGTGTCATAAGGCTATTTCCCAATGTTTTCTTCTAGGAGATTCAGGTCTTACATTTAGGCCTTTTTTCTATTTTTTTTTATTGAGGTACAGTTGGTTTATAATATTGTTTTAGTTTCAGGTATACAGCAAAGTGATTCAGTTATATTTTTTTTCAGATTAGTTTCCATTACAGGTTATTACAAGATATTGAATATAATTCCCTGTGATATACAGTAAATCCCGGTTGCTTATGTACTTTATGTAAGTAGTTTATATCGCTAAGGCAAGCTCCAAATTTCTCTTTCTCCCCTTCCTTTCCCCTTCAGTAACTATAACTTTGTTTCCTATGTCTGTAAGTCTCTTTCTGATTTGTATACATATTTACTTGCATTGTTTTTTAGATTACACATTTAATTGATAAAATATAATATTTGTCTTTGTCTGACTTACTTCATTAAGTATAATATTCCCTAGGTCCATCCATTTTGCTACAAATGGCAGTATTTCACTTTTGGCTGAGTAATATTCCATTGCATGATATATATATCACCTCTTCTTAAGCCAGCCTTCTACTGATGAGCACTTGGGTTGTTCTGGTTGTTTTGGCTATTGTAAATAGTGCTACAGTTAACACTGGGGTACACGTTTCTTTCTGAATCAGTTTTCATCTTTTCCAGACATATACCTAGGAATAGGATTCCTGGATTGTACAGTAGCTCTATTTTTAGTTTCTTATATAGTTGCTCTATTTTTAGATTTTTACTGTTTCCCATAGTGGCTCTATCAATTTACATTCCCAACAACAGTGTAGAAGGGTTCCCTTATCTCTACACCTTCTCCAGAATTTATTATTTTCAGACTTTCTGATGGTAACGATTCTGACCAGTGTGAGACACCTCACGGCAGTTTTGATTTGCATTTCTCTAATAATTAGCAATGTTGAACATCTTTTCACATGCTTGTTGTACATCTATATGTCTTCTTTGGAGAAATGTTTATTTTAGGTATTCTGTCCATATTTCAATTGAGTTGTTATTTTTGCTCAAGTTGTAGAAGCTGTTTGCAGATTTTGGAAATTAAGTCCTTGTCAGTTGCCCTGTTTGCGAATATTTTCTCCCAGTCCATAGGTTGTCTTTTCATTTTGTTTACCGTTTCCTTTGCTGGGAGAAAGTTTTTACGTTTGATTATGTCCATTTGATTGCTTTTGCCTTGGGAGATAGAGCTAGAAAATTATAGAAAATATTTCTACAATTTATGTCACAGAATGTGCTGCCTATGTTCTCTTCTAGGAGTTTTATGCTATCACATTTTATAATCAGGTCTTTAAACCATTTTTAGATTTTTATATACGTGTGAGGAAGTTTGCTAATCTCATTGATTTATATGTAGCTGTCCAGCTTTCTCCAACACCACTAGTTTTTTTTTTTCTCCCCATTGCTTAATGAATTTTATTACAATTATAGGTGTATAGAAATCATCACAACTCAATTTGATAGCATTTCCGTCCCAAACCCTCAGTGCATCCCCCCATTCCCCAGACGGTCTTATTTGGAAACCATAGGTTTTCCAAAGTCTGTGAGTCATTGTCTGTTCTGCAAAGAAGTTCACTGTGTCTTTTTAGTTTCCACATGTAAGTGGTAGCATTTGATGTTGCTGTCTAACTGTCTGACTGGTTTCACATCGCACGATAATTTCTAGGTCCATCCATGTTGCTATAAATGTTGTTATTTCGTTCCTTTTAATGGCTGAGTAATATTCCATTCTGTATATGTACATATCTTCCCTATCCACTCCTCTGTCGATGGGCATTTAGGGTGTTTCCATGACCTGGCTATTGCATAGAGTGCTGCAATGAACACTGGAGTACATGTGTCTTTTCGAGTCATGGTTTCCTCTGTATAGATGCCCAGGAGTGGGATTGCTGAATCAAATGGTAATTCTATTTTGAGTTTCCTGAGGAATCTCCATACTGTTTTCCACAGTGGTTGCACCAATTTGCATTCCCACGAACAGTGTAATAGGGATCCTTTTTCTCCACACCCTCTCCAGCACTTACTATTTGTAGACTTTTTGATGATGGCCGGTGTAAGGTGGTACCTCATAGTGTTTTTGATTTACATTTCTCTAATACTGAGTGATGTTGAACATCTTTTCATGTGTTTTTTGGCAATCTGTATGTCTTCTTTGGAGAACTGTGTGTTTACAGACCTTCTGCCCATTTTTCGATGGGGTTGTTTTTGTTTTTGTTTTTGTTTTTGGTATTGAGCTGTAGGAGGTGTTTGTTGGAGATTAATCCCTTCTCAGTCGATTCATTTGCAAATATTTTCTACCATTCTGTGGGTTCTCCTTTCGTTTTGTTTAGAGTTTCCTTTGCTGTGCAGAAACTTGGAAGTTTAATTAAGTCCCATTTATTTATTTCTCTTTTTATTGTTCTTACTCTGACAGATGGATCTGAGCAGATGTTGCTATCATTTATGTCAGAGAGTGTTTGGCCTCTTTTCCTCTAAAAGTTTTATAGCACCTGGTCTTATATCTAGATCTTTAATCCATTTTGAGTTTATTTTTGTGCATGGTGTTAGGAAGTGTTCTAGTTTCATTTTTTTACATGTGGCTGTCCAGTTTTCCCAGTACCACTTATTGAAGAGGCTGTCTTTTCTCCAATGTATATTCTTGCCTCCTTTGTCATAGATTAGTTGACTATAGATGCGTGGGTTTAATTCTGGTGTTTCTATCCTGTCCACTGATCTATATTTCTGTCTCTGTGCCAGTACCACACGGTTTTGATGACTGTAGCTTTGTAGTAGAATCTGAAGTCAGGGAGCCTGATTCCTCCAGCTCCATTTTTCTTTTTCAGGATGTCTTTGGCTATTCTGGGTCTTTTGTGCTTCCAAACAAACTTGAAAATATTTTGTTCTAGTTCTGTGAAAAAGGTACTTGGTAATTTGATAGGGATTGCATTGAATGTGTAGATTGCCTTGGGTAGTACAGTCATTTTGATAATATTGACTCTTCCAATCCAAGAGCATGGTTTGTCTTTCCATCTGTTCATGTCATCCTGGATTTTTTCATCAGCATCTTACAGTTTTCAGAGTACAGGTCTTTTGTAGGTTTATTCCTAAGTATTTGATTCTTTTTGATGTGATGGTAAATGGGATTGCTTCCCTAATTCCTCTTTCTGATCTTTCATTGTTAGTATAAAGAAATGCAGTTGATTTCTGTGTATTAATTTCGTATCCTGAGACTTTGCCAAATTCATTGATGAGCTCTAACAGTTTCCTGGTAGAGTCTTTAGGATTCTCTAGCTATAGTATCATGTTATGTGCAAATAGTGATAGTTCTACTTCTTCCTTTCCAATTTGGATTCCTTTTATTTATTTTACTTCTCTGACTGCTGTGGCTAGGATTTCCAGAACTATGTTGAATAGCAGTGGCAAGAGTGCACATCCCTGTCTTGTTCCTGATCTCAGTGGGAATTCTTTCAGCTTTTCACCAATGAGGATGATGTGAGCTCTAGGTTTGTCATAGATGGGCTTTATGTTGAGCTGGATCCCTCTATGCCCACTTTCTGAAGGGTTTTTATCAGAAATGAGTGCTGGATTTTGTCAAAGGCTTTTTCTGCATGTATGGAGAGGATCATATGGTTTTTATTCTTCAGTTTGTTAACGTGGTGTATCACACTGATTGATTTACGGATATTGAAGAATCCTTGCATTCCTGGGATAAATCCCACTTGATCGTGGTATACAATCCTTTTGATGTATTGTTGGATTCGATTGGCTAGTATTTTGTTGAGGATTTTTGCATCTATGTTCATCAATAAGACTGGTCTGTAATTTTCTTTTTTTGTGGTATCTTTGTCTGGTTTTGGTATCAGGGTGATGGTTGCCTCATAGAATGAGTTTGGGAGTGTCCCCTCTTCTGCAATTTTTTGGAAGCGTTCCAGAAGAATAGGTGTTAGCTCTTCTCTAAATGTTTGATAGAATGCACCTGTGAAGCAATCTGGTCCTGGACCTTTGTTTTTTGGAAGTCTTTTAATCACAGTTTCAATTTCAGAACCTGTGATTGGTCTATTCATATTTTCTATTTCATCTTGGTTTTCTCTGGGAAGATTGCACTTTTCTAAGAATGTGTTCATTTCTTCTAGGTTTTCCACTTTATTGTCATATAGTTGCATATAGCAGCCTCTTATGATCCTCTGTATTTCTGTGATGTCTGTTGTTACATCTCCTTTTTCATTTCTAATTTTATTGATTTGTGTCCTCTCTCTTTTTTTCTTGATAAGTCTGGCTAAGGATTTATCAATTTTGTTGATCTTTTCAAAGAACCAGCTTTTAGTTTCATTGATCTTTTCTATGGTTTTCTTCGTTTCTATTTCATTGATTTCTGCTCTGATCTTTATGATTTCTTTTCTTCTACTAACTTTAGGTCTTGTCCTTCCCTCTCTAGCTGCTTTAGATGTAAAGTTAGGTTGTTTATTTGAGCTTTTTCTTGTTTCCTGAGGTAGGCTTGTATTGCTATCAACTTTCCTCTTAGAACTGCTTTTGCTGCATCCCAGAGGTTTTGGAGTATCGTCTTTGCTGTCATTTGCTTCTAGGTATTTTTTAATTTCCTCTTTGATTTCTTCAGTGATCCATAGGTTGTATAGTGTAGCATGTTGTTTAGTCTCCATGTGTTTGTACTTTTGGCCATTTTTTTCTTGTTGATTTCCAGTCGTATAGCATTGTGGTCAGAGAAGCTGCTTGATATGATTTCAATTTTCTTAAAGTTACTGAGGCTTGATTTGTAGCCAACAATGTGATCAATCTTAGAGAATGTTCCACACGCACTTGAAAAGAATGTGTATTCTGTTGCTTTTAGATGCAATGTCCTATAAATATCTATTAAGTCCATCTGATCTAATGCTTCATTCAGAGCCTGTGTTTCCTTATTGATTTTCTGTCTGGATGACCTATCCATTGCTGTAAATGGGGTGTTAAAGTCCCCCACTATGCTTGTGTTATTGTTGATTTCTCCTTTTAAGGTTGTTACCAGTTGCCTTATATATTGTGGTGATCCTATGTTGGGTGCCTAGGTATTTAAAATTGTTATATCTTCTTCTTGGATTGATCCTTTGATTATTATGTAGTGCCCTTCCCTGTCTCTTAAAATGTTCTTCATTTTAAAGTCTATTTTGTCTGATAGGAGTATTGTTACTCCGGCTCTCTTTTGATGCCCGTTTGCATGGAATATTTTCTTCCAACCTCTCACTTTCAATTTTTATGTGTCCCTAGAAGTGAAGTGGGTCTCTTGAAGACAGCATA
The DNA here is from genome assembly GCA_004024745.2 of Catagonus wagneri. Taxonomy (NCBI): domain Eukaryota; kingdom Metazoa; phylum Chordata; class Mammalia; order Artiodactyla; family Tayassuidae; genus Catagonus; species Catagonus wagneri. The sequence continues at coordinate 26,822,975 of PVHT021183726.1, forward strand.
TAAATGGGTCTTGTTTTTGTATCCATTCAGCTAGTCCATGTCTTTTGATTGGGGTATTCAGTCCATTAACATTTAAGGTAATTATTGATATGTATGTTCTTATTGCCATTACATTAACTGTTTGGGGTTTTTGTTGCTCTTTTTTCTTCCCTTATTCTCTTGTTGTCTCCTCTCACAAGATGACTACCTTTAACATTGTATTTGAGTTGATTTTTCTTATTTGTTTGTGTATCAACTGTAGATTTTTGGTTTACAGTTACCCTGAAGTTTTGATATAGGAGTCTATAGACAAATGAGATTGTTTTAAGTTGTTGGTTTCTTAATTGCAAGTGCATCTCCAGTGTCCTGAATTTGTGCTCTCTTCTCACGGTTTTGGTAGCATTATTGTGCATGGATGATTTAGTATCTTTACTATATGTATGTCTTTACTGGTGAGCCTTGTCATTTGTGGTGTTTTTGTTTCTGTTTGTGGCCTTTTCTTTCTGCCTAGAGAAGTTTCTTTAGTATCTGTTGTAAAGCTGGTTTAGTGTTGCAGAAATCTATTAGCTTTTGCTTCTCGGTAAAGGTTTTGATCTCTCCTTCAAATCTGAATGAGAGCCTTGCTGGGTAAAGTAATCTTGGTTGGAAGTTTTTCCCTTTCAGCACATTAAGTATATCATGCCACTCCCTTTTGGCCTGCAGAGTTTCAGCTGAAGAATCTGCTGATAACCTTATCGGAGTTCCCTTGTATGTCATTTCTTTTCCCTAGCTGCTTTCAATATTTTCTCTCTGTCTTTAATTTTGGTCATGTTGATTAATATGTGTCTCAGGGTGTTCCTTCTTGGGTTTATTTTATATGGTACTCGTTGCACTTCCTGGATTTGACTGAGTGGTTCCTTTCCCATGTTAGGGAAGTTTTCAGCTATTATCTCTTCGAATATTTTTTCTGTCCCCTTCTCTCTCTCTCTTCGCCCTCTGGCACCCCTATAATACAGATGTTGGTGCATTTAACATTATCCCAGAGTTCTCTGAGACTCTCCTCACTTCGTTTCAATCTTTTATCTCTTTTCTCTTCTGCATTAGTGATTTCCACTAATCTGTCCTCCACCTCACTGATTCGTTCTTCTGCCTCCTGTATTCTACTGTTGGCTGCTTCTAATGAATTTTTTATTTCAGTTATTTTATTTTGTATCTCTTCTTAATTTTTACTGCTTGTATTTCTTTGCTCAGTGTTTCCTGTAAATTATCAGTCTTTGCCTCCAGTTTATTTCCAATGTTTTGCATCATCTTCAGCATCAACAGTCTAAAGTCTCCTTCTGGGAGGCTGATAATCTCATCACCGAGCTGTTTTTCTGGGCTTTTTTCTTCCTCCCTTAGCTGAGTTATAGTCTTCTGTCTTTTTGTTTTTTATAGGTTTTTGGTGTGGTGACCTTTTTGCTGACAGTAGAGTTGTAGCCTCTCTTAGTTCTGGTGTTTGCCACCCCTGTGGCTAAAGTTGGTGTGTGTTGGGGGGGAATTGCTGTAGGCTTCCTGATGGGAGGGACTGGTGCCTGCCCACTGGTAGGTGGGGTTGATTCCTATCCCTCTGATGGGTGGGGCTTTGTCTCTGGATGAGATTAGAGGCTGGCTGTGTGCCTGAGGGGTCTTTAGGCAGCCTATTTACTGATGGGTGGGGCTGTGGTCCCACCTGGATTATTGTTTGGCCTGGGGCTTCTCAGCGCTGATGGGAGGGGCCAGATTTTCCCAAAAATGGCCACCTCCAGAGAAATGCAGACTGATTAAAATTCCTGAGAGCTTCACCTCCAATGCCCTTCCCCCACAACAAGCCACAGTCATCCCTGTTTTCCCAGGAGATCCTCCAAGAACTGCAGTCAGGTTCCACCCAGATTCCTATGGAGACTTTGCTTTGCCCTGGGACCCAGTGCACGTGAAAGTCTGTGTGCGCCTTTCAAGAATGGGATCTCCTCTTTTCCCCAGTCCTGTGGAGCTCCTGCACACAAGCCCCACTGGCCTTCAATGCCAGATGCTCTGGGGGCTCTTTCTCCCTGTACCAGATCCCCAGGTGTGGGGATTTGACGTGGGGCTCAGAACTCTCAGTCCTATAGCTGAGCCTCTGTGATACAGTTACTTTCCAGTCCGTGGGGCTTCCCACCTGGGAGGTATGGGGTTGCTTCTATCACGTAATCACCCCTCCTACCTCTTGATGTGGTCTCCTCTTTGTCTTCTGGAGTAGAATATCGTTTTTGGAAGTTTACAGTCCATTTGGTT
>PVHT021183726.1:26828919-26933964 GCA_004024745.2 Catagonus wagneri
TTATCTTTTGTTTTTCTTACCTAACTGCTGTAACTAGGATTTCCAATACTAAGCTGAATAGAAATGGTGAAAGTTGGCATCCTTTCCTTGTTCCTGAATTTAGTAGGAAAGCTTTCAGCTTTTAACCATTAAGTGCTATGTTGGCTGTGGGTTTGTCATGAATGGTTTTTATTACATTGAGATATGTTCCCTCTATACACACTCTTTGGGGAGTTTTTAGGGGAGAGTTTTTATCATGAATGGATGCTGAATTTTGTCAAATGCTTTTTCTGCATCTGTTGATCATGTGGCCTTTGTCTTTCCTTTTGTTAATGTGGTGTATCACACTGATTAACTTGCATACACTGATCCATCCTTGAGAATCCGGAACGACTCCAACTCGATCCCAGTGTATGATCTTTTTTTATGTATGGTTGGATTTGGTATGCCAAAATTTTGTTGAAGATTTTTGCATCCATATTTATCAAGGATATTGGCCTATCATTTTGTTAATTTATAGTATCTTTATCTGATTTTTGTATCAGGGTTAACAGTGGCTTCATAGAAGGAATTTGGGAGCATTCCCTTCTCTCAATTTTTTGGAAGAGTTTGAAAAAGACAAGTGTAACTTCTTCTTTGTATGTTTGGTAGAATTCCCCTGTGAAGCCATCCAGTCTTGGACTTTTGTTTTTAGGGAGTTTTTAATTACAGATAATATTTAACTTCTAGTGGATGTCTTTTTTTTTTTTTCTTGCCTGATTGTTTCAGGTAGGAGTTTCAGTACTATTTTGAATAGAAGTAGTGAGAGTGGGCATCCTTTCCTAGTTCCTGATCTTGGAGGAAAAGCTTTCATTTTTCAACAACTGAGTGATATTAGCTGTGCGCTTTTTGTATATGTCCTTTATTACATTGAGGTAACTTCATTCTACTGTGTTTGTTGTACATTTTTATCATGAAAGGATGTTGAATACTGTCAAATATTCTTTGTATTAATTGAGATGTTCATGTGGTTTTTTTCTTCACTCTGTTAATATGGTATATTACACTGACTAATTTTCATATGTTGAACCATTCTTGCATTCCAGGAATAAATCCCACTTGGATATAATGTGTAATCCTTTTAACTTGTTATTGGATTGTTTCCTAATATTTTATTGAGGAGTTTTGCGTCAATATTCATCAAGAATATTGGTCTGTAGCTTTTTTTCTTGTAAAAATCAAATCTTTTTTGTAAAAACTGAAAGCTTTGATTTTGACATCAGTATAAGGGGACTTCATGGATTGAGTTGAGCAGTGTTTCCTCCCCTTCAATCTTTAGGAAGAGTTTGAGGACTGGTATCAATTCTTCTTTAAATGTTGGGATCATTCTCCAGTGAAGTCATCTGGTTCTGGACTCTTCTTTGTAGAAAAGTTCTTGATTACTGATTCTATTATTCTAGAAATTTACCCATTTCTTCCAGGCTATCCAATTTATTGGCATAAACTTGTTCACAGTAGTCTTTTATGATCCTTTTATCTCTGTGGACACACTTGTAATGTTTCCTCTTTCATTTCCGATTTTTGTTAGAGTGTCTTTTTCTTAGTCTAGCTCAGACCTTTTCAATTTTATTGATCTTCTCAAGGAATCAACTCTTAATTTCCCTGATTTTTTTTCTATTGTTTTCCTATCCTCTATTTCATTGTTTTCTGCTCTAGTCACATGAGTTGTAAAGTTAGGATGTTGATTTGAAATATTTTTTTCTTAATGAGGCACTTATCACTATAAACTTTCCTCTTACTACTGCTTTTGTCACATCCCACAGTTTTTGTATGTTGCATTTTCATTTCATTTTGTCTCAAGATATTTTCTAATTTCCCCCGTATTTTCTTCTTTGATCCACTGATTGTTCAGTAGTATGTTGTTTAATTCTACATATTTGACAGTTTTTCAGTTTTGTTTTTCTGGGGGTTTTGGGGCTACTGATTTCTAGTTTCATTCCATTAAGATCAGAAAAGATACTTGTTATGACTTCAATTTTCTTAACTTTATTAATACAAGTTTTCTGTTCAACATATGATCTATCTTAGAGAATGGTATATGCACACTTACGAAGAATGTGTATTCTGCTGTTCTTGAGTAGAGTGTTCTATATTTTTCTGTTAGGTCCAATTGGCATAGAATATTGTTCAAATCCCCTATTTCCTTGTAAACCTTCTACCTGGTTGATCTACCCCTTATTGAAAGACATGGGTTGAAATATCATACCATTATTGTGTTACTGCCTATTTATTCCTTTAATTCTGTCAGTGTTTGCTTCATATAATTGGAGGCTTTGAGGTCAGATGCATATATTTTAGTTGTATACCATCTTAGGGAATTGAGTCTTTCACATTATATAATGACCTTCTTTGTTTCTTATGACAGATTTTTGACTCAAAGTTTATTTTGTCTGATATAAGTACAACTACCCTACTCTCTTTTGGTTGCTATCTGCATGGAATCCTTTTTTCTATCCTTTCACTTGCAGCCTGTGTATGTCCTTACAACTAAAGTGAGGCTCTGAGAGGCAGAATATAATTGGCCTTTTTTTCTCCATTCAGTGACTCTATGTCTGCTGATTGGGGATGTTAATCTGTTTACATTTAAAGTAACTACTAATAGGGAAGGACTTACTATTGCCATTTTGGTAACTGTTTTCTGTTTTTGTCTTGTCAGTACCTTGTCTTTCTTTTTCTCTCTTACTGCCTTTGTGTTTCACCACTGATTTTCTTTTTTTTTTCTGATATTCTTATAGACATGTTTTGACTCCTTTCTCACTTTCTTTTGTGCATCTTCTATAGGTATTTTTTTTTAGCAGAGAGCTTTATATTTTCATATACTTTAGTGATGATGAACTCCCTCAGCTTCTTTATCAAGGAAGCTCTTTATTTCTCCTTCACTTCTAAAGGACAGTTTTGCTGAATACAGCATTCTTGGTGGGTAGGGTGTTTTTTTTTTTTTCTTTCAGCACTCTGAATAGATCATCCCACTCCCTTTTAACCTACAATGTTCTTGCTGAGAAATCTGCTCATAATCTTATAAGAGCTCCCTTGTAACATAATGAGTTAATTTTATCTTGTTGCTCTCAAGAGTCTCTTTGATTTTTGATTTTTTGATCCTACTGTGTGGACTTCTTTGAGTTCATCCTATTTGGAGTCTCTTAAGATTCTTGAATTTGGATGTTCACTTCCTTCCTTAGATTTGGGAGTTTCCTGTTATTATTTCTTCAAGAAGCTAGCTGCTTATCACTGTCTTCTCTTCAGGGACTCTCATGTAGTATATATTGGTCCATCTGACAGTGTACAATAAGTCCACTTAGGCTTTTTTCACTTTCCTCATTTTTTTTTCCTTTCATTCTTTTGATTAAATAATTTCAATGAACTGTCTTCAAATTCACTGATTCTTCTTTCTTCTGCTTGATCAAGTCTGTAGTTGATTCCCTCTAGTGAATTTTTCAATTCAGTTATTGTATTCTTCAGCTCCAGAATTTCTGTTGGTTCTTTTGTATAGTTTCTCTTTGTTGATATCTCATTTAGTTCATATATGGTGCTCCTTATTTTATTTACTGTGTTTTCTTGCTACACAGTGAGTTTCTTTAAGATGATTATTTTGAATTCTTTGTCAGATAATTCACACATCTCTATTTGTTTAGAGGCAGTTCCTGAAGATTTATTCTGTTACTTTGATTGGGCCATGTTTTCCTGCTTTATAGTGTGCCTTGTTATTTACATTGTTATTTTTGTTGAGATTTTTACATTAAAAAAAAAAAAAACAGCCACCTCTCCCAGTCTTTATAAATTAGCTTTGTACAGAGGAAGACTTCCATAAATCAGCCCAGCTAGAGATCCTGAGGGCTCTTCAAACCTTTTACAAGCATGCATTGTGTGTGTAATTTTCCAATTAGGAAGGTCTGCTGGCTTCTTTTTCATTGCAATTTAGTCTCTTGCTCCCTCTGATGTCTGTCTATAGTACTGCAGGTTCTTGGGCACTGCCACAGACTGCTGAGGTCTCTTTAGTTCTCAAAAGCCTCCAAAGTATGCCAGTCCCCATCAGCACTCCAAGTCAGGTAAAATAGAAACCAATCCCTCAGATAGTTTCCAAAAAAGCTGGGATATTGAATATCTGTTCCAGTATTCTCTTTCCCTTCCAAAGGAGAAGAAGCACACTGGGCTTTTTCTCTCAACTGCTAGATTTGCCAGGTTGAGAAAAGGGCTGACATAGGTTAAACCAAACTGTTTTTCTGACCCGCTTCAATGCAGCTGTTCTTTGAGCTTACCTGCACATTCTCATAATAAGTTTTTGAACAGAATATTGCTGTTAGGTCAGTGTTTCTGGGGGGGAGAATTCTGCAGCTTCCTACTCCCCCCATCTTTCTGACCACAGACAGGTTCATTTCTTAATCTCACATTACAGCAAACTTAACAGAAAGAGACACAATAGAAGTCAGCTAGAATTACAGAAAAGACTTTTCTTTGATTTAGAACAAAAACTATGAAACATTTTAAACATCCTTGCCTATCTCTCTCTTTCTGAAATTTCTTTTGCATTTAAAGTATATAAACGTAGTGTACATGACATCTCACTTCCATTAAACTTCATCTCTGATTCTATTCAGGCTATAGTAAATCACTCTGTGCATGTGTAAACCCCCTTTGTGCTGATAGTGCCTCATCTCAGGCTTACATCAGACAGATTTCTCACCTTCTGCTCTGGGAGGTTTTTTTGGATGCCTGCAAATGCGAGTAGGTGTCACATGTATGTAACCCAGAAGTACAGGGGAATCAAACCACAAGGGGCAACCTGCAATCCTCTTTAAAGAGGGACAGAAGCTAACAGACAAATAATTCTTTGAGTTCCTTAGATGGATATTTTAGTGATGTAGACCCCCGGACTCACCAAAAATAGCAATCACCCTCAGAGGTAACCAACTCAATTACGCATCACTATATTGACTCTGCCTTCTTCTTCCCCATGTGACTCTCCTTATCCCCTCAATTCCTCTCTTGGGAGCACTTCCCAAATAAACTAGCTATCACAAGCCCTTACTTTGTAGGATAGAGGTAGGCAAACCCAGATTAAGAGGCACACTAAGTAAATATGAACTTATTCTACGGGATTTCCTTTCATTTAATATTATGAACTTCAAATAGATTTCCTCTCTTCCACTAAATTGTATTCCTCTTAAAGGCAAAAGGCATCATTATGCAGTCCCATTACATGACCTAATATTTTAACACATACAATAATTTCCCACCATATTTTTCAAATAGCCTCATTATCTCTGAAGAATTTTTAATGAGAGACAATTTTCACAAGCTTGGAAGTTAATCATTTATGCAGAACTTCCTTCAAATTCAAATCCGTTTTTATAATGCTTTTTCTCAAGTCTATTTGCTTTGTCTTGGTGAAATAAACTTTCCATAGATAATGCATCCCAGATGTCCATTCACTGATAGTAAATATATTTCTGAAGGCAATCTTTCTGTTTATGTGACAGTATGACTACCAGCAATGTTTAACTAAATTATAGATCCTTTTAAAAAAAAAATAAAACTCTATAGATCTATGCTAGCCTTGGGTTTCTGTTTCCCATTTTAAAATTTTTTTAATTTAAGAAAAACATTCCCCCTGGATCAAAATAAACATTTCTTTATATGACTGCTCCTGCCATGCTGAAGCTAAACATATATCTTTCCTGACTTTTTAAAATTAAATTTTATAGGAGCTCCTTGATGGCCTAGTGGATAAGGACTCAGTGTTGTCCCTGCTGTGGCTCAGGTCACTGCTGTGGGTTGGCTTTGATCCCTGCCCAGGGAACTTCCACATGCTGGGAAACAGCAAAAAAAAAAAAAAAAAATCACTATAATCAAGCAACTTACGAGATAATAAAAGCTTGCCAAAATACTGACTTTGTTTGAATGGCATTTCAAAGGCTCAGAATATGGTAAAGGGATCAATTCAAAGCATACAAGCTTTAGTAGTATTCTGTACAAGAGAATTATTGTGTTAGTTCTCAGTAACCAACAAGCAAGTAAAATAATTCTGAAAATACTTAAAATCTGGACATGCAGATGTCTTTTTAATTGAGATTTTACTCTAACGAACATTATTATGCTTCCCTGCTACATTTCTCTAGTGGTTTACATGACAGATATAAACCCTAGCTCATGAAACTTGATCACTGGACACGCTGGCAAAGGAGGAAGGAAACTGTGACAAAAAGATGCTCCTTGGGGAAGCACACGCTCTCCTTTGTTCATCTAACACAGTATGTCAACACTAATAAGTCTAAATTATGGTTTACACTGTCATTCCTGCTCAATTACTGCAGAGAACCTTAAATTAGCTACCATCTAGCCCACAGAATATGGAGCACTGGAAAGCTGACTGCCAAGATGTCAAAGCAGAGCTTGTGGTCAGCTGTCCTGGGAATACTTGGTTCTCCAGAGATACTCCAACTGTCTTCACTCCACCATCTTCCCCATTTGTTGTGAATGTTCATGTATGTGGTTCAGATCGAGGCAAATTCCTACCAAAACTACTCATGGATATAGAGCTGAGTCAGCCTCTAATACCACATGCCAAGGACTGTTGGGTTGGTACTGTATACTGTGCAAAAGATTCAGAATACTGGAGCTGGAAAGGCTTTTAGGGGAGTTCTGATACAAACCCTAAGAAGTTAAATGACTTGTACAAGGTGACAGCGTCAATGGAAAGACCAGGTCATGAATTCAAGCTACCCTGAGTTCCTAGTCACCCACTCTGCTGCGAGGAGTAGTTTATTTCCCTCTAACCCAAGATACCTCAATGAGTACCCTAGTGCAATGAATAAACTAACATCAAAAAAAAAAAAATGCTTACTGGGAGATGCTTTAAAATCATAGGTATTATTCTAAGAATAAGATAATCTGTAACCAAATAAATCGAAATATTATACTCACCTTGACAAATTTCAATTTATAGAGCTAATCTAGATCAGATACAGACATAAATTATCCAACATTAGCCTCACTTGAATTGAGTTTTGCATGGCCTCATTCAAAACACCACACTAATGTACTATCACTAATAATACAACATTTTAACACAGCCCTTAGACCAAGGATGAAGAAATATACCTGGCATGTGCAAAGTTACTCTGTCTTACTTACTAATGTAAGGCAGAATCATTTGGTGTTTAAGGCCAAGCATATGCCCTAGCTTTAAAGTTCCAGTCTAGGAGTTCCCACTGTGGCTCAGCAGTAACAAACACGGCCATGTAGCCATGAGGATGCGGGTTTGATCCCTGCACTCAGTGGGTTAAGGATCCAGCACTGCCATGAGCTATGCTATACCAAAGACGTGGTTCAGATCCTGCGTTGCTGTGGCTGTGGCATAGACAAGCAGCTGTAGCTCTGAATCAACCCCTAGCCTGGGAACTCCCATATGCTGCATGTGCTGCCCTAAAAAGCAAAAAATAGTTATGCAAATAAATAAAATAAAGTTCCAATCTATGCCAGGTCCACCAGGCCAAAATGGTACAGGCTTTAACCCAGATGCATCATGGGCCATTAACTCTATAAACACACACAGGTATTTTCACAGCACTAGGCTAGAGGCTGCAAATGAGTATGAGGTGAATTTGAAATCTATAGACCATGTACAGAGCACCAACTACAGGCCAACTCTGTATATATTTTCATATAACCTTCACAGTAACTGTATTCTATTATTCCCATTTCACAAAGGAAGAAAGAAAATTTAACCAAAGCTAGCAGAAGGCAGCACTTTGGAACGTCTGCATTCTCACGGAGAATTCTAACCCACCTCTGTGCCTACCCAACATCCTTCGGCATGTCAGAAGGCAACTGAGGGAAGCACTACAACCTTTTCTGGAGTACAGTTTATCATCTTAGGCTCAGATGTGAGATGTCTCCATGCTATGGAAGAGCTTTGACTCTACAACAACCCGAAGAGGAAAACTAGTACCTAGATCCACTCAGAATTCCAAAAAGAAAGCCAGGCTCCCTATTTAAGGAATTTATCGTGTTTCTGTCTGTAAGACACCTTTCCAGATAGCATCTGCGGGGGGTACAGCTCAGGGGTAGAGCATCTGACTGTAAATAGCATCTGTATCTCATGGGTAGCTGCATGAGAGGCTGAGATGATTAAATAAGCATAAAGCACCATGAAAAGTGTCTCACACATAGTAAGTGCTCGATTAAAGATGGCTGCTGCTTTCTAAATCACCACCATTCTTCAGTATCCATATTCCTCAAAAATTTTTCCTTGGAATATAATTTCAAAGAGAAAAAAAAGTCACGTAATTCACATTCACTATTTAGTGGTCTATAATTGCAAAAAAAATTTTTTTGATCAAATGTACCATTATTTAACCATAAAATCATAATTCTGGAAACTGCTTAGAAATACAAAAATATTTAATATATTAGATTAACGCTGAATACAAAACATCAGTCAATGCTACAACAGCAGCTACAGAAACTATGCAAATAGTTAAGGACTGTATTAACAAGAACCTACTGTGGAGTTCCCGTCGTGACTCAGTGGTTAACGAATCCGACTAGGAACCATGAGGTTGTAGGTTCGATCCCTGGCCTCGCTCAGCGGGTTAAGGATCCGGCGTTGCCATGAGCTGTGGTGTAGGTTCCAGACGCAGCTCAGATCCCGCGTTGCTGTGGCTGTGGTGAAGGCCAGCGGCTACAGCTCCTGTTAGACCCCCAGCCTGGGAACCTCCATATGCCGCAGGTGCGGCCCTAGATAAGGCAAAAAGACAAAAAAAAAGAACCGAACCTACTGCATAGCACAGGAGAAGCTACTCAATAGTTTTTAACAACCTATATAGAAAAAAAGAATGGATATATTTATATGTATGACTAAGTCACTTTGCTGTACACCTGAAATTAATACACATTATAAATCAACTATACTCCAATAAAATTAAATTTTAAAAAAGGACTGTATTCCAAGGACTACATTTCAAGGCAGAAAAATGAAAATAGCTATGAGGATGGTGAGATTACCAATGAACATTTTTCTTTTTAAAAGATCCCCTCATAATTGCTTTTTAAAGTTTGATAACAGAAGTTCCCATTGTGGCACAGCGGACACGAATCCAACTAGTATCCATGAGGACAGGGGTTCAATCCCTGGCCTCGCTCAGGTGGGTCAAGGATCCAGCGTTGCTGTGAACTATGGTGCAGGTCACAGACGCGGCTCGGATACGGAGTTTCTGTGGCTGGCACAGGCCAGCAGCTGCAGCACCATTTCCACCCCTAGCCTGGGAACTTCCATATGTATGGCTCTCAGAAGTAAAAAGAAAGATAAAAAACTGATTAAAAAAATAACTATATATGTATAACTGGATCGTTTTGCTGCACAGCAGAAATTAACATTATAAATCAACCATGCTTCAATTAAAAACAGAATAAATAAATAAAATAACGATGCTTTTAAGTTATTTCATAATATATTAAGTAGGTGTCTATTATACCTGACTTAATAGGAGTTTGTAGGAAAATTAAATGCATTCTGAGCCTACTATACAATAATAAAGAGAACATATTCCCTCCACAGGAATACATAGGTTTGTGCTTTTCTCCCAAGTCATTTACAAAAGCCACTCTAAATAACAGAGCGTTTGGCAACAATATTGTTCCAGGTATAAACTATGCTTCTGGACTAAAATGCTTCAACACGGTTTAATAACACGGAAAAAGTACTAGGTTCAAGGGTAAAGGAAATCAAAGCAAGAAAAAGATCTGAATCCTCTTGGGTTGTTTTATTGTTGTTGTTGTTGTTGCTTGTTCATTTGTTTGTTTGTTTTTGGGGGGGCACCTTCATGGCATGTGGAAATTCCCAGGCCTGGGATCAAACCCATATCACAGCAGTGAGAACACCAGATTCTGAACCCGCTAGGCCAGCAGGGAACTCCTAAATCTTAATTTTGATCATCATCATCTAACTATCTAGCAGTACTTCTCGAAGTGTGTTCTACATGGACATAGAGAACAGACCTGTGGTTGCCGGGGATGGGTGGGGGAGGGAAGGATTGGGAGTTGGGGGGTTAGCAGATGCAAACTATTATATATAGGATGCATAAACAACAAGATACTACTATATAGCACAGAGAATTATGTTTAATATCCTGAAGTAAGCCATAATGGAAAAGAAGATGAAAAGAATGTACATAATAGGTGTAACTGAATCACTCTGCTATACAGCAGAAATTCACATGACATTGTAAAATCAATAAAATTTTTTTAAAAGAATTATAACTCTGGATTGGTAATTCACTTATTTCCTTACTTCTCACAGCCACCAGCTCAAAATAAGCCAGGTTGTGGGATCATATGTACATGATCATATGTTCATGTAAATGTGCTGTCTCTTCTGCCTAATCCATCAATCTTTCCAAAAAATAACTTTGCAAACTTTACCAAGAACCTTCAAAATGTCTACCTCCTTTTGGTCAAAAATTTTCACTAGTGGAGTTGCCCTGAGGTAGAGTAGGTTAAGGATCTGGCGTTGTCACCACAGCAGCTTGGGTAGCTGCTGTGGCTCAGGTTCAGTCCCTGGCCCAGGAACTTGCACATGCCGTGAATATGGCCCAAAACAATAATAAAATAAAATTTTCACTAGTAAGAATTTTTCCTATAAGAATAATTAAGGATGCAAAAAAAAAGGTTTTTAGGCAAAAGTGTTTGGGGTAGCAGTGTTATAGCCAGTTAATATTCATTACCTGCCAATTCTTGAGTATTTACACTACATCTGGCACTGGGACATGCTTTACATAAGGTATTTTCTTTTTGGTATTTTTGTCTTTTTAGGGCCGTACCCATGGCACATGGAGGTTCCCAGGCTAGGAGTTGAATCAGAGCTGTAGTCACTGGCCCACGCCACAGCCACAGCAATGTGGCATCTGAGCCGCATCTGCGACCTACACCATACACCACAGCCCACAGCATTGCCAGATCCTTAACCCGCTGAGCAAAGCCAGGGATCGAACCCCTGTCCTCATGGATGCGAGTTGGGTTCACTACCCGCTAAGCCACAATGGGAACGCCTACATACAGTATTTTTAACCTTCACAATCTAGAAAATATATTTATTCCATTTTTGAGATGAGAGGACTGAGGTGCAGAGAAGTTATTCATCTGCCCCAGACCTCACAACCAATTTATGTCAGATCCAGGATCTGAATCCAGGACATTTTGAGTTGAAACATTAGGTTCTTCCCACTGCCTAGCCACCTAAAAATGCTATAAAATGTCATCATGTTTAAACAAATCACAACGTGTCAAAGGACTATCGTATAGCTATTTAAAACCATGTACTTCAAGAATCTTTAGGGGGTTCCCATTATGGTGCAGAGCAGTTAAGGATCCAGTGTTGCTGCAGCTGTGGCGTAGGTCACAGCTGCGACTCAGAGTCAGTCCTTGGCCTGGCAACTTCCATATGCCTGAAAGGTTGGGGGGGAATGGGTGGGTAAAGCCAAAAAAAAGGAAAGAAAAAGAATCTTTAGTAAAATGGAAAATATCCATGAGACAACATTAAGTGAAAAAGAAGGAAAGCGTGATCTCTTCGAATTTAAGGGTCACAAGTCATACAAGGCTACGGCCATATCTATCTTGGTTTTGACTGTACCCCCGAAGCCCAACACTATACCTGATATATAGGAGGAACTCAGCATCTGTTGCAAAAATAGATTATGTGTGCGCATACTTTTTAAAGACCAGGAAAAAATTTCCCAAAACATTACCAGTGGTTATTGTTGGATTCTGAACCTAGGGGTGACTTTCCGTTCTTCTTTTTTACATTTGTTTGTATTTTCAAGTGTTCTATATTAAGTTTGTAATACTTTCACAATCTGGAAAAGACTCAATGGCTAATTTTCAAATCTTAATGTCACAAGGCATGTAGTTAAGCCCAGATCAACTCAATATGCAGACTAATAAGTGGTTTTCTTATTCGCTGTAAGAGAGAAACTACTTTACAGCTGGAAAGTGCATATCATCTTTCTATATGCCAGCATCATAAATGGGAACAGGATTTAATATGTGTTACAAATATAAATGCTTTCATCAACTGCAGTAATTAATAGCTTATTAGGTAATAAGTGGATTTGTAAATGTATAACATCCACCAAATGTTTCTATTAATAGTTGTTACATTTTGGATACTGCCCTAAATGCTAGTAACACAAGGATCAGAAATCAAATGTGGTAGCTTTTGTGGCATAATAACAAGGGTTTCTTGTCTAGATCATCACCACGCACTGCAAAAGCCATTATAAACTAGCACCAAAATTGTGCCTCGGGAGTTCCCTTTGTGGTGCAGTGGAAATGAATCTGACTAAAATCCATGAGGATACAGGTTCGATCCCTGGCCTTGCTCAGTGGGTCAGGGATACGGCAGTGCCATGAGCTGTGGTATAGGCTGAAGATGCAGCTCAGATCCCACGTTGCTGTGGCTATGGCGTAGGCTGGCGGCTACAGCTCTGATTCAACCCCTAGCCTGGGAACTTCCATATGCCGTGAGTACGACCCTAAAAAGCAAAAAAAAAAAAAAAAAAAAGTGGCTTATTCCAGGTCGTTTATTAAGATTTTACATAAAGGAATATTTATGGTCACTACTAGCCCATGCATTTTTAAAGAACTAGATTTTTACATAAACAGAATAATCCAAGGATGAGCCAACTGGTGTGTTTTATTAGCTCTCCATTCTGGACAATTTCTAACAGCAAAACATGGCACAAATCTGATCATAATTCTATTATCAAACTGCCTCCAAAATGACTTCATCTTCTGAACAAATTCTGGCCTCTCTGGCTAGATGCTGTTGCAGTGACCACTCTAAGCCAAAAGGGTAGAAGCACGAACTACACTGAACCTGTCAATTCTAAAAGGGATTTGAGATGGGTGGTGGGCAGGAAGGAAGAGGGAGGGGAGAAAGGATATCTTAGCCTAATGAAAGGTAAAATAAGCATCTGTATTGTGTAATTCTCAATGAAAAAAACACTTGACAGGCAAAAAACAGTGGAGGAAAAAAGGGAGTTACATACTTAGTGGCCAGAGGTCCTGTTTGTAAAAGGAGTAACAACAGGGGAACAGCTTTCCAAGATCAAAGGTGTTTTCTCTTTGGGAATTAGGTTTATCCCTGGACTATGCCAAGAAGAAATTCTACCCACAGAAACATTGCCAAATAATCTAGATTTCTAGGGGTTATCTATACAGGCCAAGTTCTCTGACACAGGTAAGCTTTTGCATCAGGCACAACTTAAAATTTCTGTCACAGTGCCCTCTGCTTTGTCACTTGGCAGCCTTTTTGTTTGTTTGTTTTTAAACTTTTTTGGCCACCCCTCAGCATATGGAGTTCCTGCGCCAGGGATCAGAGCCGAACCTCAGTTGCAACCTACATCACAACTGCAGCAACAGTGGATCCTTAACCTAATGTGCCTGGACTGGGCACCCATTCTGACTCCCTTCCTCCTCGCCTGCTTCCACTAGAGAAGCTGGAAGTGAAGTCACCTTCCCAGAATCCCTTGTGGAGTGGCCAAAGAAATACAGATGGACGTTCCAGGAAAGAGAATTCTTTGTCACACAAAAAGGCAAAATTCTTGGATTATTAAAAAAAAAAAAATTGTTCTCCTCCCTTTTCGCTGCACAGACCACAGGCGCACGTCAAGGCACAGCCCTGGCCAGACTGGACCTGCGAGGCCGAAAGCCCCTGGCGGGGACGGCCAAGGTCAAGAGGGAAGTTGCTGGGCTCCCTGAAGCCCCTGAGCAGCTTTTAGTACCTCTTAGCCCCAGATTTTTTTTTTGTTTCAGTCAGGAAAATAACCCCCTGGCTTGTTCAAGCCACTCTGTGTTGGGTTTTCTGCTAGTCGCACCCTAATACATTCCTGCCTGTTAAAATCATCCAGCTGACAAGCCTTTCTAGGTTTTAACTTATCAATGATCAACTTAACCAAAACCCCAGCAGTCTTCTCAGAGATAAGACTGAAGGCTAAGTTAGGACCCCAGCCTAGGGCAGTCCAGTAACAGTTCCTGAGCCCTTTACTGCCAGATTATACGACAATCTTAACCTTCAGTTCTGTTCTCTGACTCTACTACGCTTGTTCTGATAAACTTTTCTGATTGGAAGACAGTTTTCACTGAAAACGAAAGAAAAAAAAGGATTCATTTGTAGTTGTTCAAAAAGAAAAAAAAAAAAAACCTGGCAAACATTTGCTTTCTAGCGTTTTGAAATCCGTATCCATCACGTGGCACAGGGCTGCTGCAGCTGCTGGAGTAAAATTTACCAAACACCATGTGCCTGGCACTGGACTAAGCATCTCACAGGCGTCATCTCATTCTGTGCTCACAATGACCCCCAGAAAAGAGGACTATTATGGTCCCCATCTTACAGGTGAGCTAACAGAACACATTAACCCAGACACAACATTTTCTTTGAAAAAGTCTCCTTCGAGACACAGTGAATGACAAGTTCAGAGCAACATAAAACTAGAAGGGAGACTGATTTTGCAGCTAGTCTTCAGTAAAAATAT
The DNA here is from genome assembly GCA_004024745.2 of Catagonus wagneri. Taxonomy (NCBI): domain Eukaryota; kingdom Metazoa; phylum Chordata; class Mammalia; order Artiodactyla; family Tayassuidae; genus Catagonus; species Catagonus wagneri. The sequence continues at coordinate 26,843,466 of PVHT021183726.1, forward strand.
TTAAAGTGATTGGCTCCAGACCATTCAAAGAATGAAAAATATTCAAGGCAAGAACAATGACAGCTAAAGAGAGTGCAAAGCCCTCACATAAACAAAATCTAAAACTCCACACTCACGTCCAAAACGCAGTGTGTGCTCATCCTCCTTTATAAGGGACTAATACACTGGGCACGCTCTGAGGTACCAGGAGGCCAACAACAGCATTTAGATAGCTGAGAATGTTCATTTATCATAAGACGATTTAATTCATTTTCCAATATACTTGATTTTCATTTTCAACATAAGAATGTGCATTTTACAAACTATGGTTTTTAATGAATATTATTATTATTGATTTATTCAGCACTTCGTACATAGCCAGCACTGCAATGTTTTACATACATATTTGTTTGTTTGTTTGTTTGTTTTTCTAGGGCCACACCGGCAGCATGTGGAGGTTCCCAGGCTAGGGGTCTAACAGGAGCTGTAGCCGCCGGCCTTCGCCACAGCCACAGAAACGCGGGATCCGAGCCGCGTCTGCAACCTTCACCACAGCTCACTGCAACGCCGGATCCTTAACCCACTGAGTGATGCCAGGGATCGAACCCACAACCTCATGGTTCCTAGTCGGATTCGTTAACCACTGAGCCACGACGGGAACGCCCATATTTTTCTTTTCTTACCACCACACCCTCGGTATATGGAAGTTCCCAGGCCAGGGACTGAATCCCAGCTACAGCTGCGACCTATGCCACAGCTATGGTAATGCTGGATCCTTAACCCACTGCACTAAGCCAGGCTATCAAACTCACTCCGCCACAGAGACAATGCCGGACCTTAACCTGCTGTGCCACAGTAGAACTCCTATATATGCCTTTTTTTTGTCTTAACTGTCACAACCACCTCAGGATACAAGCACTATGATTTAGCCCTCCTTTTGGAAACAGGGCTGCAGGCAATGAATGTTCCCAAGTTCCCTATTTAAAGGCAAGACTGAGGCTCAAATCCAGCCAAGAGCCCTTTGCTTTCAACCATTAAGTGTCAGTTATTTGACTTGTTCTTATTGTTTATTAGCCTTAATCAAGCCTTAGCTAGAAAACTATATAAAGCTTAGCACTTATTTATGTTCATTTTCAGTACTCCCCCGTTGTCTTTTTTTTAATTTTTTTTTTATTTATTTATTTTTTGTCTTTTCCGCACCCGCAAGACATATATAAGTTCCCAGGCTAGGGGTCAAATCAGAGCTTTAGCCACTGGCCTACACCACAGCCACAGCAACCAGGTTCCTAGCTGTGTCCATGACCTACACTGCAGCTCACAGCAACTCCAGATCCTTAACCCACTGAGCAAAGCCAGGGATTGAGCCCAAGTCCTCATGGATCCCAGTTGTGTTCATTGCCACTGAGCCATGACGGGAACTCCAGTATACCCCCATTGTCATATATTTTTATTTCATCTCTCTCCCTGCTCTCACAAAAATACCTTAAAAATTATTATCTATTTACCAAGTCATAAGACAGCCTTCACTAAAGTTTGCCCAATTAAAAAGACAGATAATTATGTAACTGTTACTCTTACTTTTAATCAACATTTTAGTGCATAGTTCTGCGATTCAAGCCAGCATGGGTCAATGAACCCTGTTGTGCCTATCGCTGCAAAAACGATTTTTAAAGTCTTTAAAACAATATCCTAAAAGCCCACCAGATGTCAACCTCAATTCAAGAAAATAGTCTACTAACCCCTTTTAACAGTTCTTTCTATGATGAAATACATAGGATTCCGAACTTTGAAAATGCCTATGCCTCTAAAATTTTCAGGGTATAGTATGCCTATATGCTTTTCAACATGAAAATATAATCACAAGATGTAAACAACCAAAAAAAAATAAAAGAAAGCAAAGGAAATGTATAAATGTACAAACTCCATGCTTGTCTCTCAAGAAGCTGGCAAACACTGAGGCTGCATTTCTGACTCTTTTAACCCATTTACTTCTTACTTTCTCCCAGACTTTCCTCTATACCACTCTCATTCCTCTTTACACACTATAACTCACATTTCACTGACTTAAATGAATCAATAGTATTATATCATAGGAAGTATGAAGTCTAAATCTTTTCTTCTTTTTATGGCAGCACTCGCAGCATATAGCTCCCAGGCCAGGGATCAAATCTGAACCACAGCTGTGACCTATACCATAGTTGCAGCAATGTCAGGTCCTTTAACCTACTGCAGCAGACAGAGATCAAATCTGTGCCTCCACAGTGACCTGAGCTGCCGCAGTCAGATTCCTAACCTACTGTGCCACAGCAGTCACTCCTGAAGTCTAAATTTTGAAGACCAGGGAGTTCCCTGGTGGCCTAGGGATTCAGCATTGTCACTGCTGCGATGCAGGTTCAATCTCTGGCCTGGGAACTTCCATACGCTATGGGTGTGGCCAAAATAATATTTTTTAAATAAACAAATTTTAAAGATCAGTATTAAATAAGTTAAAAACAATTTTTCTTTATCATTATCATGCTGTCCATGGTGTCCATTCCAAGACTGACCTCACCCATTGAAAGCCTAAACTAAATTTGAAAAGAAATTCCCTTGGTATAACCACTATGGAAAACAGTATGGAGGTACCTCAGAAAACTAAGTATAGAACTATGCTATGACCCAGCAATCCCATTCTTGGGCATATATCTGGACAAAACTTTCCTTGAAAAAGACACATGCACCCATATGTTCACTGCAGCACTATTCACAATAGCCAAGACGTGGAAACAACCAATGTCCACGAACAGATGATTGGATTTAGAAGACATGGCATATATACACAATGGAATACTATTCAGCCATAAAAACGAACAAAATAATGCCATCTGCAGCAACACGGATGGAGCTAGAGACTCTCATACTAAGTGAAGTAAGTCAGAAAGAGAAAACAAATACCATATGATATCACTTATATCTGGAATCTAACATACGATACAAATGAACCTTTCCACAGAAAAGAAACTCATGAACTTGGAGAACAGACTTGTGGTTGCCAAGGGGGAGGGGGAAGGAGTGGGATGGACTGGGAACCTGGGGTTAATAGATGCAAACTATTGCCTTTGGAATGGATTAGCAATGAGATACTGCCGCATAGAACTGGGAACTATATCTAGTCACTTGTAATGGAGCATGATGGAGGTTAATGTGAGAAAAAGAACGGGTCACTTAGCTGTACAGTAGAAAACTGACAGAACACAGTAAACCAGCTATAATGGAAAAAAATAAAAATCATTAAAAACAAAAAAAAGAAAAGAAATTCCCATTTACAAAACTTCAACTAATAAGATCAATAATTTTCATTTAGATTCAAACAAAAATGTCAGATATTCTACATAGCTGTTCTGAAGTAATTATTAGACAAAAAAAACAAAACAAATAAACTAGTGGGTTTTTTTCTGACATTTTTGGTCTGGTGCATTTTAGGTGTATCAATTCTTTGGGGATTCAGTGATCATCCACAAATGGTATTTTATTTCTTTGACCACTACCCTACTGCCCATATTTTAACCTCACTGAATTTTTGGTCCATTGCGTAGAAGAATTTCTCTACTAATAAAAATACAGCCCATTAAAGATTAACTTACCCCCAGGACAGTCTCTCTGGAAACAAATTCCAAGCATTATAATCACCAATTTGCACTATGTAGACTTAAAGGCAGAGAATCTTATTTATCCTGACCTAAACTGGAAACCTGCAAATATTTTAAGGCAATTGTGCAAAGTGGCAAATCCAAATTCACAATAATTAGAAACCCAACCAGGCAAATATAGACTTTTCTTAACTGGCACTTTTCAAATGAAAAGCTTTCCACTCAAGAATATCTAACAATATGAGAATATTTGTGGACTTCCCAAACTTCCTACCTTGTTCTTTATTTTACTTTTCCTATTATTCAATTGCAAATTTCTTTTGTCCCTTAAATACTTAAGTATATACTACTGTCAAAAATTGTAACAGGCCTTGGAAATCCTTTGAATCCATGCTATAATATTCACGATTAGTAATAATAAAAGCAACCGATATATACTACGCTGTTATTTACAAAACAGTGTGGCAAGTTTTAGCTTATCAGGCATTATCTCTTTCAATTCTTACAGAACTCCAAGAAAAGGTACTAATATTGCCCCATCAGATTGCCACAGATGGGCAAACTGAGACAGAGAGGTGCCCAGGAACTGCCCAAGCTTCCAAGGGGATTTGAACCTAGGTCTGAGTGATTTCAGTTACCCATATTGGCTTCAACCACCGAGTCCAGAGCAATGAGACACATGATCATGTTTGGTTCAGAAAACTAGTCTTATTCCTTCAAACATGATGGTTCTAACAAAATTTGACACTAGGAAGCATGCGTGACAAAACGCCTTGGTACATACTGCATTGGGTTCTACCCTCAAAAGTGTTCCAATTTATCTTCTTAGAAGTCATAATTCACTTACCAGTGATTTTGGAAAGTTAATCAAAGCTCTGTGCTCAATTATTAAAGAATTCTTCTGAATGGAAGTGTGAAAATTTCATTAATACATAGGTTGTTGAAGAAATGCTAACTCTGTTCAGACTTTCTATAAAAGAAACTTTATCACAGCAAAGCAATTTTTAATTATTTCATGTCCAAATATCTTGTCCACAAAGGGAAGAGCCTTCAAATCTTAAAAATTGGCTCGCCCATACTACATTTTCTTCTAAATGGAAATTAATAATTCAAAAAAGAAATCCACCTCTAAAGCTCAGGTTATGTAAGAGAGTTTCCTAGAAGCTAACATCACTTGTATGTGCACAAGCAGAACAGGTAAGGAAGATGTAGATGGATTAGAAAATCTAACTTGCACAACCTTCCAAACGTACCAAACAAATTGGAAAACTGTTGAAAGGGCAGGTATGTGTGTTATCAGCTCAACACAAACAATCTCACAATATTTTTCTGAATAAACTTGATATTTTGTTTTATAATAGGAACTAGGCAAGTAGAACCATGGAACAAATGAAATAGCTAAAATAGGTTACTGAAATGCAACTGGGGCTTTAAACTCCAAATCCACGTTGCAATATTCTTATTTGAACAGTTTATCACAGAAGTAACTCTCCTAGAAAGTTACACAACTAACTTCAAGAGAAAAAAGAAGAGGGAGAAAGGCAGAGATATGACAAGCACTGGGGATATTTATCAATAAAAATAAGCAACAGGGAAGAGGAGTCTGAGGCTCATCCAAAAACGCCTGCCAAACACTCCTGCTATTTGTTTCCACCAAGTTATTGTTTTGGAAAACATCTCGTTCTATCTTAAAATAACCTGCTTAATTGTTCTAAAAAACTACTGCATTTCCATGGAAAGCTAATAGCTCCCATACTGCGATGCACGAGCTGATAAAGTCAAAGTTAATTTATGCACCAAGCCACAAAAGAAAGTTGGAAAGCTCCAATCCTCCCTTGATATAAGGACACCAGCTACTGAATGAATCCACCACTGCACGCTTAGTGAAAGTAATGCCTGGTCCCGCTACAGTATTTTAAAAGTAACAGTCATTCGAACCACCTTATTTCTCTGGAGGATGGAAATGAATCACACTGGCGACTACAGGTAGGCTAGTAATTAACATTTTTAAGGAAGATCAAAATGACCTTGGACATTTTAACATTCACTCTGAGAACTCCTATTCACCCACTAAAAATCAGAACTTTTTTCCAGTCCGATATGATTAAAACTGTTATGCCTGGGAAAGTCCCAGAAAAACGAGGGAGTTTAAAAAAAAAAAAATCCCAAGTTGTGAAAGACAAAGTCAGACACCCATAGTACGGGAAGATTTTTATGAACCGCGTGTAACTCAAGATGTGTTTTATAAGCCTGTCAGGAGATGAACACACTGTCCTCCAACCCAGCAGCACTGCCCTGACACAATCCCCACGCTTTGGCCGCTCACCCCCATGCTGGCCCCTCTGACTCCGGGTGGAGGGTAGGGGGCGGGAACTCCCGTCTTAAGCCTTGACATCTGCAGAGCGTTTCCCAATAGCGAGACAAGGCCCCTCAGCTGGAGGAAGTGGATACTGACAAGAGGAGGGAGAGAAACAGACCGAGCTAGAATTCAAGAGTGCCCGAGAGTGGGGAGAGAGTCACGCACAATCTGTGCGGTCCGACTGGGTCCAGATGGGAGCCCAGGTGTCCGGAATAAAGTCGGCATCTCCAAAGTTCAAGAACACGACTTGGGCGCGCCGACACAAACACGGCCTGCGGCTTTTCTGAAGCCGGTCAAGTTAGCACACGGTTCCCGGTGCCTGGAGACCTGGGAGGCGTGGAAGGGTGGAGACTCCGGCGAGGTCTCCACTCCCTGGGTGTCCTCGGGATCAGCGGGGGTGGGGACCGGGGAACTAAGTCCGCTCTGGGCCGGAGTGGCGGGCGCCGGGGCGGGGATGCCCGGGAAGGAGCTGGGGGCTCGGCTGGGGAGTCCGAGAACGCGGGCGGGATGCCTACCTTGTAACATGGCCTCAAGTTTCTTCCTGTCCACGCGGAACCGCTCCTCGCTCCACTCGGGGCTGTGCAGGGGCGCCCCGGCAACTAGGTCGTCCTCCGAACCAGGCATGGGCGAGTCGGTGCTGCGCTCGCTGTTGGAACCCGGGTCCGACTGCGCCGCCAGGTAGCTGGGCTCGCCCTGAGCGGCCATGGTGGGCTCGCGGCGCTCGGGCTCCGGCTGCCGCCGCCGCTCTGCCTGCGCCGCCTCCGCTCCCAGGCCGGGCTCGACTGGCTCCCCGCGCCGCGGCGCTAGCTTGTGACCCCGCAGCCGCCGACGCCGACGCCGCCGCCAAAGAGCCCCCGGCGCATCCCAGCCCCGGGCGCCGCCTACGCCGCCTGCCGCCCCGGGTCCCGGCCCCTGTCCCCGGCCAGTGGCTGCGCCGCCCCCCGCCAGCAACTCCCGCGCGGAATGAGCGCGCCGCGCCGCCCGCGCCTCCATCCGCCGGCCCCGGCGCCCCCTCCCCGCCCGCCGCCCCTGCAGCCGCGCGCTCATTGGCCCGGCCGTCCCACGGGGAGCCGCGGCGGGCGGCCGGCCGGCCCCTGGCTCGCGCACACACACTCGCGCGCACACACTCACCACGTACACACTGCCACTTTCTTGCGCTTACACGTCTGCATGTTGTCCCCTTCACATACTTTCATAGTTCTTCCATCAAGGACACTCGCCAAGTTCAAGCACAGCACCCTCCTGAACGCACTCGAAGTACACACACAATTCCTCTTCTATCTACGTAGGGACACTACACCCTAAAGTCACGGCCCCAGACGGTCCCACAAGTTTGCAAACAGGAGGGAGGATTTAAAAAAGAAGGATTGCGGAAGAAACAACGTCCATCTCTCGGAGACATCGCTGTGGTCATCGCTTAACACCACTGAAGGTTCAAACCGGACCGCTCCTCTCATCCCAGCAAAGGGGCCAGCCGCACAAGAGATGGACTATAGGCTTACTCTTTTTATTGTGAGGATTGGGATTTCCTACTTTTTCTTCAAAGAGGTGAGGAGGAAGTCCTTTCTATGTGATTCTCAAGGAATGGATTCAGCTGATTAAAGAAGGGGGGGTGCTCAGAAGAAAATAGGCTCTGAGATTGCAGTGATGCTTAGCTGGGTCCAGACGGCATCTGGGCGGGGCTGTCTTATCAGGGAAGGAGGGCTCTTCTGTTCCCAAAGTCAGTCTCTCACAGGTGATGGCCAGCAAATGAAACGCTGATCCTACCCAGGCCAGCTCACCCACTGCTACTGTCAAACTTGGACATGAAGCACCGGGGAAGAAGAAACTGCTTGCACCAGGAAATCCTGTTGGAATTGTCTTCCCAGTTCACATTGATTCATACTCTCTTTTGTGACCAAAAGCACACACAAAAAAATTTTTTTAACTTTTTTTTTCTGGAGGGTGGAGACGGGATAGCTTTTTGTCACCAGCCACAGAAGGAGACTTATTGGCCTACACCGGGGCAAGCCATATTGTTGGCATAAATCTGTGGATGATCATGTACTAGGCTTAAGATTAATAGAAATTCCTAGAAGTTCAGTTGCATCCTTAACAAGAATTGACTGTGTTAAGTACTCTGATGTGATTTGACCAATGAGGAAAGTGGGGTCTGTAAGAAGTTGAGTCACATGATTAAGGTCATACAGCAGCAGATAATGGAGGCAAGAATTGGACCCCAGTCTGTGTATCTGGCACATCATCTCCACAAAACCCTGCCTTGTTGAGCAGGGACCCCCTCCAGCTCAGAATCACCTCCAGAAAAACCAGGAGCAGATGTACAACTTAACCGTTTGATTCACCATTGTGTGTTCCTTCTCAGAACTTATTAATTGCTGGGCAAAGCACTAATTTAAGCACTAAAAGAAGTTATCAAGGAGCCTTCCATGACCGACCTTTACTGTCTTTCTGTGTCAACAAGTATTTTGGGGGGAAACCTGCTAAGTAATGGACACTGTGTTAGTCACAAAGAATAGTGACCAAAAACAAACACGATCCCTAGGCTCCTGGAGCTGACATTCTAGGAAGGAAGATAAAACGTTAACCAAAAATAAATATATAAGATCACTCAGAAAAAGAGAAAATGGCACCTATATTAAGCGTTACAAATAAGAGACTCAATATATGAGAAAACCTGGATGAAGTAATTGGATTCAGTCAGAGAGGTCAGTGGAGGCGTCTCTGAGAAAGTGACTCTGGAGCTGAGAACAGAAGTTTGAGGAGAAAGTAAACGGGCAAGAAAGAGGAGGAAAGAGCCTTCCTTGAAAAATGATCATTTGATCATAATAAAAATTATGATCATACATTACAAGTATCTTTATTATCCAGTTGAGGAAACTGAGGCACAGAAGATAAAGTAACTTACCCAAGGTTGCACAAATAAGTTGTAGAATCAGGATTTGAACTTAAGCAGTTTCACTTGAAAATTAGACTTCAGGTGTACTATGCTTAGCCACTAAGATACTTTGGTTCTCAATAAGGAACAGTGTAAGCAAAGATCACGTGGAAGGAACAGTGTAAGCAAAGATCACGTGGTTAGAGGAGGCAGCAGGGGGAACTAAAGGCAAACCAGCATCGCTGGTGCAAGAGAATAAGAAATGGGGAGTTCCCGTCATGGCTCAGAGGAAATAAATCTGACTAGCATCCATGAGGACTCAGGTTCAATCCCTGGCCTCACCCAGTGGATTAAGGATCCGGTCTTGCCGTGGGCTGTGGTATAGGTTGCGGACGTGGCTCGGATCTGGCATTGTTGTGGCTGTGGTGTAGGCCGGGAGCTGCAGCTCCAATTAGACCCCTAGCCTGGGAACGTCCATATGCCGCTGGTGCGGCCCTAAAAAGACAAATAAAAAAGAAAGGAAGGAAGGAAGGGAGGAAGGAAGAAAGAAATTAAATGGTCCTTGACAAGGCAGGAGAGATGTAACACTTAGAGTTTGTAGGTCCTATAGGCCAAGTTGAGGAATTTTTCTTTTATCTTAGAACAGAAGGGAGCCATGTAAAGGCTTTAAGTAAAGGATGATGCACTTAGGTTTGCATTTTAAAAAGATGACAGTGGTTATAGTACAGAGAACAGATTGAGGGACCAGGTAGTAATAGCTCTGTTAAGAGACTGTCCTGGAATTTTTTTTTTTTCTTTTTAGGGCCACACCCACAGGCATTTGGAGTTTCCCAGGCTAGGGGTCAAATCGGAGCTGCCGGCCTACTCCACAGCCACAGCAGCACCAGATCCGAGCCTTATCTGAAACCTACACCACAGCTCATGGCAACGCCAGATCCTTAAGCCACTGAGCGAGGCCAGGGATCAAACCTGCAACCTCATGGTTCCTAGTCGTATTCATTTCTGCTGAGCCATGATGGGAACTCCATGTCCTGGAATTTTAGATAGGAGATGCTGGTAACTTACCTAGACTGGTGAAGATGGGAAAATGTGAGAAATTTGAGAAATACTTTGATGGTAAATATTATCAACTAGATGAGTGATGGACTGGATATAGGGTGGTAGAGAGGGAAATGTCAAGAATGACTCTAGGGTTCTGGCTAACATAACTGGAGAGAGATGGGTACCTTGAAATGAAATAGGGAACCCTGGAAGAGGACTGACTGCACTGGAGGAAAGATGGGATTGAACTGGACATATCGAGTTATAGTGCCAGTGAGACCTCCAAGAAGTTAGGTCAGGTAAGCAACTGGAATATATGGTTCTGGAGTTCAGAAAAGAGATCTTGGCTAGAGATTAAAATGTGTTATTTACTTATTTATAGATGGTAAGTCCAGTCATATGCATGAGAATGACTGTCTAAGGAATGAGAAGAGAATTAAAGAGAACAAAGGAAAGAGCCTTTCACAAATTCTACCATTTAGTGATCAAGTAGATGACAATATAATAGGAAAGGTGATAGAAAAAGTAATAAGAGCAGAAAAAACAAAAAAAAGTTTTATCATGTAAGCCCAGGAAAAAGACTATTTCAAAAAGGTAAGTTTGGTCATCTTTGTACAATAAGAGAGGTGATCATTTTTTTTTTTTTTTGACGGAGGCCATGGAACCTTAGCAAGAAAGCCAGAATGGAGTGGTAAAGGACTGCATAAAGCTAATGAGATGAGAAGTAAAGACAACAATTTTGGAGAAGTTTGGCTGGGAAGGGGAGGAAATAGCCATAGCTGAAGGATAATGTGGGTAGAAGATGTTTCTCGTTTATTGGGTTGGTTGGCTGTTAGGCTGGATGATGATTTAATGGGTGACTTTGAGCCCTGGAAAAACCACTCTACATGCTCCAGTGGACAGAAATTGAATATACAAGAACAGAAGGAGGAATCATTATTTTAGGGCTTTGAAAACAGGAATAGAATGGACTCCAAGATACAAGCAGAAGAGAAACAGTTCATCAGAAGATGAACAGATGGGTATAAATATAGGCCAGTTTCTAGGTTTCATTCCTAGAACACAAGGGAATCCCATCTAATGATTTTTATTTTCCCAAAAAAGTGAAAGTCAAAGTTATCTGTTGAGGGTGTGGGAGGAGAGCTGCCAGAATTTTGAGGAAATGAGGGGTGTGTGTGCACGCGCACATGTGTGTGTGTGTGTGTTTAGAGGTTTTAAAATAGACTTTCGCATCTGTAAAAGAACAAATTGGAATGCTGGTACTTTAAATCACTCTACTTCAATAAATTTTTTTTTTAAAGAATGAATTGGTACTCTTCAGGGTTCACTTGATGTTGGTAGTCATAAATTTATAATGGGATCAGTCTGCTTGTCCCGACTTTTGCCACCAGTGTTAAGCTTCTTGGGTGCAGGCACAGAGAAAATAGGAGTTCCGCCAAACAGATGAAAAACCAAGAGCTGGAAGGCAATGGAACAGTGCCTGATGGAAAATCATTTTCAACACAGAAGTTGTAACTTCTTCAAAGGAGAAGTGGAACCCAGAAAAACTCTCAATTAAACATGAGGACAGGAGTTCCCGCCATGGCGCAGTGGAAACGAATCCAATTAGGAACCACGAGGTTGCAAATTCGATCCCTGGCCTCACTCAGTTGGTTAAGGATCTGGCATTGCCGTGAGCTGTGGTGTAGGTCGCAGAGGGGGCTTGGATCTGGCATTGCTGTGGCTGTGGCGTAGGCAAGCAGCTACAGCTGCAACTAGATCCCTAGCCTGGGAACCTCCATATGCCGTGGGTGCAGCCCTAAAAAGCAGAAAAAAAAAAAAAATAACAAATTCATGTGTCAGTATGAGAGGACTCAGAGAAGATGATTTTCCTGATGCTTATCTGAGCAAGCTGCTGAAGGTCAGGTGCCACCAAAACAAGGGAGTAAATCAAGATACGGAAAAACATGGGAAATCAGAGATCCAGCATGTAACAGAGGCAAAGGCGCACCTCAGAATGACTGTGAAAGAACAAAAATTGGGATAGGCCAGAAGTTTCAAGGGTTTAGATTTCTTCTAGATTAAACAGAATCCTTGAGTATGAACATATTCAGAGGCTAAGAAAGGTGATGGAGGAGTTCCCATCGTGGCTCAGTGGAAACGAATCTAACTAGGATCCGTGAGGATGCAGATTCAATCCCTAGCCTCGCTCAATGGGTTAAGGATCCGGTGTTGCCGTGAGCTGTGGTATAGGTCACAGATGGGGCTCAGATCTGGCGTTGCTGTGGCTGTGGTGTAGGCCTGCAACTACAGCTCCAGTTTGACTCCTAGCCTGGGAACTTCCATATGCTGCAGGTGTGGCCCTAAAAAGCAAAAAAGAAAGAAATGTGATGGAAGCTTTGGGGTTAAATTCATGACTGGTTCATAGAAAACTATCACACAAAAACTAAGGACAATAAATAACTTCGGATATAACAAAACGTGCTGAAAAGTTACAGTAGTCTACATGGCTGAGCTATAACTAATATTTACATAGTTGTAATAATGTAAACCATGGATTACTGATCTAACCTAAATTATAAATATAACTAGATTAGGTATTTGAGGATTGGGAAGTTTGTGTGTGGGTAGTGGGGGCTTTGGGAAGGCAGTGGTTAAAAAAAAATGTGAAACCTTATCTCCTTTAGGGGAATATCAATAGATAAATGACTAAAACTTTCTTCAAATCAAGAATAGTAATATAAACATGTTATTTGGAGATAAGGAAATAAAAATAGAATGGAGCTGAAAATGTTGGAAGCAGTTGCCTGTAGGAAATGGGAATTGAGGGGAAGGCATATGGTACTTCTGGTTGTTATGCAACTCTTCTAGAACAATTTGATTCTTTAAACCATAGGAATTCATAAGTTTAATTTTAGAAAAGCTAATGAAGTAACACATAATACCATTGACTGAAATGGTATATAAATAACAAAACCTTGAATGTACAACTTTTGAGTGCTATGCTCGTTCTATAAAAATTGAATCAGAGTTAAAATAACTGACCATTGTTTTTGTTTCCATTTAGTATATTTGTTTGTTTGTCTTTACCTTCCTATTTCATTCAAGAAAAGAATAAATTTCAATTACTCAGAAGGATAGGAACAGATCGGATGTAGTTTTTTTTCTTTTATGGCTGTACCTGCAGCATATGGAAGTTCCCAGGCTAGAGATCAAATTGGAGCTGCAGCTAAGGCCTACGCCACAGCAATGCCAGATCCAAGCCACATCTGTGACTTACATCACAGCTTGTGGCAACACCAGGTCCACAACCAGAAGGCCAGGGATCAAACCCACATCCTCACGGACACTACGTTGGGTCCCTTAACCTGCTAAGCCACAATGGGAATGCCTAGATTTTTTTAATGGGGGAGGACTCTTAAAAATCACTGGGAAAAAAAAATAACAAAGATCCCCTTTAATCTGCAAGTTCATGAAATATAAAAATCCATTAGAGATTTTTTTTAAAGCAAGAAATTAATGTTACTTTACATTTACTTGAAAGATGCATGTCAATGCCCTGTTGGCCTAGCAGGTTAAGGATTTGATTTTGTCAATGCTATAGCTCTGGTTACTGCTGTAATGCTGTAATGTGGTTCACCCCCTGGCCTGGGAACTTTTGTATGCTGCCCAGGCATTCCAAACTGACTGGTGGTCATCTAATGAAAATACTTCTCTGAGAACTTTTAAAATAAACTGATGTTCTTTTCCAGATTCTCTTAATTTGTTTCCCTGAATTAGCTTCTTCTAAGGCAAAATATGAAACTATTGATCCTGAATGTATTTTTATGAGTTGCAGAAATTTATATTAATAACTACTTTAATATTTTAATGTAAAGCCTCTGTATTTCAATTATATTTGAATAATCTCAATATATAGACAGATATTATTATTCAATTCAATGGCCTGCAAAGCTCTTAGCAGGCTCTAGTTTAGCAATCCTATCACATTCTCTTTTTACATTTCACACTCCAACAGCAGGGAACAGTTTGCAATTCCTGGTCTAGTCTTGCTCTCTCATCTGGAGGTGTGTGCTTTGCAAACGGTATTCCTATGCTGGAATATTCTCTCCCATTTTGTTCTTTTGACCTTCTCAAACACCTTACCTTACCAAACCACCTTATCATGTGCTAAACTGCTGATGTAGCTTCTCTTTATCTTTTGTTTCCAATGAATGCTGGCTCATTCCACTAGAGCAATTATCTTTGCATTATTATCTTTATCATCATCATCATCATCATTTTACATCCAATGTCAGAGTTCCTGAAGGCAGGAAATGTAACTTTACACTTCCAACACCCAGCAATTGCCTGGAACAGGTTAACAAGCTTTCTACCTCACACCCATATGTCTCCAAAGGCAATAGAGATAAAAACAAAAATAAACAAATAGGGCCTAATCAAACTTAAGAGCTCTTCTATACCAAGGAAACCATAAACAAAATGAAAAGACAACTTGCAGAAATGAAAGAAAATTTGCAAATGATGCCACTGACGAGGGCTTAGTTTCCAAAATATACAAAAGTTCATACAACTCAACAGCAACAAAAAAACACCCAATTGAAAAATGGGTAGAAGATCTAAACAGGCAGTCCTCCAAAGAAGAAATACAAATGGCCAATAGGTATGTGAAAATACAGTCAACATCACTAATTATTAAAGAAATGCAAATCAAAACTATAACGAGGTACAACCTCACACCAGTCAGAATGGCTATCATTAAAGGTCTAAAAATAACAAATGCTGGGAGGGTATGGAGAAAATTGAAACCTCCTGCTGTTGGTGGGAATGTAGATTGGTGCAACCAGTATGGAAAATCAGCACGGAGGTTCCTCAAAAAAACAAAAATAGAATTACCACGTGATTAAGCATTCCTACTCCTGGGCAAACATCCAGACAAAACTATAATTGTAAAACATGTATGCATCTCTATGTTCATAGCAGCACTATCCACAACAGCCAAGACATGGGAATAACCTAAATGTCCGTCTACAGATGAATAGATAAAGAAGACGTTATATAAATATACAACAGAACACTACTCAGCCATTGAAAAGAATGAAATAATACCATTTGCATCAACGTGAATAGACTTAGAGATTATCATACTAAGTCAGAAAGAAAAAGACAAATACCATATGATATCACATATGTGGAATCAAAAATATGACGCAAACATACCTATCTACGAAACGGAAATAGACTCACAGATATAGAGAACAGACTTGTGGTTGCCAAGGGGGAGGGGGTTGGGAAGAGTGAAGTGGGTGTTTGGGTTTAGCAGCTGTAAACTATTATACGTAGAATGGATAAACAACAAAGTCCTACCGTATAGCACAGGGAACTATATTAAATACCCTATTACAAACCATAATGGAAAAGAATGTGTGTGTGTGTGTGTGTGTGTGTGTGTGTGTGTGTGTGTGTGTGTGTGTATAACTGAATCACTTTGTTGTATAGCAGAAAATACAACATTGTAAATCAACTATGCTTCAATTTAAAAAAGAAAGAAAGAAAGAAAGAAAGAAAGAGAAAGAAACAGCAATATGGGGGGGAAGCATACACCTAGAAACATGTCTAGAAATTATTTTGTGATACAATTTGGATGGTTATGTAACCAGAGGGTAAGTACGCTGAAGAAGAGCACAAAAAGAAAAGTTAAAATTCTAATGCTATAATTAAAAGCAGCTGATAGACAGGAATGTTCTCTTAATTTGCAACTGAGGAAATGAGGACTGGAAAAACAGGACAAATTGATTAGAGTGCCACATTATGTGAAAATCAACTTAGAATCATCGGTGTTGAACCCGAAACATTATTTGGTCCAGTCTTTTGCTTCACAGTTCAAAAAAGTGAGACCTGGAGTTCCCGTTGTAGCTCAGTAGTTAACGAAGCTGTCTAGTATCCATGAGGACGCGGGTTCAATCCCTGGCCTCGTTCAATGGGTTAAGGATCTGATGCTGCCATGAGCTATGGTATAGGTTGAAGATAAGGCTCAGATCCCGCGTTGCTGTGGCTATCTAGGCCTGAAGCTACAGCTTGGATTAGACCCCTAGCCTGGGAATCTCCATACGCCTCAGGTGCGGCCCTAAAAAGACAAAAAACAAAATGAAACAAAACAAAAAACAAAGTGAGATCTAAAGACTCGAAGAAAAAGAAAAATGAAGTTGTCCAAAGACACGCTTAAAACTTACGAAAAAGATAATTTTCAGCTAAGTATCATCCAAGGAACTATTTGTTTCATCACATTTTTTTTCATTTTAACTTTTCACTGAAACTTTTTGGCCCCAAATTATTGCCATGGTATGGCACAATATATTTTAAAGATAAGTTTGCTCTTAAGTGAACTTTCTAAAATTATATCAAATTTCCCTACAATGTGAAGTTAAAAGAGCAGGAAAGTATTCAGTATTCAAATTTAATACCTTTATAGTTGGTGCTAGGAGAAGGCTTTCTCTCTCTTTTTTTTTTTTTTTTGCAGTGCTTATAGCATTGCCGAAGTTCCCAGGCCAAGGATCGAACCTGAGTCACAGCACTGACAGCAAAAAACCTTTAACCACTAGGCTAAGAGAATGAAGAAGGCTTATTTGAAATAAACACAAATGAAGTAACAAAGGAATAGGAGCATAACAGGTATAGTGTGAACGTCTCTTCAGACTAATAATAATGCCTAACACTTACTGAGCATTTATAACTTGCTGGACACTTAATTTATCTCATTTGGTTCTCACCGAAATCCTATGAGATTGGAACAACTCCATTTTAGAGAAGTGAAGAGCTAACTAAGGGCTTGAGAGGATAACATGCCTGGAGACCCACAGTCTGGAGTGGCTGTGACTGAAACACAGACACCAGGCAGAGATGTTGTCTTAAGCATCACACTGGCTTTCTCTCCTATCTGAGCCTGACTATATGCAGGTAATGCAAACTGTTGGAGGTAGTTTTCACATTTAAAAATCGGAAATCTGTGTTTCACATAAACTCTAATACAGAAAATTCTTTCAGAAAACTAATAATTAACAGAGTTGTTTTGGTAAAAGAAGGACAGGAAAGTCTCACTAGCTCAACATTTTCCTTCCATGATCCCAGGGTTCCAAAGACTCACAAAACTACCGATCTCTCTCTCTTTCTCTCTCTCTCACACCCCCCCTCCTCTCTCTCTTTCTCTGTCACACACACACACACACACACATTTATACCTGGGTATGAATGAAGCCTATAGAGCCAAAGTGTCTTGCCCAAATTCCACTGCTCAAAGCATCAAGGTATGTTCAGGTTTTTACTGCTTTCTCATCACAACAGGAAGGGTTTTGTGTCTTCCAGAAGTCAAGGGCAGAGAATACATAATTGCCAGAAGGTGTCTGAGGATACTCTTACTACTTCAGGCTTTACAGGCTTCTTATAAAGAATATTACAGGAGTTCCCGTCGTGGCTCATTGGTTAACGAATCCGACTGGGAACCATGAGGTTGTGGGTTCGATCCCTGGCGTCGCTCAGTGGGTTAAGGATCCGGCATTGCCATGAGCTGTGGTGCAGACATGGCTCAGATCCATTGTGGCTGTGGCTGTGGCGTAGCCTGGCACCTGTAGCTCCGATTCAACCCCTAGTCTGGGAACCTCCATATGCTGTGGGTGCAGCCCTAGATAAGGCAAAAAGAAAAAAAAAAGTATTATAAAAAGTGAAAATTTTCTTTTTTTTTTTTGTCTTTTTGTCTTTTTAGGGCCGCACCCACAGCACATGGAGGTTCCCAGGCTAGGGGTCGAAGTAGACCTGTAGCCATCAGCCTACTCCAGAGCCAGAGCAACATGGGATCCCAGTCGCATCATGGCAACGCTGGATCCTTAACCCGCTAAGCGAGGCTAGAGATCAAACCCACGTCCTCATGGATACTAGTCGGGTTCATTAACTGCTGAGCCATGACAGGAACTCCCAAAAAGTGAAAATTTTCATTGAGGTTTTAACACACCAACAGTGAAAAGTAATAGAGAAAACATGGGTCATTGAAAAGAGAAGAGAAAGGAACGAAATTGAAGAAAGTTGAACAGCAGGCAGAAGAGCAGAAGGATATGAACTTTCCCAGTCACCTGGATTCTAACATTGCCCAGCACTCCACTTTACCAAAATGGGAAAAGAAAAAGCTAACAGTATTATGTTGAAACCATCACCCATGGAGATGTATAAGCTTCAGCCTCACAGTTCTTGCAAGTTTCTGTCCAAGTTTCAAGGCACATGTTAATTGTGCTTTTGATAGACAATACCAATATTTTACCCTGTCACCCAGGATACTTGGACTAACACTCACACATAAGCTTATTTTCGTGATCCCCTGGGAATGAGGAAGATGGACTGTTTAGCAAAAGACAACCGAGCAAGCATGTACAAAATTGTACCTTCCTACATTTTTTTTTTTTGATGGACTGACAGTCTGCTGGCAATGGAACTTTCAGATCTAGCCAGAAATGAAGCCCACAAGGCCATAAAATCATCCAGCCTTCAGGGATGTGAGACCTGACTCTCTCCTAACACTACACCCAGTTACAAGGTAAATTCCACCAATGCCACTTACGTGCTAAACCTCACATCAAATGAAAAGAAAAGATTCTAAAAATGAGGGCCAGTGGAGCATTGAAAGTGAGCCTTCCTGGGCAGCTGGTACAGCCAAAATGGCTCATAGAAGGAAAATCATTGTCAGCAAAGGAAGGACCAGGCCACAAAACTACAGAAATGCCAGTGGGCAAATACATGGCACATACTCTACCACACCCCCAAACTCCACTAGTGGCTGACATTATTAGTTGATCACAGCGCCTTCCACTCCAGCTCAGGAAATGCTTCTCAATGAATAGAAAGAGCCAAGACAAATCATTTGGAGTTGGCTCTGAATATGACACTCCATTGCCATTTGGCTCCAGTGCTATGGTTAAGGAATTGGAAGACGAACAGTCATTCAGTTGGATGCAGGCTCTTGACCCCTCCTTCAGAGAAGGTGAGCCTAAGAGTAAAGGAAGTAAAAATCCTGCTCATTATCAGCCAGCTGTTCCCTTTATGATCCCATCCCTGGGTTTTTGTACGGAGGCAATGAATGGGAAGCAAATTAAATCTACTCCTCGTTCAGAAAGTGGATAATGAGCTGTGACCATGTGGAACTATCAGGATGTACTCTTCACGGTCCTGAACTGGATATCAGGAGACTGGCTTTTAATCTCCATTCCTTCACTAATTCTGTAACTTTAGGCAAGTCTCTTAGTCTTGCAGAACCTAATTTCTTCACCTGTGAAAATTGGGAATAGGTTGATTTGGACTATATGAATTTTCAGCTTCCTTCTGTTTCTAAATATCCATGACTTAAAGAAAGTGCTCACTTCTTACTCAGTTCAGCAACAGGCAGTTTCTAGGTAGAAGAGATTCTTTTAAAGAAAAATGAATAGAATAAAGGAAAAGCAGGAAGACTGTCCAATTCAATGGGGTAGAAACAGTAGGTCATGAAGTTAAAGGCTACTCAAAGTCAGTGTCATAAAGAGGTAAGGAACGTAGACTCTGGAATCAGAGCCCTTGTGTTCCAGGTCAGCTGGCACACATTAATTTTATAAACCATGCATTAATTATCTCTTGCTATATAACAAATTACCCCCAAATGAACAGCTTAAGACAACAAACATTATCAATGTATTTTTGTGGGTCAAGAATCCTACTATAGGCAGTTCCCTTGTGGCGCAGCAGGTTAAGGATCCAGCACTGTCACTACAGCAGCTCGGGTCACTGCTATGGCACAGGTTCCATCCCTGGCCCATGAACTTCCACACACCATGGGTGCAGCCAAAAAAAAGTCAACTGTAATTGTGGTCTCATTCAAAGTCTCCATGACTGATTTACTTCCAAGGCATTCACGGGGTTCTTGGCAGTATTCAGTTCCCCACCGGCTGTTGGGCTGAGGGCTTCAGTTTTTTGCAGGCTGTTGGCTGGAAGCCTCGCTCAGTTCCTTCTACATGGGTCTCACCTAAGGCAACACACAACATAGCGGCTGGTTTCCATCAGGATGAGTAGGCAAGAAAGCAAGAGAGTCAGTACTTGAGCCACAGACTTCTTGTGGACTAATTTCAGAAGCAACACAGCATTTATTATAAGCATTTCACTTCATCTGGTCCACTCTGAGGGAAAGAGTTTACATAAGGGCTTGAGTACTAAGAGGCAGGGATCATTAGTGCCTAGGAAAATCAACCTAGAATAGCCAACCCTGAGACTGCTTTAGTACAGAGTACCGTATTGTAAATAAAAAGAAAAAAAATTCTTTGGACTACCAGGCAAAAAGAACAAATCATTTATAGGAGTTCCCTTCGTGGCTCAGTGGTTAATGAATCCGACTAAGAACCATGAAGTTGCAGGTTCGATCCCTGGCCTTGCTCAGTGGGTTAAGGATCTGGCGTTGCCGTGAGCTGTGGTGTAGGTTGCAGACGCGGCTCGGATCCCGCATTGCTGTGGCTGTGGCAAAGGCTGGCAGCTACAGCTCCTGTTAGACCTCTAGCCTGGGAACCTCCATATGCCAAAAAAAAAAAAAAAAAAAAAAAAAAAAGAACAAATCATTTATATGAAAAAATAATAAGATTGTAGTTAGACTTTTCAAGAGCAACACTTTATGCCACAAAGAAATAATATAAAGTATTCAAGAAGAGAAAAATTGAGGCAATCAAAAGAAACAATAAGAAAACTCATATCAAAGATTTGGTAACCAGCTGAACTTGTTTACTAGTATAACAAGGCTACAGATAAACTGTTTTGAATATACTAGGGAAATATTGATCCCATGAGCCCTTCTTACAGAGTCTTCTAAAGAATCTACTTTAAGGAGTTCCCACTGTGGTCCAGTGGGCTAAGAATCCAACTGCAGAGGCTCAGGTCACTGCGAAGGTGCGGGTGCCATCCCCAGCCAGGTGCAATAGGTTATAGGGTCTGGCATTGCCACAGCTGTGACTCAGATTCAGTCCCTGGCCAAGGAACTTCCATATGCTCCAGGTGTGGCCATAAAAAAAAAATATATAAGGATAATCAACTTTAAACTCTCAGCACACAAAATGATTTGGGAAATATCTAACATAAGGACTGATATGAAATTAAGACTAAGAACTAAGGCTAAATTATGGTTATAAAGGAGATAGTGCAGTGTGTACTGTCTCTAGATCTGCTAACAATGTAGATACAAAAAAAAAACTGGAAGCAAGGAGGAAGAATCAGGAGAGTACATGAAAAACAGAAAAATCGTAATGAGAGAGAAGAAAAAGAACAAGATAACTAACAAGAGCTTGCACGATCATCGCCCCCATGCTCACAGGCATTAAGTTGCGAAAGTTATCTTTCTTTAGCAGAAATCAGTGAGAAGGGAGATCCCATTGTGGCACAGTGATAATGAATCCAACTAGTATCCATGAGGATGCGGGTTTGACCCCTGGCCCCACTCAGTGGGTCCAGGGTCCAGCATTGCCGTGAGCTGTGGTGTAGGTCACAGATGCCGCTTAGACCCCATATTGTGTGGCTATGGCACCTACAGCTCTGATTCGACCCCTAGCCTGGGAACGCCCATAAGCCGTGGGTGAGGCCCTAAAAAGCAAAAGCAAAAAAAAAAAAAAGAAAGAAATCAGTGAGAAGAATATCTGTAAGAATTGTTCCGGAGTTCCCACTTAGGAGCAGTAGATTAAGGACCCAACAATCCTGCAGCTATGGCACAGATGTGGCTTGTATTTGATCCCTGACCTGGGAACTTGCATACACTGTGGGTGTGGCTGTAAAAGGAAGGAAAAATAATTGTTCCAAGCCATTTGCCCGTTTTGTTGTTGTTTTTTTTTTAATTATTGGAATATACTTGATTTACAATGCTGTGTTAGTTTCAGGTGTATAGCAAAGTGAATCAGTTAGACATACACATATATTCATTCTTTTTTCCCACATGGGTTATTTTTTTTTTGCGGGGGGTGGTGCTGCACCTGCTGCATACAGAAGTTCCTGAGTGGGCCAGGGATAACCCACGCCCCCAGCAGTGACAACGCTGGATCCACTGAGCCATGAGGGGCCTCCTCCCATATAGGTTATTACAGAACATTGAATAGACCTCCCTATGCTATACAGCAGGCCCTTATTAGTTACCTACTTTATATATAGTCGTGTGTATGTGCCATTAGCCTTTTTTTTTTTCTTTTTTGGCCACCACGCCACAGAAGGAGTTCCCAGGCCAGGGATCAGATCCAAGCCTCAGTTGTGACCTGTGCTGCAGCTGTGGCAATGCTGGATCCTTTAACCACTGTGCCAGGCCAGGGATCGAACCTTCGTCCCAGTGCTCCAGAGAGGCCACCAACCCCGTTGCACCATAGGAGGAACTCCCCGTTTGCTTTTTAACAGTGCTATACTCTGCATTATGAAGAAGAAATTTCAGACATGAAAAATTTCAGAATGAAATTTCTATAGTGCCTTTATTAAAGTGTCATCCAGGGCCACCTATGTTAGAGTCACTTGGAGAACTTATTAAAAATGCAAAGTTATGGGACTCTTCCCAAGCCAACTGAATCTGAATCTCACAGTGGTAGATGGAGGAACAGTGCTTGAAAGCCTACACAGTAACATGTTTTCCAGAAGTCATTTGAAAATCACCATTCTAAATTCTTACTCCAAAAAACATAATCTCTATGTCCAGATGTAACCCCTTTCTCTAAAGTTGGGTCTTGGTGGCTGGAACACAAATGACAGTGGATTATAGTCAGTTCCTGCAATATGTCTTTCGTTGAAGTAACGGGGTATCCAATTACATATACCTTTTTTTAATAAAAAGAGAAATTAAACACCTAGATGAGGATTTCCCGCTGTGGCACAACAGGTTAAGGATCTGGCTTTGTCTCTGCAGCAGCTTGGGTTGTTGCTGAGGCATGAGTTCAATCCCCAGCCCTGAGCAGTGGGTTAAGGATCTGACATTGTCACAGCTGCAGCATAGGTAAGTCACAGATGGCTCAGATTCGATCCCTGGCCTGAGAAATCCCATATGCCAAAGGCATAGCCAAAAAAAGCAAAACAAATAAACAAAAACAAACAAAACACCTAGATGATAGTTTTCCTCTTGAAAATCAACATAAAAACTCTCAGACCCATCCTTCAACCCATATTCAAATACATTGTTCAAAAATCCAAACCACCCAAACCCCACATATTTGTGACCGCATTCCTCCCTCAAATATGTTTCAGTTACTGCCATATTTTAACTTCAAGCTAAATTCTACCATCAGTTGTACTGCTCAATATTCCCTGATTATAGCACATACTTAGTGAAGACATATGGAGTCTGCATTTAATTCTTACATTAAAATTGCTTTTGCATAGTATAATTTGCATTTTGTAAGGCCAAGGGCAAAATGGCTTAAATAACATTTAAAGGGAACATGTGATTAGCTAGACAGAAGAGGAAATAGTATATTGTAGAAGCTCAAGGTCAAATCAACAATAAAAAAAAAACTTGCTCTTCTTGGCAAAGGTCTTCATATTTTTGAATTCTTTCTTCTTTCTTTTGGTCCTGTTACCACTGTGGTTTGTTCTTACTCTTCTACTGGTAAAATATCTCTAACATTTCCATATACAATATCTGACCCACAAAAAAGGGGGGAGGAGAATCAGTGGAGACTATTGACCTAGTCTACTTGATTGACCTCCATATTCACATTTTTTTTTTTTGTCTTTTTGCCTTTATCTAGAGCTGCACCCGCGGCATATGGAGGTTCCCAGGCTAGGGATCTAATAGGAGCTGTAGCCGCCAGCCTTCGCCACAGCCATAGCAACGCGGGATCCGAGCCGCGTCTGCAACCTACACCATAGCTCACGGCAACGCCGGATCCTTAACCCACTGAGCAAGGCCAGGGATCGAACCCGTAACCTCATGGTTCTTAGTCGGATTCGTTAACCACTGAGCTACGAAGGGAACTGCCATATTCACATTTTTAAGACCCAAAAGTCACCTCCTCGGGGGAGACTCTCCTAACCATCCCCATTCCAAAGGGAGAACTGACCACAACTCTAGTGTCTTCATGGCACTGTCTACCTGATTCTCTCATGGTATCTGACAATCCAGTTACTGTATATATACCCATCTTTCTTTTTTGTTTGTTTGATTTTGCTTTTTTTAAGGCTGCACCTGCGGCATATGGAAGTTCCCAGGCTAGGAGTCGAATCAGAGCTTTAGCTACCAGCCTACACCACAGCTCACAGCAACGCCAGATCCTTAACCCACTGAGCGAGGCCAGGGATCGAACCCACATCCTCATGGATCCTAGTCGGGTTCATTAACCGCTGAGCCACAAAGGGAACTCCCCCATCTTTCTCTACTGGATCATTCAGTCCCTTAAGAGTAGGCTTTATCTCTTTATTTTTATATCTTCAGCACTAAACAAAGTTAACACACTGAAGGCACTAAACAAAGTGAATGAATTAATGTTCTACTTTCCAACAAAACTGAATAAAACATGAAAAAGATAAAACAATCTGGAGTTCTGCTCAAGCACAAAATAACCAATAAGATTTCTCTTCTTCTTCTCCTTTTCCTTCTCCATCTTCTTTTTCTGGCTGCATCCACAGCATGCAGAAGTTCCCCAGTCAGGTATCAAATCCACACTACAGCAGCAAGCCAAGCCACAGCAGCGACAACACCAGATCCTTAACCCACTGAGCCATCAGGGAACTCCTGCTTTTTTTCTTACGTGACTGGCTGTTTTGACATATATACATGGTTTTTACATGATTGTTTTCATAGACTTTACAAGGAGAGCTACTTCAAGGAAGAGATTAAATAATAGAAATAGAAAAAAGAGGATTAGCCCTTGGTATATGGTATCTATTTACACTTTACAACCATTTACTACCAGCTTGATGCTGGTTCTAAATATGTCTGGTAGGTAGTTCCCTGGTGGCTTGTGGGTTAAGGATCTGGCATTGCCACTGCTGAAGCTTGAACACTGCTGTGGCATGGCTTCAATCCCTGGCCTAGGAACTTTCACATGCCACGGGCATGGCCAATAAATAAATAAGGCTGGTAGAATGCAGAGTTGGGTTAAGTGTTCAAATTCTCAAGTGAATAATGGAACGTTTTCCCCAAATTGATTTAAAAATATTAAATTGATCTATGAATTTCTTCAATGTCAAGTTTTTCTGTCAGAAATGTTTTTAAAATAATTTTGGACACTACTGCTATTTGTGTACTGTGTATTGACACAATCAATTGGATTTCCTTAATAAGCACCGATTAACAGAGAACTCAATTACCATGGATTTATGGTTACTTATCTAGACAACTTGTCTTTTTCTAGGCTTCTTTGATTGTGGTTATGGATTAATAACTCAACAATCAGAGAAGCAGGAATGTCCAGATCTCACTTAGCACCCTCTGACAACAAAACAGGAATCACACTCCCATCCAGGCAGTCTCTGTGAGGGACTCAGCTACCATATCTCAGCTACAAACCCACACATTCATACATACTTTGTGATGCTGGGACTGGGCCCTGCAAATGCAATCTCTCTCTTGAAAGGGAGCTTTCTGTTATGGAAATGCTAGAGAGAGGCAAGGAGTCTGGACAAGGAAGAAGGGATCTGCTTCATCCCTTGTGCCATCTGTTCCTGTCATCACAGTACCCGTAATGTCCTTTGGCTCCAGCAGCACAGGTTACTTTCAGTTTTGAGCTTCTCCCATCACTGCTGGAAGCAGCCTCATACTCAGAGGTACCAAGAGCAGGTGGTGGCACTCACTCTGTGGAGGTCTTATCCCCAGCTTCTCAGGACCCCGCAAGCATGCCGATTTTGCTACTCTAACTTTTCCTTCTGTTCCCTCAGTCGGGGTGGGGTGGGGGTCACAATTGCTCCCCAAAGTAAGTATCTGGATTATCTTAATGTTTCCCTTTGCCTACATCCAATACTGTTTAATCAATTTCCTTTATTAAAATTTCTGTTAGAGTGGTGGCCAAGATGGTGGAGCAGGAAGTCCCTGAGCTCACCTCCTTGCATGGACACACCAAAATGACCAATACTGGAGATCCCGCCATGGCTCAGTGGTTAACAAACCCAACTAGCATCCATAAGGATGTGGGTTCAATCCCTGGCCTCGCTCAGTGGGTTAAGGATCTGGCGTTGCTGTGAGCTGTGTAGGTCACAGACGAGGCTCAGATCCCAAGTAGCTGTGGCTGTGGCGTAGGCCGGTGGCTACAGCTCCAATTCGACCCCTAGCCTGGGAATCTCCATTCGTCAATTACCAATACTGACAGAGCAACTACTGATGAGCAAGACTGGGATATAACAGAAAAGAGCTTCTATAACTAAAGATAGAAAGAAGAAATCACAGCAAGATGGGTAGGATACACAGTATGGTCGACACCTATACCCCCAGGTGACCCACAATTATACTTTCAGAGGTCCTTCCCAAAGAGTGAGGGGTCTGAGCCCCACATTGGGCTCCCCAGCCCAAGGGTCCTGCACTGGGAAGATGAGCCTCCAGAAACGTTTGGATTTGAAAGCCATCAGGGCTTACTTTGGGAAGGGCCAGAGGGCTGTGGGAAATAAAGACTCCAGCCTTAAAGGGCACACACAGAATCTCACATGCTCTGGGAGCCAGAACCAAAGTAGTCACTTGAAAGGAGCCTCGGTCAGACCTACCTGCTGGTCTTTGAGAGCCTCCCAGAGAGACAGGACGCAATTGGAACTCACCCTGGGGACACAGACACTGGCAGCAATCATTCTGAGGAGCTCCTTCTACCCTCTATCTTTTAGCACCAGGACCTGGCCCCACTCACCAGTATGTCCTCAGTAGTACTGGGATGGCCCCAGCCAAGCAATCAGCCATGTGTACACCCAATCCCCCAGCAGGCAACTCTTTAAGACCCCTCTGAGCCCACACCCACTTTGCGGCACAGCTCTGTCCACCAGAGGCCCAGGATCCAGCCATACACAGCAGTGCACTAGCAGTGACCCGCAGACCACGGGGCTCTGCAGCCAAATACAGTGGGACCCAGTCCCACCCACCAGTGAAACAGCACTAGCTCCATGTTGCCCTGGGCCTCAGCACCAGCCACCGTCGGGCCAACACCGGTTCTTAGACACTTTATACCTCTCTGTCTTGGGACACAGCCTTACTCACCAGTGGGCCAGCACCAGCTTTGGGACACCCCGGAACCCAGAGCCAGCCATGTCAGGAAATGGCCGTACCCTGCAGCAGGCAGACATTGGGAACCCTGGCCCCACAACCACCTATCCCGGGACAGTGGCCAGCATAATAAGGGAGGTGCCCCTGCAGCCAGCTGCCTTGTGACCTGGCCATGCCAACCAGCAGCCAGCAGCCTCTGCACAAAGCATGACCCAGCAATCAACCAGACCAGGGGCCAGCCACATCTACACGACTGCCCACAGTAGTCAGCCCACCACAGCAGAAAGACCCATGCAGTCATATAGCTCTGGTGCTCAAAGGGAAGTGCACTGTTGGGACACAAATAATGTCTCCTACAAAAGGCCCCTCTTTAAGGCTGAAAAATATTCCCAACCTACAAAATACATAGAAGTAAAAAGAGCAAATTAGGCAAATCGGGCAACAGAGGAATATGTTCCAAACAAAGGAGGTGCAGTGGGTTAAGGATCCAGTGTTATGACTGCAGTGGCTCAGGTTGCTGCAGTGGTACAGGTTCAATCCCTGGCCCAGGATTTTTCATATGCCATGGGTGCAGCCAAACAAAACACACACACACACACACACACACACACACACACACACACACACAAACACAATGGAATACTATTTAGGCATAAAAAAGAACGAAATTTTGCCATTTGCAACAATATGGATGGACCTGGAGGATGCTATACTTAGCTAAATGTCAGAAAAAGACAAATACCATATATTATCACTTATATGTGAAATTTAACAAATGAGACAAATGAGTGAATATAACAAAACAGAAACAGAGTTACAGATGTAGAGGACAAACTAGTGGTCATAGGGTGGGGGGTGCTGGGAGGGGCAAGAGAGGTGAAGGGGATTAAGAGGCACAAGCTACTATGTATAAAAGAAATAGACTATAAAGATATACTGTACAACCAAAATCTATTTCTCCAAGTTCTAGAAGTCTGCAATTAGTGTGCCAGCACAGCTGGGTTGTAGTGAGGACCCTCTTCCGGGCTGCTGACTTGCCAGCTTCTCATTGTGTCCTCAGAGAGAGCAGAGAAGGGAAGCAAACTCTGCTGACTCCTAAAGGGCACTCATACCATTCATGAAGGCCACATCCTCATGACCTCATCTAGTCCTAATTACCTCCCAAAGGCACTACATCCTAATGCCATCACCTTGAGGTAGGGATAGGGTTGCAACATATGAGTTGGGAGGGTATAAAAACAGTCATTCTACAACAATTAAGTATAACCGTAATTCATCTTTCGATTCCAACAGTCCCAACAAATAACCAAATTATTGTACATTAACACAGTAAACCACCTATGTGAAAGCATTTTGAAAATAACAATTAGCTATAATTTTATTTTGAACCCCTATTTTCCTTGGCCACATAATCCATAGGTAAAGGTGGTTGTTTTAATTTAAGGCTTCTATATCTGTCCACTTAGACTCTCAAATCCCTATTAGGAAAGGTTTGGGGGGCCAGGGGATGCACTGAGGGTTTGGGATGGAAATGCTATGAAATTTGGTTGTGATGATTTTTGTACACCTATAATTGTAATAAAATCCATTCAGTAATTTAAAAAAAAAAACTTTAAAAAATCCTTATTAGGAAAGGTTTATCTTTCTGTTCAGTAAGGCATACAGTGTGCCACCAGCTCTAATGGTGGTGTGAGGGCCTGAGATTTGAACAAAGTAAGACTTGTCCTTGCCTGGAATTCCATCAAGTATAGTAAACTTCTTGAGAGTAAAGACCCGGATCTTCCTTGCCTAGGTATTCCCAGCGTAAATGTTTGCAGATTGAATTCTTTGTGGTGACTCCATTGGGGTGGGGTAGCAGGGAGGAAGAGAATCTGTATGTTAAACACGGTATGACAGCCTGGCCACCACCCTGGTTTTCATTCTTCTATCCTGCACAAGCTAAGGAATTCTGTTTTGGTTCAGAGTGAGGTGTTTTTGTTCCATAAGGGTACTATAAAAACCCACTATCTGATTGCAGGTAACTAGGGGCCAGTGGGCTTGGTAAATAATTCCAATTGTTCTTTATGTGTCATTGCTCAGAACCCCCACCCCCGACTTTCAGCAATATGGGGCAAAGAAGCATCAAGGCTTATCAAGTTCTAGGGAACAGCAAGTAAGGATCTCATAGTTGTACGAGATAAATGTTAATTAAAAATTCCAGTCTCCACTCTTATTTCTGTCAATAATAATACTTTCCATTTCTCTATTTAAATTTATATTAAAGATGTATATTTTTAAATTTAAAAAGATGTATAGCACAGAGAATATAGCCAATATTTTATGGTACCTTTAAATGGAGCATAATCTATAAAAATATTGAATCACTATGCTTTACACCTACAATTCACATAAATAAATACATTTTTAAAAGGGAAAAATACTTAGGCTACAGGGTTGTTGGGGTGATTAAATATGAAATGAATGAAAAGTAATTAGTAGAGTGCTCTAGCAGACCAGCAATACATAAAATTAGCATTAGATGAGATGCTCAAAGACAAATCTCTTTGTTAAAAGTAAGTAGTGTTTTTTGTTTTCTTGACTGGGCTCTGATGTCCTGTTTGACTGGGGTAGCTAATGTAAAATTCATACATAAGGATATCTGTTTCCCCTTCAGAAGACTGTGACTGCAAATAGAAGTCACATTTATCTTTAGCCAAGCATCTCTTTTGTTTGTTTGTTTAGTTGTATTGAACTACAGTTGATTTACAATGTTAGGTTAATTTCTTCTGTACAGCAAAGTGACTCAGTTACATATTTTCCTTTAAGGCTTATCACAGAATATTGAATCAAGTTCCCTGTACTATACAATAGAACCTTGTTGTTTATCCATCCTACATATGTTTGCATCTGCTAACCCCAAACTCCCAATCCTTCCTTCCCCTACCCCACTCCCCCTTGGCTACCACAGTCTGTTCTCTATGTCTATGAGTCTATTTCTGTTTTGTAGATAGGTTCATTTGTGTCATATTTTATATTTCACATATGTGATATCATATAGTATTTGTCTTTCTCCTTCTGACTTATTTCACTTAGTATGATAGTCTCTAGGTCCCTCCATGTTGCTGCAAGTGGTATTATTTCATTTTTTTTATGGCTGAGTAATATTCCATTGTATATATCATACCACATCTTCTGTATCCATTCATCTGTCAGTGGACATTTAGGCTATTATAAATAGTGCTGCTATGAATACAGAGGTGCATGCATCTTTTCGAGTTACAGTTTTATCTGGGTATATGCCCAGGAGTAGGATTGCTGAATCATATTAACCAAGCACTGCTTCACCAGCTAAAGCAGGAGTTTAGTGCCACCTCAAAGGAATCCTCAAAGAGGACATTATATACTGTCACATGTCAATCTATTAGCATACCCATTATGAGACATCCACAATGTGACTTTCCAGCTCCCACATATCTGTGCCCACTTTTCATAAAACTGCTTTGAAGACATCTCAATGCCAATGTCTTTGTCAAGTCTACAATAACTGGATGGCTCCAAAGCTATCAAGTCTCCTATATTGCTGGGCCCTCTATATAAATGGGAAATGTCAGAATATCTGAAGAGTGACATGGAAACATGTCTATGCTATATACTGTTAGGTTAAAAAAGCTGCTTTCAGAATGATATTTATGGTATTACATTTTATACATACTACTATTAAAATCTTGATTATAAATGGTGGCAGAATGAAGTTGGATGTATACATATTGAAGATAGTTAAGAGTGATTATCTCTGGATGAAAACTATTATCAATTAAAAATATAAGACATTTTACAAAATCAAAATTACTGTGCATTTTCCCATCAAAGAGAATTTAGAGTTGAATTAAAATTTAAATTGAATTCGAGTTTTTGCTGTGGCGCAATCGGATTGGCGGCATCTCTGAAGCAAGCTCTATCCCCAGCCCAACACAGGGGGTTAAGTATCCAGAGTTGCCGTAGCTGCAGCATAGGTGGCAACTGCGGTTCGGATCTGATCCCTGGCCCAGGAACTCCATATGCTGTGGGGCAGCCAAAAAAGAAAAAAAAATTAAATTGAATTAAATTTTTCTCCCAGGACAAAATCACAATAAAAACAAAAAAAGGCTCAAAACAAAACCTCAAGCTTTCAATCAAGAGTGAACCAACCGGCTCCTCATTCTGTTTTGTAACTCGTACAAAGGTTAGCTTTAAGTTCCTTGGTATGTAAAGACCTAAAAGAGGTATCCCAAAGTCTAGTCAACTTATTCTGTTAAAGACAGATCATAAAGATCATAAAACTGAAAGTAACAGAAACTGCTTTTTTAAAACCAGCTAAATTCATTTGTCTGGAAGCTGTTTATTCAATACATGATTTCTGGTCTCGTTCACCCATTTTTCTGTTTTTGGCATCTATGGAACCCTTTATTGTATACCACATAATTACAACCATTCCTAGCTAGCCAACACAGATTATTTATGCCAAGAGAAAATAGGTACCTTGGTTTTTTTGTGTCATAAATGTAACAAGGTTTTCTGTTACATTTAAGAGATTTTACCCCAAACTTTCATCTTTTATTTTCTTAGGTTTGATATTATTTCTAATCACTGATTTCAGGGTTATTAAATTTGAAACATTATCTATCTTTGAAATTCATTTTCTGTTTGCCTTTCTGAGGGTGAAATAAACATATTTATAAGTATATCCTAGCTAGAAGACAACCTCTCCTAGGAAATTAAAATTTACAAGGAGAATATTGAGGGGGCTCATTAATTTTAAAAGAGCTGGAGTTCCCATCATGGCTCAGTGGTTAACAAATCCAACTAGGAACCATAAGGTTGCAGGTTCGATCCCTAGCCTTGCTCAGTGGGTTAAGGATCAGGCATTGCTGTGAGCTGTGGTGTAGGTTGCAGACGCGGCTCGGATCCCATGTTGCTGTGGCTGTGGCGAAGGCCAGCAGCTATAGCTCCTGTTAGACCCCTAGCCTGGGAACCTCCATATGCCGCGGGTGCAGCCCTACATAAGGCAAAAAGAAAAAAAAAAAAAAGAGCTGCCCACATACCATTACTTTCTTGATAGAGAAGAGGGAGTGGGTATTAGAAAGCTGTGAAATAGGAAGAGAGAAGAAACATTTAAATCTTAAGTGTTAAATGTCTGGAGACAAGTAAAAAGGTCTAGGAAAAGGCAATATGATATTCAATTCACTAAAAAATTAGTTGATAGCCCAAATTTTAGGGATGTATATAACATGAAAATCAACATTCATCTAGAGGGGAAATCTGTCCTTTGCTTATTACACATTGAATAAATTGAGTGTCTGTCTTGTTTCAAGGCACTTTGTGAAATGGTCACTAATAAGCCTGGAGCTCTGGCCTAGCCAGCCTTAAAATGAAAAATCAGGAATCCATTAGCATCATACATAAGAAATGCGTTTGGCCATTTAAAAATTGTTGGTGGCATCAATGATACCCCACATTGGATGGTTCTTAGACAAAGCCATCCAATGGGGGTAGGGGTGGCGGATGGAAGGGCCCAGGAGGGTCTGCTGGTAGCCAAAAGAGTCTACAATTTCTACGTGAGTCATCTTCTGTTTTTCCAGAGACATATCCAATGTCAGGAGAATATCTCCAAATGTGCAGTCTAGTGAGTGGCATGGAATTTTTACTATGCAGATTGAATGCTCATACTCAGAAACTGTCCCATTTTCAAATGGTTCACTCCATCTGCATTTGGCAGGCTGCACTGACTGTAAAGAAGCACTTGAAATCACTGAAATAAAGGGGGGAAATTGCCACTGAGTTTGAAAATATGAGTTGAAACACCAAGCGATCATTAAAATGGTAACGTTGATTTCTTAATACCATGGTATTTGTAACCATCTTAAGGTGGTTCCAACGTATTGAATAGAAAACATTGATCGCTTACAATGTGCCACTCACTGTTCTTTGTGATTTGGGTTCATTACCTGATGTACTGTTCACAACAACCTTTTAAAATTAGGTCTCTTATTATGACACTTTTATAAACAAGAAACCTACACTGTAAATCAACTATACTCTAATAAAAAATTTTTGTTTAAAAAAAATAACTATGGAGTTCCCGTCATGGCACAGCAGAAACGAATCCAACTAGGAGCCAACTAGGAACGCTCAGGTTAAGGATCTGGTGTTACCGAGAGCTGTGGTGTAGTTTGCAGACGCGGCTCGAATCTGGTGTTGCTGTGGCTGTGGCGCAGGCCAGCGGCTACAGCTCCAATTAGACCCCTAGCCTGGAAACCTCCACATGCCATGGGTGTGGCCCTCAAAAGATAAAAGACAAATAATAATAACAAAAATAAAAATTAAAAAAATAACAGCAGTTTGGGAAGTTGCCGTTGTGGCTCAGTGGGTTAAGAACTCAACTATTATCCATGAGGATGCAGGTTTGATCCTTGGCCTCACTCAGTGGGTTAAGGATCCAGCGTTGGTACAAGCTGCCATGTAGGTCACAGACAAGGCTCGGATCCGGTGTTGCTGTGGCTGTGGTATAGGCCAGCAGCTGCAGCTCCAATTCTGGGCCCTGAAACTTCTTTAGGCTGCAGGTGTGGCCCTAAAAAGAAAAATTAAAAATAAAAGGAGTTTCAAAACAGAATCAAATTTTAAATTAGAAGAGTTAAAATAAAATTTTTTTAAAAGAGAGAGAAACCTAAAACACAGGAAGGGGTAGCAATTTCACCAACCACATGTAGCTGATAAGCGCCAAAGCTTTACACATACAATAATCAATTTGAAGGCTCTGTTTTGCCAATTCATGGATGATTTAAAGGTTAACTATTTTTTAAAAACTTGATTCAATTTTTTTTTCTGGATTTTTACAGATTCTATCTGCCAGTTTTCCCCTTGTTGAGTTTCTATATATAGGCCTTTTGTGTACCTCTCACACAGTTTAAAAAGTTTACTCGTCTGAGCAAGTACAAAAATAGCTATTTTCAGGACTGATTTGAGAAGAATTTTTTTTCCATAAGCTACTTTTTGAGCGGATCATGGAACTGTCAAAATAGAATAAAAATAGTAAGGTTCAAACCCATTCGGGTAATGGAGGCTAGAAGCATGCATAACAGAAGATGGTTTAGCTTTTCCTCTTTGTACACCTCAAAAACATCTGAAAAGATTTAACCTTCTCAAAAAAAAATGCTCACCTTTGGGCTGAAACCAAGTAGAATGAACTTCAGTTCCAAAGGAAGCATTTAAAAAAAAAAAATTCTGAGTGAATTAGACGAGGCAATTGCCCGGAATTTGGTCGCATGCATACAAAGCTACATTTTGTGCCCACACGTGCTCCAGCATTGGCTTCCTGCTCAGTCAGCACTGATAGTTATTATTCTATAAAATAAATGTTTGCTTCTCAGGGCTATAAATCCTGAGACCACCTCAGAATTTTTAATGGACTATACAGCAAAGAGGAAAAAAGCCTGCTTCTTCTTTTGGTGCAGAATTTAAGATGTGGTGGAAAGAAGACATTGCAATATTTCCCCATCTTCCAACCCAGTCTCATATCTAGTGGCAACTTTACCATGTCCTCTGTGGAAACCAATGGATGCCTGTCAATTATACATGCAGTATTTCCTCAGTTAAAAAAGAAAAAATCTCACCAGTTTAATAACAGTATTTGGCTGTAGGGGAGGAGGAAGAAGAAATATCGCAACACACAGCATCAAATGAACACCATGATTGTGAGGCAGGGCTAGATATCAGATACATGAACTTTGAGAAAGTGTGTCCTTAGAACTGCAGAGATTTGAGTATCTTTTGAATGGAATTACGTTGAAATTGAAATAAAAGGAAGAATTAGAAATAGAAGTTGCAGAGCCCATTTTTTCCCCCTCTGATGGCAAAGGTGGCAGCCACTGCAGCCAGAGAGTTTTCTAAGAGAATCAGCTCCCAACCCCAGCCCCTACTGCCTCTCTAATTACAGTTGATGGAATGATGGAGGGTCATCTGACATAATCTGGGGCAATCGGATTTTTCTATCCTGGGAATTTGAAATTGGGACACTGAAAGACTGACTCAATTAGCTCAGGAAGACAGGCTTCAAAGATATTCAGACTTGGCTCAGAGTCAATCTCACAGCCAGAGCCATCACCTACAAGTAAAATTATGGTAGAGCAGAGATGGCCAGTGTGCAGAGGGGAGCACAAGAATGCAGACCCTGCTGCCTTCAGAAAGTAGTGGAAGAGCCTCAATTCCCAGGTTTTCACTTTCACTGCCTGTTTGACTCAGCTGTTCTTAATTTGCTGCCTTTGCTAGTTTTAGCCCTAACATCAACTCATTTTTTTCTCCAAAATAACCTGACTGTCCTTTTTTCCTTTTTTTAACAAAACAGTCCGATTTTTCATTCTCAAGCCATTATTTGTTGTCTTCCTGGCAGCCACATGTAATGTTTATGCATATAGGTGATATCTGCTACAATATTACCTAGCAAGGTTCAAACACTGTTCAAAGCACTATTACCAAACAACAAGCAAAGTTCAACGATTTGCCCGAGGCTTTATCATCTAAGCCAGAGCTGGATGCTAAGCCAGGTTTTCTTTACCACCTAATGAAGTGAAATCAGCCTCAAATCTGGTCCGTTTATGCATGCCTCTGACCCAAAGCTTTGTTCACTTGGAAGTAAATACTAACTGTTCCCAAATTATCTTCCCAAAGTTTGTCAGTACACATTTTCTTACAGAAATAATATTTTAATGTGGCCAAGTTTCAAGATTAGGCCTATTTTACGTACCATGAATCTGAAACCCACTTTGTTTATTAAGAAAATACTGTAATACACTACTTCAGCAATGGTAGTTATTAAATAAAAAAGTAAATTGAATAAGTATTCTTTTTATACATTTTGAATGTTTGGTTTGAAGAAGACCAGATTTTATTAGAGGTTTAGTAATGATTCCTAAGAGTAGGTCTGGGTATTTTCAAAAGCTTTTTAGAGTTTCAGGAGACTAACTCTTCTCCACCATGCCTAAATACAACTCAAAACTAAACACTAATAAGGGAAAAAAAAAAACTGAACAAATATGCCCCAAACTGTTATCAGTGGTTGCCTCCTATAGGTGAGGTTATATGAGACTCTCTCTTTTTCTTTCATACATTTTTGTATCATTCAAACTTTTTAAGCCATCCTGTATTACTTTTTTATACTCTGAATAAAAGCAATAAAAATACAAAAATCTCTACAGCTTCCTTTTCCTGGATACTGTTGTCTTATCACAGTCTCCTATACTTACGATTTATGATCATAGAATTTCTGGATTCACAAATAGAAGAAATAGTTCAGTTTATTGTGCAGAAGTGAAAAGAGACAGAGAACTAAAGAAGTTTTGAAATATAGGAGAAAGTTGTCTGAGGTGGAAATATCTGAAATGGAGCTTCGCTGGGGTGTCAAGGTGCTAATATCAGGAGAAAGGAATGAGGAAGTAATAAAAGAGCGAAGGAGGAAAGAAAAGGAAAGAAGGAAGAAAAAGGAAGGAAGGAAGAGAAGGAAAAGAAAAGAAAAAGAAAGAGAGAGAAAGAAAGAAAGAAAAGGGAGAGAGAGAGAAAGGAAGAAGGGAGGGAGGGAGGGAAGGAAGGAAGGAAGGAAGTCCAAAGATTTTGTTTTTGTTTTGTTTTGTTTTGTTTTGTCTTTTTTTGCCTTTATCTAGAGCCGCACCCGCAGCATATGGAGGTCCCCAGGCTAGGGGTCTAACAGGAGCTGTAGCTGCCGGCCTTCGCCACAGCCACAGCAACGTGGGATCTCAGCCGCGTCTGCAACCTACACCACAGCTCACGGCAACGCCAGATCCTTAACCCACTGAGCAAGGCCAGGGATCAAACCTGCAACCTCACTGTTCTTAGGCGGATTCGTTAACCACTGGATCACGAAGGGAACTCCCCCAAAGATTTTGAAACCAAGTTTATGGCTATCAAAGGGAAAACCATGGGAGGCGGGGATAAATTAGGGGGTTGGAATTGACATATACACGCTACTATACATTATATCGATAGGTAACAAGGGACTACTGTATAGCACAGGGAAATCTACTCAATATTGTATAATAACATATACGGGAAGAGAATCTGAAAACGAATAGTATATGTATAACTGATTTACCTTGCTGTACACCTGAAACTAACACAACTTTGTATGTCAACTACACTCTAATAAAATTGTATTTTAAAAAAGAAGAAGGAAGGAAGAGAGGGAGGGAGGGAGAAAGAAAGGGAGTTTCCTGGTGGCTTAAGTTAAGGATCTGTGATTGTCACTGCTGTGCTGAGGGTTCGATCCCTGGCCCAGAAACTTCCATATGCCTCGGAGGTGGCCAGAAAAGGAAAAAAAAAAGGAAGTGGGACAATTTTAGGGCTTTCAGGATGGAGAAAATGTGACCAGTCTGCTTTGCCCAGGCCCACCTGAACCCAAATCTACACTTAAATAACAAGTGCAACTCTGACTGATTCGAACAAGTGTAGGGGGAAAACAGAGCACAACAGGTGTCTTTGGCCAAGAAGGCAAGAGGCACCCTCCTCATTCAAAGGGACCCCTGAACTCACTCTCTTATGCCTCCCAGCCATTTAAACTGAAAGAGAGAGAGAGAGAGAGAGAGGGAGAGAGAGATGGGGAGGGTGGGGGGAGGAAGGAAAGGGGGAGACAGAGAGAGAGAAAGAAAGAAGGAAAGAAAGAGAAAAAGTCAGCAAAAGGAAACCACTCTGACACTTAACTGACGGCTGACCCAGGGGCCCTGATCTGGGTCTTCACCCTCCCTCCTGCTCTGTGCTCCACCGAGCACAGCCTGTATCATTCTTGGTCCTTCTGGCTCCAAACATCCTATTGTTGGGGCTCCCAACCCACTGTAATTTGTAAGTCATTTTTGAGAAATCATGCTTCAAATGTTCACTCAGACCACTGCTTCCCCAACACATGTGACGGGGACAAAGTCACCTAGCACCTCAGGATCATTTCCTCAGTAGAATGAAGACATCAGGTTCAGTGATCTGTGAGGTTCTTTCTATAAATAAATAAACAAATAAACAGGATAGCAACTTTTTAGGTAAATGGAATAAATAGTCAATATGTATTCAGGCATTTCCTGTGATGAACAGTATTCCCTTCCTCTGCCTCTCCCACCCATACGTGTACACACACACACACAAACACGTTAAAGACACCACAGATTTTGACATGCATTTCTTTTTTTCCTTTCTTTCTTTCTTTTTTTTTTTTTTTTGGCCGCAACTGCAGCATGCAGAAGTTCCCAGGCCACAACCTGCACCACAGCAGTGACAACGCCAGATCTTTAACCCACTGAGCCACATGGAACTCCAATTTCTTTACGTATCACTGATAAACAAAAAATGTTGCCAAATGACACACCATTGATTGTAAGTGCATCCCATTTTGAGAGATACTGAACTGGATCCTAAAATCAGTGGAATACACTGAGGTGTTAGGGGATTTGCTTCTTACACTAAAACCCTGACATGTATTGGCATTTGCTGTAATATACCTGCACAGCTCTATCAACTAGTGCGAAGTTTATTCTTATTTCTCCCTACTACACATCCCACTTCTTATCTATCGAAGACTCTTCATACCCTCACTCCAGGCTCCCCGAAGCCTCAAGCTCCCACCTGTTTCACAAATGTCTCCCAAACTTCCCAGAAGTATCTCTTCCTCCTAACTATGATCATCTTAACTTTTCCGTGTCCCTTTGAAAATAATTCAGTCCTGTTATCTCATTCTCTTAGATCTTCTAAATGATTGGAATAAAATTTATGATGCAATTATAGCTCAAGGTTTTTGTGCTATAAAATTTTCAGATGTCAGCTTTTCATCTTAATGGAGGCATTCTTACAAAAGAAACCAATGTGCATTTATTGAGGAATGAAAACGGTGGTATATGAAGAGGAAGAGTTCAGCCCCCTTCAAGTCATTCTGCTTTGATCACTACTTATTGCTTCAAATATGTAAGTCTGGGTGGCCCAGCTGCCTTCTTACCACAAGGGCTACCAAAAGTCTGGGGAGAAACCTCACTTTCCTTTGTCTCCTGCAGGAATGAAGAAACAAAATAAAGAAACTCTTAGCAGCTACTATGACCGCCAGAGACACACTGTGGGGTCATTCTCCTCTCCCTCCTCCTCTCCATTATCATAATTGTCGTCATCATCATTATCTTGCTTCCCTCTTTGCTTTTGCTCCTTAAAAACAAACCCTCAGGGGAGTTCCTGTTGTGGCAGTGGTTGAGGAACCCGACTAGTATCCATGAGGATACAGGTTCGATCCCTGGCCTCACTCAGTGGGTTAATGATATAGCATTGCTCTGAGCCTGGTGTAGGTCAC
The DNA here is from genome assembly GCA_004024745.2 of Catagonus wagneri. Lineage (NCBI taxonomy): Eukaryota > Metazoa > Chordata > Mammalia > Artiodactyla > Tayassuidae > Catagonus > Catagonus wagneri. The sequence continues at coordinate 26,882,865 of PVHT021183726.1, forward strand.
AGACATGGCTCAGATCCTGTATTATTGTGGCTGTGGCGCAAGCTGGCAGCTGTAGCTCTGATTCCACCCCTAGCCTGGGAATCTCCATATGCCGCAGGTGTGGCCCCAACAAGACAAAAAATTAAAAAATTAAAATTATTTTAAAAAAAGAGGAGCTCCCATTGTGCCTCAGAGGAGCTCCCATTGTGCCTCAGTGGGTTAAGAATCCAAGTAATACCCATGAGGATGTGGGTTCAATTCCTGACCTCTATCAGTGGGTTAAGGATCCAGCCTTGTCATGAGCTGTGGTGTACGTTGCAGATGCGGCTGGGATCCCTAGTTGCTGTGACTGTGACGTAGGCCAGCAACTGCAGCTCCAATTCAACCCCTAGCCGGAGCCTTAAAAAGAAAAAAAAAAAAGAAGAAAATAATAACATCCAGCACCTAGGAAGATTCATTTAACTAATGCATGCAGAGCCCTAAGAGCAATGGCCCTGCACATAATAAGCACTCTAAAAACGGTTCTCAATACGAGTGTCATTTGGGGTATTTTTTACCCCAAATCCTTACCCCACTGAGCCAGCAGGGAACTCCTCATTTAGGGTTTTTGATCACAGGTAATAGAAATAAAATGTGGCCAACTTCAACAAAATGTATTGAAAATAAAGCAGGCAAGTTGGAGAAATTGGCCTCTAACCAAAAATAGAGAGACACCAACTTAGCTAGAAAGGACAGATTTTGTAGTGGAGAAGCTGAGTAGGGATGCTGTTGCCAGGATGAAGGAACACCAGCACTTCACTGACCAAGTTCACACATTCAAAGTCCCAGAGAGAGCTTCCATTGACTGAGCTGAAGCCACTGCCCACCTTCTGGCTACAGGAGGCAAGAAAGAAAGGAAAAAAAACCGGGCCTTTGGGGCACAAGCAGTTAGCTTTTTTAATCTCAGAAAGGTTATACATAACGGTTGTAGGACTGATGCTCAGAGGAAATCAGGATTCCGGAGTGAAGGCTGGTGGATGTTGCCACATCAGCAGAAGGTAATTTTGAAATGGAAAAAAAATAAATCAGGAGTTCCCTGCTGACTCCACAGGTTAAGCACTGGTGTTGTCACTGCTGTGGTTCTGGTTACAGCTGTGGTGAGGGTTCGATCCCTGGCCCGGGAACTTCCGCATACTATGGGCGTGGCCAAAAGTTTTATATATAAAAATTATATATATATATAAAGTGTTTATTTTAAAAAGAAATAAACAAGAAATAAACCTCTTTCCTATTCATTTGACCAGCATAAATCCTGTGAGGAAAGCAGAACAGGAATAATTTTCATTTTATATGGAGAAACTGAGACTTGGGGAACATAAGGGACTAGCTCCACACGTGCTCTGGGGCAGAGCTGTAACAGTCCTGACTCGCTGTTAAGGCCGTTCCCCAGGGGCCCAGTGGAAATTGTCAAACAGCTCCCAGCCCTCCCTGCTTCCCAACCCCAAAGGTCAAAGGACACAAGATTACTGGTTGGTGGTGCTTCCCTTTCCTGGGACTTGCTGGCCCCCCCCCCCGCTGCCTGGAGTCCAGGCCTTGAGCTGGAGGCTCTGCTGTAAGCGGTAGTTGGCGTAGCTGAGGTTGGCTTCGTCACTTCTGGGGGAGGGAGAGGGTAGAGAACCAAGGGCTGAGAAACCACTGGAAAAAGAAGTCAAGCTAGAAGAGGAGGAAGTCAGGGACCAACCTGGAGAGGAAGTGATACCGGGAGTGCTCAGGGAGGAGACAGAAAGATTGATTTTTTTTTTTAAGCCAAAGAATTGGGAAAATTGTTAAACTCGCCAGGAAGGGGCCCAGTGGTTACCAAGATCTCCTGCACCTGGATGCAGAGAAAAAAAGGTAAAGCCCCTCAAAACTGCCATCCTCCTCTCTGGAATAAATCACTTCTCGTGATTTACCATGATATTTGACATCTGAGTTACTGAGGGTTGTTTTCTGCTTTTTCTCTCTCCTTAGCAGCTTATAGAAGAAGCCACCAGGAAGAGCAAACCAATTGCAAATTCCCAGAATCCACAAGTTACAATGATAGCTGAATCATGCTAGAAAGTTCCTATTGAGGAGTCATCTTACCTAATATATGCATTTTTCAGTTAGAGAAGAAACAGAGACACAGAATTACAAATGTGTCTACAGAAGTTCCCGTCATGGCACAGGAGAAAGGAATCCGACTAGGAACCATGAAGTTGCGGGTTTGATCCCTGGCCTTGCTCAGTGGGTTAAGGATCTGGTGATGCTGTGAGCTGTGGTGTATGGTATAGGTCGCAGATGCAGCTCGGATCTGGTGTGGCTGTGGTTGTGGTGTAGACTGGCAGCTGTAGCTCTACAGATGCGACCCTAAAAAGCAAAAAAAAAAATTGTGTCTACAACCATTTCTTTACTTTAAGACACTTAAAATATGACTATCTAGACCAGGGATTGGCAAGCTTTTTCTGTTAAGGGCCACCCAGTAAGGATTTTTGGCATTGAGGGCCATACGGTCTCTGTTGTAATATTCAGCTCCACCACTGTAGAGCAAAAGCAGCCATAGACAATACATAAACAAATGGATATGGCTTTATTCCAATAAAACTTTATTTACAAATACAAAATGTGGGCCAGACTTGGCCAGTAGGCTGTAGTTTGTCAATACCTGATCTAGACCTAGTTATTCATTAAATATCATGTCAACATCCCAGAAAAAACATAAGCACAAATGGTAAGCATAAATTAAATTCTTATGGGAATGATAATCATAACGGCCATGATTTATGAAGCACTTCCTATGTGACCTTCCTCAATTGCTCCACCAGCCCTGTGAGACGGATACTATATGCTCTCCATTGTTTTTAGATAAGAAAATGAAAACACGCGCAGATTAAATGACCTGCCTACGGTCAGACAGCTCGGAGGTGGTAGAGTTAGTATTTGAACACAGATCTATCTCACTTCAGGACTCAAGTGCTTGACTACATCAGGCAACGAGATAGAAATACCTAGAAGGCGGAATAGAAACGATGTGAAACTTCTCACAAAGCATTTCACGTTTTCATGTTATTCTGCAGGAAACTTCCAGGAGTTTAAATATTTGTATAATGCATCGATATCAGCAATTTAGATGAAGCAAGGGTCTGCCTCCCTCCCTCACCCGCTTCCTGTAATATACATTTTGTTACCTCTTTCTCCCCATCTGTCTGTCAGGCTCGCTCCAGCACACATGCCAAGATTTAAGGAAAGATATTAGCTGGAACCCACCCACTTAAGATACTGGGAAGTGCAAGGTCTCTAACACTGAGAGGAATTTAAGCCTGAAGGGGAGAAGAGCACAGCTCTTGATGATTATCCTAAATTTTTGAAGCCGAACCAGGGAAGACTTGAGGAAATGACTCACTGAACCCAGGAGAAAGAAAAACAGCCGAGTGATGGCAGGAGAAAATGAGGATAATATAGCCTTACTGTTAAAGTGAGGGTTAGAAGTCCACAGAGACCCAGAAAGGAAACACTGAAATGGCTGAGTTACATTCCTGAAACTAACATGCAATACTGTTTTATCAGGCTTTCAGCTGTTTGGGCCAAGAATGAGGCAGGAACAGATTTCTTCTTAACAGAGACATCATCTCATGTTCTTTGCTGTCCCCAGATTGTCTCCTCTGCTAGAGCCCTAAGGGGAAACCACGGCCATCTCTGTCCCTTCTATTCTTAAATTACAAAACGGACTCCAGTGCTGAGATTGGTGTGACAAACAGATGTACTAGACTGCAGCCATTAAAAATCTCCTAACATTTGTACTGAGACCACGAAAGGACTTTGAGCTATCAACTCTTCAGCTAAAAAAAAAAAAAAAGGCCTGATAGGAAAAGTTGAGGAATGTGTTCAAGCATGAATACAGTTGGCATTCACTTGGTAGATCATTAAAAACAAAACAAAAACCACGAGGTAAGCAAACCTTGTCCTTGGCCTTTTCCTATCCATCTATCAAACTGCCACTGAATTAACCTTCTTAATGCAAAGCTCTGATTATGTCACTCTGTGAACCACGAATCTGCAGAGTTAACACAAAAGTTAACACACGGTTTTGGTAACAGTGCTGTGAAGCAGGCACTTTCATATATCGCCAGTGGAAGTGTAAATTGGTATAGTCTCTAAGAAGAGTATTTTGGCAATATCTACTAAAATTATGAATGTACATATATTTGATCTAAGAATTCATGCTACAGCTGTACCACATTTGCATGAAGTGAAGCATGTATAAGATTATTTGCTGAAATAGTATTAGTAAGAATAACAGATTAGATACACTTCTCCTCCTGGATACAATGTAGGAGGTCACAGGAGGTCAAAGCTCTTGCTGCAACAACTAAAAACAAATGGATAAATGGAAAGAAGCATGTTAAAGGCATCAAAGAGCTGTGGAGAATTAGATGAACTAAAAGTCCAGAGAGAAAAGCTCTTCTTAGGGCTGGGAAGACATAGACCCTTCAGGCTTTCAACTGAAAGCCTGGAAAGACCTTGTCTAAAGGACAGAGACAAACCAGGGATTGACAGAATCTTGCTAAAATTGTAAATCCAGCCCTACCTCAACTAAGTCTATGACTGAATCGAGGTATTTAGCTCCTGACCTTATCTACCTAACAAAGAAAAAAAGAGGATAACTCTCTGGTAAAAGTTATTATCAGATATGTCTCTGTTCTCTTATATACATGCCCAGCATATGGTCAAAAATGTATTACATATACAAAATAAAATAAAATAAAATAAAATAAAATAAAATAAAATAAAAACTAGCCCATAGAGGGTTAGGATAATGAAGTTATAATGAGAGTACAATAAAATAAATGTGCCTAGTATATTAAAGAAAACAAAAGAAATGATAAAGGAGTTAAATAGAGAACCAGAATCCACAAAATTAAACAAAGAGGTTTTTGGTGGGTTTTTTTTTTTTTTTGGTCTTTTTAGGGCCGCACCTGCAGCATATGGAAGTTCCCAGGCCAGAGGTCGAGTCAGAGCTGCAGCTGCTGGCCCACACCACAGCCACAGCAATGCTGGATCCTTAATCCACTGAGCAAGGCCAGAGATTGAACCCACATTCTCATGGGTATTAGTTACTATTGAGCCACAATGGGAACTCCAACAAATGGATATTTTAGAACTGAAATTTTCTGGATTTAAGAATCCATTGGATTGCCTTAAGAGCAAACAAGACATAAAAGAAAGGACTGATGCCTTCAAAGGTAGATCAACAATAACTATGTAAATTGAACCACAGAAAGAAACTAAACTGGGAAGAAAGAGCATGCCGAAGTGCCAGACATACTCTAACAGTGTAATATGCATGGAATGGAGTCCCAAAGAAGAGGCAGAGGAGAGAGACTGGAACATAAGAATATTTGAAGCCATGTGACTGAGAAATTTCCAGTAATGATGGGAGACGTAAACCCACCAATTCAAGAAGCTCAATAACTCCCAAATACAGTAAATACAAAGAAAACGCATACTTGGACATGTTATAGAAGCTGTTGAAAAACAATGAAAAATTCTTAAAAGCAGCTGGAGGAAGATAAATCATTGTTTTGAGAGCTACAATAAGACTGATGGCTAACTTTTCAAGAGAAACCATGTGTGGTGGCCATGGAAGAACAAAGAACACTTCTCAGATCTTCCTTCAAGAAAGCTGGCTGCAGTGCAAGAGCTTTTGAGTTTAATTAGGTCCCATGGGTTTATTTGTGTTTTTATTGTCATTATTCTAGGAGGTGGATCAAACAAGATGTTGCTGTGATTTAGGTCAAAGAGCATTCTGCTGTTTTCCTCTAGGAGTTTTATAGTATCTGGCCTTATATTTAGGTCTTTAATTTATTTTGAGTTTATTTTTTTCTACAGGCAATGCAGTCTCTAGGGCAACTGCATGCAACTGGGAGCAAATTTTACCATCAAGAGATGGGTGTTAGAGAGTGTTTTAATTTCGTTCTTTTACATGTAGCTTTCCAGTTTTACCAGTACCACTTACTGAAGAGACTTTCTTTCTTCCACTGTATGTTCTTGCCTCCTTAGTCATAGATTAGTTGACCATAGGTGCTTGGGTTTATTTCTGGGCTTTCTGTCCTGTTCCATTGATCTATATTTGTTTTTGTGCCAGTGCTATATTGTTTTGATAACTGTAGCTTTGTAATAAATGAAAACATTAAAAAAACAAAAAAACAACTCATAAGGAGGAGAAAATCTTTGCAAACAATGCAACAGACACGGGCCTAATCTCTAAAATATATAAACAACTCATACAACTCAACAACAGAAAAACAAACAAACCAATTGAAAAATGGTACGGAAGACCTAAATAGACATTTCTCCAAAAAAAACATATGGATGGCCAACAGACACATGAAAAACTGCTCAACACCACTAATTATTAGAGAAATGCAAATCAAAACCTTACACCAGTCAGAATGGCCATCATTAACAAATCAACAAATAACAAATGCAGGAGAGGGTGTGGAGAAAAGGTGTTGCCAGGAATGTAAACTGGTACAACCACTATGGAAAACAGCATGGAGGCACCTCAGAAAATTAAATATGGAACTACCATATGATCCAGCAATCCCACTCCTGGTAATACATCTGGACAAAACATTCATTCAAAAGATACATGCACCCCTATGTTCATTACAGCACTATTCACAATAGCCAAAGAGTGTAAAATTGGGAGGAAGTGAAAAGCACTGTAAAGAGTATACCTCAGTGAATAAATATAAAAGAATACTAACTCTTTAAAGCAACAACAATAACATCTTTTAGAGTTTATAACATATAACAGTACAAAGTATATGACAAGAACAGCACGAAAGGCAAATGGAATCAAATTAGAAGATTCCCTGATTCTATTCAAGTGTTATAAATTGAATTAAATTACTACCCATTTTTTTTTGTTTTTTGCCTTATCTAGGGCTGCACCTGTGGCATATGGAGGTTCCCAGGCTAGGGGTCTAACAGGAGCTGTAGCTGCTGGCCTTGGCCACAGCCACAGCAACGCGGGATCCGAGCCGCGTCTGCAACCTACACCACAGCTCACGGCAACGCCGGATCCTTAACCCACAACCTCATGGTTCTTAGTCGGATTCGTTAACCACTGAGCCACGACGGGAACTCCTACCCATTTTTCTTTTTAAATACACTTAATAATAAATATGTTTAGCCAAAGTGAAAAAAAAAATTCGAAGATTCCTACATGCTTCAGGAAATGTACAAGTAAAGTAGATTGTAACCAGTTAAGAATGCATAATGAAGTCTCTAGGGCAATGGCATGCAACTGAGAGCAATTTTACCCATCAAGAGACATTTGGCAGAGAGAGAGACACAGATAAATATATACATACATAGATACATAGATAGGTAGATACATACATGCATACTTATATACTTACATAATGGGCTGATTGAGAAGGAGAGAGAGAGAGAAGTTTTTTTTGGGGGGGAAGTGTTTTAGATTATCAGAACTATGTCACAAAATCACCCTCAGTTGAGACACCCTAACTAAAAGGCTGAGAATGTCAGAGTAGATGAAAAAAACATAACCCAACTCTACACTTTCTCTAAGAAATGTACTTCAAATGTAATGACATAGGTAGGTTAAAAGAAAAAGAAAGGAAAAAGAGATTCCAGGCAAACTCCAATCAAAAGAAAGCAGGAGTGGTTGTATTAATATCAAAGTAAATGGGAGAAGTTCCCATCGTGGCGCAGCAGAAACAAATCTGACTAGGAACCATGAGGTTGCAAGTTCCATCCCTGGCCTTGCTCAGTGGGATAAGGATCTGGCATTGCCATAAGCTTTGGTGTAGGCTCAGATCTGGCATTGCTGTGGCTGTGGTGTAGGCTGGCAGCTGTAGCTCCAATTGGACCCCTGACCTGGGAACTTACATATGCCACAGACAGTAGCAGCCCTAAAAAGCAGCAAAAAAAAAAAAAGGGTTAAATGGCAGAGGAAAATAATTTACCAAGGATAAAGAAGGGCATCACCTAATGGCAAAAGGTTCATTTCACAAAGAAGACATAGTTCTAAATATGTCTGTACCTTTAACTGGACTTCAAAATGCACGAAGCAACAACTGATGGAAACAGGAGACAGAAATAAACAAATCCACAATTGCAGTTGCCGACTTCAATTTAACTCCCCCAGTAATTGATAGAACTAATAGGAAATTAGCAAGGATGTAAATGAACTAAAATAAACAACACCATCAACCAACTGGATCTCACTAAAATTTTCAGAACCTTCTGACTCCAAAAGCAGGATACACATTCTTTTCAAGTGTATGCGGCACAGTCTTTAAGACAGACTATCTTCCTGGTCATGAAGCAAACAGTAACACATTTAACAGAATTGAAGTCAAACAAAATATGCTCTCTGACATAACAGAATTAAAATAGAAATAATTAGAGAATAGGAAATTAAAACACCTTTCTAAACAACTTATGCATCAAAGAAGTCTCAAGGGAAATCAGAAAATATTTTAAACTGAACAAAAATGAAAATACAGCATGTCAAAATTTGTGTGATGATTTAAAGCAGTGCTTAGAGGGAAATCTGTAACATTAAATGCTTACAGGAAGGACTTTAAGAAACTAGAAGAAAATAAACCCAATGCAAGCAGCAAGAATGAAGTCATAAAGATAAAAGCAGAAGGAGTTCCTGCTGTGGTGCAATGGGATCGGCGGCATTTCTGAGCACTGGGATGCGGGTTCAATCCTGGCCCCGTGCAGTGGGTTAAGGATCTGCTGTTGCCGCAGGTGTGGAAGCTGCAGCTCGGATCTGATCCCTGGCCCATAACTCCACATGCCGCAGGGCGGCCAAAAAAGAAAAAAAAAGATACAAGCAGAAATAAAATTGAAAAAAGAAAACCAGTAGGCTCAGTGGGTTAATGATTTGGAATTGTCACTGCCGTGGTGGGTTACTTCGACTGGGAGGGTTCAACCCCTGGCCCAGGAACTGCAGCATGCCTTGGGTACAGCCAGGGCGGGGCATGAGGGGTGGAGTGGGGAAGAAAACCAATAAAGTCAAAACAACCAAAATCTTGTTGTGTAAGATTAATAAAATACAAATTAACCCATAGTGAAACATACAGAAAAAGAAAGATGACGTAAATTACTGATATCAGAAGTGAAAGAGAAAATATCACTATAGACCCTGCCCAAAGGGAAAAACGGAGGGGGACGATACTGTAAACAACTCTACACACAAAAAATTGACAACTTAGATGAAATGAACCAATTCCTCCAAAATCACAAATACGAAAACTCCTTCATGATGAAACAAATCATGTGAATAGTCTAAAACTATTTGAAGTTGAATTCATGCTTTAAAACCTAGAAAAAATTTATCCAGCACTTCTTTTTGTTTGTAGTGGGAAGACTTCAGTTTCTTTTAGCTCATCTTAGTATTAGTATTCATCTTAGTATTGCCCCCATTGAAATTCTAATGTTTTTTTTTAACACCAGTTTGAGCTGAATTTTCTGTTACCTAAAAGACAGATTCCTTAAACTTCATTTTCTGGAGTTCAAAATCATACTATAGTTGTTGAGTGTCTAAATACAATACTGGGATGGCCCAGAACAGCAATTAGGAAAGACTGGCAGCAGTCGTTAGCGGTAGTGTAGTTGTAGTAGGATTAGAGTAATAATAAGAATTGTGGCTAAGAGATACAAAGCACGTGTCTGTGGCACTCTGCAAAAAATATTACATTTACAATAGGCAGCACAGAGTTGAGCTGTGCATTAACTGAAAGAACATTAAGTGAAAAGTACAGACACTAAGTGAAAAACAGTACAGATATTAAGTGAAAAAACAACAACACGGAGTTCCCGTCGTGGCACAGTGGAAAAGAATTCAACTAGGAACCATGAGGTTGCAGTTCGATCCCTGGCCTTACTCAGTGGATTAAGGATCCAGTGTTGTTGTGAGCTGTGGTGTATGTAGGTCACAGACGCAGCTCAGATTGTGCTATAGGCCAGCAGCTGAAGCTCTGATTAGACCCCTAGCCTGGGAACCTCCATATGCCACTGGTGCGGCCCAACAACAACAACAACAAAAAAAAAAGAATAAGGGAAAAAGTATAGACTATTAATCGAAAAAACAACAATGGGATTTTCTGAAGAACACTTTTCTTCCCAGCCTACTGTCTGGTTGTGATCCTCTTACTCTGGATAGAACGTAACTTTAAAAATTGCCATTTTAGAGTTTTGTGGATCAGTGGGTTAAGGATCCAGTGTTGTCTCTGCTACAGTTCAGGTCACTGCTGTGGCATAGGTTCAATACCTGGCTCAGGAATTTCCATTAGCTGCGGGTGTGGCCAAAAAAAAAAAAAACTCTTTTTCCTGCCCACAGGAAAATGCCTGAAATGGCACACAATTGGTCTCCAACACAGTGCTTCCAGCCTAAGAAAAACCAAGTTCTGGTAGCATCAAGATCCTGCCAAGAGAGGGAGCCAATTTTGTGCCTCTCCAGTTAGGACTTTCTTTTTTACCATTTAGACATCAACTATACTTGCTGAGGCTCCCAGGAGCTTGTGGAACACACACACACACACACACACACACACACACCATGAGCAGTGAATGGACACAGAGTGCCTGAGAGTGCGCGCGGCTTCACAGGAGGAACATCTCAATGAGCTGGTCAGTCTTTATGCTAATATAACAATGATCTTCAAAAAAAGTATGTAGATTCACCTTATTCACCTGAAATAAGGCCCTGAAAGTGCTGTTATGCAGTGTTTAGAACTATGCTCATAAACCCTTGCTAATCTCAAGTAACTACTTTCCATTAAGCTCCTGAAAGTTGAAAGAACAACTTACATGCAAGTGGACTGAAAAAACAAACAGATGAACACCGCTTATTTCTACACTTTGTCCATTCTAATGAGGCAATGGTCCAAGAAACCACATTCCAGGCCCTTATAAATCAGCTGCCAACATGAATGTGATTCTTCAGCTATGAGAAAATGTCTTTTGAAGGGTACAGGTTGGTTAATATTGGAAATTCTTATGTACTCTGGGAGATAAAACTGTTTGCCCTGATAAGGACCTGTACTTTTTTTGCTCTGATAATGACCACTGCTTTTTTCTCCCTTTTTATCTGGACTTGTCAAGAATCAGTGATATTATTTCGCATTTTTCCTTTTTCTCCCCCTCAGCCTTGCCCTCTTTGGGATTAATGCCAGAAACTGTTTTCCTGATACGGTGGTGGATATAATCCAATATTGACATTCCCTATGTTAAGTAAAATTTTGAGATTTAGGAGAAGTTCTCATTTAGGAATAACAAATAAAAGTTACAATGTGGAATAGCTACAAAGCAAGAGTATACAGACAGTAACAATGCCAAGTGTTCAGCTTTATGATTTTGAACTCTCTTATTGTAAATCAATTCACTGGTGTTAAATTTTGCCCACCAAGTAGAAAAAAAGATGGGTGGACAGAAGAGAGGGAAGGAAGGAGGAAGGGTAGAAGAAAAGAAGAGAAGGAAGGGAGGAAGGAGGGAGGAAAGAAGGTAGGGAAAGAAGATGGATGGACAGGAAGAAAGAAGAAAAAGAGGGAGGGAGGGAAGAAGGGAGGAAGAAATCCAAGCTGGGAGCAGGTACTTGGAATAAATCAACTTTGAAAGACAAAAAGAAAAACAGCTAACTCTGAAATTTCCAGCTACCTGTTGGTTACTGTTTGGAGAGAACTACTCACTGACAAATGGAAATTTACTCTCAACAAAGAGATCCTACTCTGGTTTCCACATGCCTGGGATATAGATGGTTCTCAGTAAATATTTGGTCAATAAATAGTGAACAAATAAATGTATAGCTTCTTTGTGTATATTAGTAAAATTGAAGCCTACATCTGTTTAGTGAATTGCCCCAAAACATATAGAAAAGCTTAGATGCTTAAAGCATATTAGATGGAAAAGATGAGAAATATCACCCCTTAGGAGTTCCTGTCGTGGCTCAGTGGTTAACGAATCCGACTAGGAACCATGAGGTTGCGGGTTCGATCCCTGGCCTTGCTCAGTGGGTTAAGGATCCAGCGTTGCCGTGAGCTGTGGCTTGGATCCCGTGTTACTGTGGCTGTGGCTGTGGCGAAGGCTGGCAGCTACAGCTCCTGTTAGACCCCTAGCCTGGGAACCTCCATATGCCACGGGTGAGGCCCTAGATAAGGCAAAAAGACAAAAAAAGGAAAAAAAGAGAGAAATATCACCCCTTAGGACTTAAGAGGTCTGGATTCTGGTTTAGAGTTTGCTGTGCCAGTTCACCTCCTGGGTCTCTAGATTGGAGAAGACACAGACGCGTGTATATTGGGTTTTTTGTTGTTTTTGTTTTGATTTGTTTTGTTTTGCTGTACCTTCAATGCCTAGTTCGGTATCTAGTACTTACTAGATAGTCAACGGATATTTGTTTTGTTTTGCTGTACCTTTAATGCCTACTTCGGTATCTGGTACTTCCTAGATAGTCAATGAATATTTAAATACCTACCATTGCCTTATCTGTAAAATGTAGTTTCCCCATATGAAAACTGAGGAGGCTGGCACCCAGGCTTCTGGGTGCCCCTTCCAGTTCTATGTCGCTGTGAGAGATGATACACATTCTCAATCCTCATTCCATCCCCACTTTCCAACTTCCACGGCTCGAGTTGCCTGGGAAGGCAAATACAGGTGGGTGAGGTCCCAACATCCTTTCTCCAGTGTTCTACCATCATCCCTCTGAGCTCTTGTTTCCACAAGAAAAACCACAAAAATGCAATCTTAACTGAAAACAGTGAATCAATCAATTACTTCATTGTCTATTTTGCAAAATGAGTTCCAGAATCACCACAGACCTCCCAATCTCTCAACCTCAGCAACGCAAACTTTCACATGAGGTGGTTCCAGCCACTCTTCCCTAGAGGGGAAGCCAGGCGATGTTCTTTCTCCCCATCTTCCGGGGATGCTTGACAGGGGTAAATGACCTGGAAAAACAACAGCGTCTCCATGTATTATAGGATGGTATCCTGGAGAGAGAAGAATTCTCCCACACTCCTAATGCAAGCCTATCCCCCGCCCTTCAAGAAACCCCTCTGGCAAGAAAAATAATCCTAACCCTGAAGCCTGGGCAAGAGAATCCGTAGAATTGGCAGAATAGCTTTCTGTTTGTTCAGAGAGGGAGAGGACCCACCCACCCACCCAAGAGATGCATGTTTTTCTTCTCTGGGGGGACTCCTTTCCTGAGGAGGTACAGCCCCGCCAGTGGCTCACCCTGGGTGACTGTGAGGTCATTTAGAGTATCCTGACCAGGAAGTCAAGAATTCCAATTTGACCTCCAACAGACTGAATAACTTCAGAAAAGTCACTTTCCTCTCTGAGCTTCAGAGTCTGAAAGTTGAAAATGGATTTGCCCTTTTAAGTAGTTACAAGATTCCTTTTTTTTTTTTTTTTTTTTTTGGCTGCATGCACAGCATGTAGAAGTATGGAAGTTCTCAGGCCAGGGACTGAACCTGAACAGCAGTTTTGACCTACGCCACAGCTGTGGCAACACCAGATCCCTAACCCACTGCCAATATTCCTTTTTAAAAAATACTTTTCAGAGTTCCCTGGTGGCTCAGTGGGTTAAGGATCCAGCATTGTCACTGCTGTGGCTTGGGTTTGATATACAGCCCAGAAACTTTTGCATGCCATGGATGCAGCCAAAAAAATAAATAAATAAAAAATAAATTTTTTTTTTTTTTTTGCTTTTTAGGGCCACACCTGCAGTATATGGAAATTCCTAGGCTAGGGGTCGAATCAGAGCTGCAGCTGCAGCTTCTGGCCTACACCACAACCACAACAATGTCAGATCCGAGCCGCATCTCCAACCTACATACAACAGAGCTCATGGCAATACCAGAACCTTAATCCACTGATCGGGGCCAGGGATCAAACCCAAGTCCTCATGGATACAAGTCAGGTTCATTACCGCTGAGCCACAAGAGGAATTCCCAAAAAAAAGTTTTAAGTTATTATGTTGTACACCTGATACTAACATGATGTTAAAAGACAATTACAATTTAAGAACCTGACACAGTGTCCACGCGGACATGGATTTGATCCCTGGCCTCACTCAATGCGTTAAGGATCTGGCATTGCCACAACCTGTGGCATAGGTGGAAGATGCAGATCAGATATGGCATTGCTGTGGCATAGGCTGGCAGCTGCATCTCTAATTCAACCCCTAGCCCAGGAACTTCGATATGCCTCAAATGCAGTCCTACAAAAAAAAAGTCAATTACAACTCAATTAAAAATACTTTTCTTATTGGAGTTCCCTTCGTGGCACAGCGGAACAAATCTGACTGGGAACCATGAGGTTGCAGGTTCGATCCCTGGCCTCACTCAGTGGGTTAAGTATTCAGCGTTGCCATGAGCTGTGGTGTAGGTTGCACACACGGCTCGGATCCCACGTTGCTGTGGCTCTGGTGTAGGTCGGCAGCTACAGCTGCGATTAGACCCCTAGCCTGGGAACCTCCATATGCTGCAGGTGCGGCCCTAAAAAGACCAAAAAAAACACTTTTCTTATTATAAGAATAACACATAATATTGCAGACATTTTTAAAATACAGGTACATTTAAGGAATAATAACAGTCATAATCACTGTTAACATTTCTGTGCATTCCTTTTGGTGAGAGTGCTGGGATTTTAGTATCACTGAATGAACCCAGTGAGTGTTGCCCCCAGTGTTCACACTTGTGTCAACAATGTTCTAACTCACCATGAGCCCACCTTCACATAGGTTTGGAGCTAGAATTCATATCATTTAAGCAGCTTCAGGCTGATAGCACAATAAAACACCTGACAGAGGCAGAAGCCCATCTCTCTTGAGGAACGCACATAAAAATGGGCCTCAAAGATGCCAGAGGAATTTGGCATACAATTTTTAAAGTCTCTGAGCATATCTGGAAACAAGTCATCATCATCAGGAAGTAAATAAACTGTGGAATCAGGCCTAAACCGATAGCAGATGCTGGAATCACCAGATATCAAGTACAAAATAAGTTTAAAGAACTATACAAAGGTATTTCCAGTATCAACATAGATAAATAAAAGTGGAAAGAGACCAAATACAATCTCTAAAGATTAAAAAAAATAATAATTAAAACTTGAACCCCAAAATAAGGTTTCAACATTGGTTTAGATACAGATGAAAGGAAAACTAGTGACCTGGAAAATTTACCAGAGAAAATTACACAGGATGAAGGACTTTATTTGAAGAAGAAACAAACATATCCACCACCAGAGTGAGAGATGTTACTGTACATTTCTCAGTATTTGATAAAGAAGCAAATGAAAAAAAATGATAAAGGTATAGAAGATTTTGCTGCATAGTCCCTTTATTTGGATTTTCAATTCCTGAGACAGATGGTGTCATCAGCTGCCAGTCACTTAGCCCTTAGCATGACCTATTTTACCTGATTCTTCCCCTGTAACAGCAGCGTAAAATGACTCTGGGGGAAAGGAGATTTTAAACCTATCTCAAGCCTCATTTCCTTCAAGAAGCCTTCCTACAAGACTCTCCTGAAACTGGACTTCAGTAAGGCTTATGTGCCTTCCATACTCCTGGAGGAAAGGAGCATCCTTATCTCTTAAGACAAAGGACAGCAAGAAGAATTCTAACAAATAGGCACCATTTTCCCACAGATTACTACAATGACCTCATACTCCTTAACCTATCGTCTTTCAACACAACTACTCACCCATCATCAAACCCAGCATAAAAATACTCAAGTCTGTCTTTTCAGGAGCTTCATTTCCTTATAAGAGCTCCTACGTCATATAAAACTTACATCAAATAAATGTATATGCTTTCCTCCTGTTAAAAATAAATAAATAAATAAATAAATAAATAAATAAGGCTTAGGTTTCTGTGCCTTCTGGTTCTTAATGTTTCCCACTTCACATAAGTTCAGTTGTTTTTCTCTTTTATTTCTATTTAGCCTCCAATGCAACACATGCCCATTATTAAAAATTTGCAAACTATAGATAATGTCCTCACCAAAAAAAAAAAGAAAAAAAATGAAAGTGACCTGTGATCCCACTATTCATAGATAAGCACTGTTAATATTTTAGCATACTCTTTTCAGTTTCTTTGTTTGTTTGTTGATGGCCACACCCACAGCATATGTTAGTTCCTGGGCCATGGATTGATGGATTGAATCCAAGCTGAAGATGCAAAAAAAAAAAAAAAAGACCTATGCTACAGCTGTGGCAACACTGGATCCTTTAACCCATTGTGCTGAGCCAGGATCAAACTGCACTTCTGCAGAGACTCAAGCTGTTGCAGTCAGATTCTTAACCCACTGCACCAAAAGGGGAACTCTTCTTTTCAGTTTGTTTGTTTGTTTGTTTGTTTGTTTTTCTTTTTAGGGCCACACCTGCAGCATATGGAAGTTCCCAGGCTAGGGAGTCAAACTGGAGCTGCAGCTGCCAGCCTACACCACAGCAACAGCAATGCCAGATCTGAGCCATATCCATGACGTGTGCCACAGCTTGTGGAAACACCAGACCCTTAACCCACTGAGCAAGGCCAGGGATCAAACTCACATCCTCAAGGACACTATGTCAGGTTCTTAAACAGCTGAGCCACAATGGGAACTCCTCTTTTTGGTTTTTTAAAAGTGTAATTTCATTAATTCACTATTTAATACCTACCACATGCCTCACTCTGTTCTAGCATTTGGGCAACAATAGTGGAAAGCAAAGTTCCTATCCTCAAGGCACTTACACTTTTTCTCCACTTTCATATATGTAAATATGCATACTTTTAATTTTAAAACAAACTAAGAGAAAAGAAACGAATGAAATCATCAGGTAGCAATTACTCATATTATTCGTGTATGTGTTATTTCCTCAGTGAGGAACCAGAGGACAGGTATCATAGTACTCTTCGTATGACCTGGCAGAGTATCTGCCTGCAGAAGACACTTAAAGTTCTATAGGTCCAAAAGCTGAGAGGGTCAAAGGGAGCAGGGAGGAGGTAAGAGGCAATTGGAATCATGGGAACCTCATATCTTTAGGCAGGACATAGTCTGAAGGTGCAGTGGAGGGGGAAGATACTAATTTGTAGTGTTTGCTAACATACATGGTGTAAATATCCCCACATGACCAATTTCAAGTTTCCAATGTTACATCTCTGAACACAAAGTTTAGAAAACACTTCTTGGAAATGAATCGACTGACAAGGGATTAATCTCCAAAATGTATAAACACCTCCTACAGCTCAATACCAAAAAAAAAAAAACCAACCCCATCGAAAAATGCACAGAAGATCTAAACAGACAATTCTCCAAAAAAGAAATACAGGTGGCCCAAAAACACATGAAAAGATGTTCAGCATCACTAATTATGAGGCAAGTGCAAATTAAAACCACTTTGAGGTATACCACCTTACACTGGCCAGAATGGCCATCATCAAAAAGTCTATAAACAATAAGTGCTGGAGAGGGTGTGCAGAAAAAGGAACCCTATTACACTGTTGGTGGGAATGTACATTGGTGCAACCGCTGTGGAAAACAGTATGGAGATTCCTCAGAAAACTAAAAATAGAATTACCATTTGATCCAGCAATCCCACTCCTGGGCATCTATCCAGAGAAAACCATGACTTGAAAAGACACATGTACCCCAATGTTCATTGCAACACTCTATACAATACCCAAGACATGGATACAACCTAAATGTCCATCAACAGAGGAATGGGTAAAGAAGATGTGATACATATACACAATGGAATATTACTCAGCCATTAAAAGGAATGAAATAACAGCATTTCCAGCAACATGGATGGACCTAGAAATTATTATGCTAAGTGAAGTCAGTCAGACAATGAGACACCAACATCAAATGCTATCACTTACATGGGGAATCTAAAAAAAGGACACAGTGAACTTCTTTGCAGAATAGATACTGACTCATGGTCTTTGAAAAAATTATGGTTTCCAAATGAGACAGGTTGGGGGTGGGGTGGGGGGATGCACTAAAGGTATGGGGTGGAAATGATATAAAATTTGGTTGTGATGATTGCTGTACACCTATAAATGTAATAAAATTCATTAAGTAATTAAATAAATAAATAAACCACAAAAAAATCTTGATGAATATTCAAGAAGGAACTCTAGCATCAAAATGCAAAGAAAAACTAACAATAAAAACCCAGTAAACTGAGAAAAAAAAAGAAAGAAAACATACTCCCTATTGACTCTCTATGTAAACCAGCCCCAGCACATCACTGTCCAGCCCTGACAGAACCTTTACATCTTTCTGCCTCCTGGTTCTGACCATCAGTAATGGGACCACCAGATTTCTCACAAGAAAAAGAGGAACACAGAGAGAGAAGACCAGGATGCCAGAGATCAATCTCACACTTTTGATCTAGCTTGTTTTCCTTTTCAGAACACGGTTCTGATCTCAAGATAATCAGTGTTGCCCAGAAAAAAACAAAGACCTACTATGCGCAAGACCATCATATTGCATGAGATATAGAAAATACAGTCATGATCCCCACTCTCACCATGTGGTTAAGGAGGGGATCAAAACGATTGCTAAGTGATGATTTTAAAAATTGGTGGAGAAAATGAACTCTTTCAGAGACATTACTTTCTGGCTGCACCCTGGCCATTCCAGGGATCAAACCTGTGCCATAGTAGCAGTCCAAGCCATAGCAGTGGCAATGCCACATCCTTAACCCACTATGCCACAAGGGAACTCCAGAGATATGACTTTTTATGGAAGTTCAGATACAGTACAACGAGGGCTCTCAAGTCAGACATAGGACATGAGAGAAATCAAAATCCTTACTGAAGAATTCTACAAAATCTTCACCAAAAATCCATCTGCAGGTTCTGTGATCTTAAGCAACTGATTAGTAACTGTCCAGATTGTTACAACAATTAAATAAGACAATGCATGGACAGTCATCACATGGTGCCTGACACACAGTAAGTACTCACCAAGTATTGGAGTTAATAACAGTACAGCCATCAATAGTATTTGTCATACCACATGACAAAGACAACAAAATAGACAAGACAGGGGCTATTTTATGGACTAGCCAGTAATCTAGTTTTACTAGAATCCGTGTGATTAATGGAAGATAAGAGTGTATAATAATTTGGAAAGCATATTGAGAGGCGGACTGAGAAGTTTGCATTTAATTTTGTAAATGATGAAGAACCAGTCAAAATTCAGCAACTTGATCTGAGCTGCACTCGGGGAAGATCAAGCTTGACTTTATGCCACTTGAAGAGAAGAGAAGAGAAGAGGAGAGGAGAGGAAAGGAGAGAAGAGGAGAGAAGAAAAGAAAAGAGAAAATCTTGATTGTTATGGTCAAAGTACCCATGTGGCCAGGACTTTACCCTCAGGGATCTCCTGGTGGCTACATCTGTGAGGATGACTTGCCCTCAAAGCAGAAAGCGACTATTTCCTGGAATAAAGCAAAACCCTCTTTCCCCTTCTTACTTTGCTATTTTTTGGCTCGCAAGTCACTAAACACAAACATCCTTTAAAAAGGTCCCAAGCCAGTTCATTCCAATGAGTCTAAGAGTTATCTAGGAATTAAAGGGACCCACTAAGGCCCATCGAGATAAACTTGCTTACACGTCACAGTCTATAATATCTTTGCCCAAGTTTTGGGGGGAACCAACTCACCAACAATAGCTTTTCACATATTTCATTATCTTATGTAAGAGGTTAGTTTTTCAAGTTTGTTGACACATGAAGCAAATAAGCTGTTGGAGAAGTTTGCAGCAGAACTGGAAACAAAATGTATCTCAAATAGTTTACAACCGCTGAGAATTAGGGGTTGGGAGGAGGCCCAAAAATTCCTGCTTCCTGTGGAAAGCACACTCAGCCCAGTGGGATATGTTTGTCTGGTTGTGATATGTAAATGATCTCCGTTGTGTATTTACACTTGAAATTTTCACCGATTCCTGTTATTTCAGGCCACAAACGCCCACACAACTATGGTTACTTGGAATCTTTGACTGGAATCTATCAGGAGTAATCGGACTGGTATGCCATCTTTTGTTGATCACTGGAAACTTTTGGATACAACACAAGAAGTTAACAGATTGCCTTGAACCTAGCCATATGCTTGAGGAGTTCTAGCAACAATAATTTTCTGCATATTTCTAGCTGGAACTCAAGAGGAATTTTGTGACTACTGTACAGGTCCAGCCCTAATGGTCTCCAGAAGAGTATTTCACAAAGGGAAATAAGATCCTTGCCTAACAAATTATTCATAGACCTGGTTAGGCCCCCATATTGCACAAGATCTATTCAAAGGGCCTTTCTTTTATTAAACTCCAGTCAGACTGCAGGGCAAAGATAAAGCTTTCCACTGCAAGGCAAATTAAACACCCCATGCAATTTATCATGTGTACTGATTTAAACTGGAGGACTCAATGGGACATTAAATATTTTCCACATCTCATTATAAAAGTGAGAGAAGAAACACAGATGGAGATGATTGTATTTTGGATGAATCTGAGAAACCCAGGAGGCTTATTTTTTTCCCCTTAATACTAGTGAAAGAGTCATGTCTCTAGAAAAACCTATCAGATCAAAACTAATCAGTCAAGATGAGGCAAATTTGATTCACAGGATATAGAAACAAAAATCTAATTAAATATTAAGGATAGAACACTGTAAACCAGCTATAATGGAAAAGATAAAAATCATTATAAAAATAAATATTAAGGATGAACACAATAAAAGTTTTAAAAATACCCCTAATACAGGGTATACATCAGAGAAAGCATATCTGTATTAAAAAACATGGTGTACGAATTATGAAGATAACATGAAATAACAACATTATCAAAATCAGGTGAGGTCACTAAAAGAACAGAATGGTGAAAACCTTAGCTGGGCTTTGGGTAGGGCCATAACTTTGTGGAAAGCAGGGACCATGATTAGTGTAGGGAACTTAAGACTGAAAGACCAGAGAAGAAGTTTCCAGTCTCGCTTTGCCACTAACATGCTGTGTGATGTTGGGTTACTCACTTATTCTAACTTTATTTACCTTCCCAGTAAAGTGAGGAGACCAGCAATAGGCACATGAAAAGATGCTCACCATCATTAATTATTTTAAAAAGGCAAATCAAAACTGTAAGGAGGTATCACCTCACACGGGTCAGAATGGGCATCATTAAAAAGTCTACAAATAACAGGGAGTTCCTGTGGTGGTTTGGCAGAAACAAATCCGACTAATATCCATGAGGATGCAAGTTCGATCCCTGGCCCCGCTCAGCAGGTCCGGGCTCCGGTGGTGCCATGAGCTGTGGTGTAGGTTACAGACGCGGCTCGGATCCCACATTGCTGTGGCTGTGGTGTAGGCTGGTAGCTACAGCTCCTATTGGACCCCTTACCTGGAAACTTCCATATGCCACTGGTGTGGCTCTTTAAAAAAAGAAAAAAGTCTACAAATAACAAGCGCTGGAGAGGGTGTGGAGAAAAGCGAACCCTCCTACACTGTTGGTAGGAATGTACATTGGTGCAGCCACAATGGAAAACAGTATGGAGGTTCCTCAGAAAACTAAAAACAGAGTTGCCGTATGATCCAGCAATCCTACCTCTGGGCATATATCTGGACAAATCTATAATTTGAAAAGATAACACGGACCTCTTCGTTCACAGCAACACTATTTACAATTGCGAAGACATAGAAACAACCTAAATGTCCAAAGACAGATGAATGGATGTGTGGTACATACATACAATGGAATATTACCTAGCCATAAAAAGAATGAAATAATATCATTTGCAGCAAGATAAATGGACCTAGAGATGATCATACCAAGTGAAGTAAGTCAGATAGAGAGAGACAACCATCATATGATATCACATATGAGGAATCTAAAATACAACAAATGGGAGTTCCCACTGTGGCAAAGTGAGTTAAGAATCTGAATGGAGCAGCTCAGGTTGCTTCTGTGGCACGGGTTCGATCTCTGGCTCAGGAAATTCTGTATGCCATGGGCACATCCCCCCCCAAAATAAATGAGGATTTAATTTCTAAAAGGCAGGGAGTTCCCATCGTGGCTCAGTGGTTAACAAATCCAACTAGGAACCATGAGGTTGCGGGTTTGATCCCTGGCCTTGCTCAGTGGGTTAAGGATCCGGCGTTGCCGTGAGCTGTGGTGTAGGTCGCAGACGCGGCTTGGATCCCACGTTGCTGTGGCTATGGCAAAGGCTGGCAGCTACAGCTCCTGTTAGACCCCTAGGCTGGGAAATTCCATATGCCACAGGTGTGGCCCTAGATAAGGCAAAAAGACAAAAAAAATTATAAAAGGCAGAATATCCAAACAAGAGGCTGAAGTTTAAGATAAGATATAATAAATAGAAGCAGTTGAGAGACCTCCTAAACCTCAGTTTCTATTCTGTAAAATGGGGATGAGAGTCTTTCAAAAGACTATGTAGATTCTGAGACACTGCCCTACTTGCAAACTAAATAGATTATCCTGCCACAGTTTTGGATGATAATAGAAAATTCAAGATTACTGAGTCAGAAGCACAGGAGAGTTCACGACTTAGAGCAACAACAGTAGCCGGAGGATCAGCATTAATGTGCTGGCTCCTCAAGCTCCATTTTCCAAGTGGAGATGCAAAGATAGTTGTGTTACAAAAGAGGAATCTTGAGTTTAAGGAACATGAATCTTTTATAATGGCCAATTAAAATGCCTGTCCTGGGAGTTCTCTGGTAGCCCAGAGGGTTAAGGACCTGTGTTGTCACTATTGTGACTTGGGTTTGATCTCTGGCATGGAAACTTCCACAAACCACAGGTGGGGGGGGGGGGAGGCCTGTCCTTTGCTCTGACAGTTGACACCATCTCTTATCTTTCAAGGCTATGTATTATGCAATTATCCTTCAAAAGTTAGTCTGGAAAAACGGGGAGCCAGAGCCTTGCTCACAAGATGTGCAGAAATGCAAAGAACCCTCAGAGAATTATCTCCTCATAACATAGACCTCACAGGCTGATATAATAGTTAAAAAGTTTAAAGCATATAAATTATTTAATAAAGTGTTCAGAATGCAGATAGCTCAATAAAAGTAACTGCTATTATTACTGTTACAGCCATTGTATTGTGGATTTCATTGCTACTGTTAAACACCACTCACATTACAGCTGGCTTGTGGTTTACCTACCAGCCTGTAACTTACCTTGATGAGGAAGAGGACTGACCCAGGAACCTGGAGTAGGGGATCCTGCAGTGGGGCTAAATGGCCATGGCTGGGGAAAGGAGAGTAAAAAGGGCAGCGTGATCATTGGAGATATGACCTTTGGGCATCTCCATGGGAAAGCATGATGATCAGTCCTCAGTGACCTGTAATGACAGGGCAAGGGATACATCTGGTAACTGTTGCACAGGCTTCAACCTCTACTATTTTGTTTCCTTCTATATCCAAACAGAATCTGAAATTTCCTAATACCGCACCCCCCCTACCTGGAACACCTCCCTTCCACCCCACCATCTGTTTTCTGGAAAGTGGCATACAGAAAGGAGAAACCCAAGAAGTCCTGGACTTGATTCCAAGCTTTGCAACTTATAAACATGTTTTGTTTTGTTTTTTAATATAAAACAGAAAAACTGACACAAATCTTTTGTATTTCCACTACCCAGGATAAGCTTTAGGCAAAGTGACGAGGTTTTGTCATTTGTTTTTTGGCTGTGCCCATAGCATGTGGAAGTTCCCCAGGCCAAGGACTGAACCCACACCACAGCAGTGATCCAAGCCATAGCAGTGACAACGCTGGATCCTTAACCACTACACCATTAGGGAACTCCAAAGTGATGAGTTTTGACACAAGGCTTCAGTATCTTTGAGGTCCAGGCTTTAGGGGCCACTGCCCAGAGGATGGTGGGCTTAAATCTGCCCTTCAAGGCCTAGAATATAGGTCATACCACTCCTTTATTCTGCCCAGAACGTTTGGAACTTGTAGTCCTTGTTTACAAGGATACCATGCTTCCCATAAAAACATCTAATGGTGAAGGATGGATTGGGGGTTTGGGACTGGCATATGCACACCACTGTATGTGGAATGACTGGCCAGCAGGGACCTGCTGTACACCACAGGGAACTCTACCCAGTATTCTATATGGGAAAAGAATCTTCGAGTCCAACAATTCATTAAAAGAATTGTACATCATGATCAAGTGGGATTTATCCCAGGGATGCAAGGATTCTTCAATATCCACAAATCAATCAGTGTGATACACATTAACACTTAACAAACTGAAGAATAAAAACCATATGATCCTATCAATAGATGCAGAAAAGATTCTGAATAAGAATGGATTGTATGCATGTATAACTGAATCACTTTGTAATCCAGCTGAAGTTATCACAACATTGTAAATTAATTATATTTCAATAAAACTTTAAAAATAAAAAAATTAATAAAGAGGTTAAAAAAGAAACAAAAAAACTTCTTTGTGCTTTATAGTACCTCAGTATGCTGCTAGTAGCCAACGTGTTCAGCCTACCCAAGAAGAACAGTCAATTGTGATAGTCTGGCCTATTTATAATTTAAGGTCTATCACAATATACTACCTTCAGAGGTTATTCCTGGATATGTAAGTCACTTCCCAGTAGGAACAGTTCTTTTCTTCTTGATTCATCATAAGATATTTGCTTGCTTCCTTTGCCTAGAGCAGGGTCTGTGCCTCTGATGGCCTATGACATTTTAGAAAGGCCACTAGGCTTGGAGTCAGTATGGATTCAAGACCTAGGTTTATCACCCCCCAGTTCTCTGGGAGGTAGCATCTAGAGGGGACAAACTTAGCCAGGGTTTGAATCCTGGTTACTCACTAAGTAGCTGAATTTGGGCTGACCACATAACCTTTCTGAGTCTCATGTTTCCCATCTATAAAGTAGGAATGATACCTAGCTGGTAGAGTTTTCTGTGAGTAGTTAATGAGCCATCGTGCTTACCACAGTGCTTGTCACATTATAGCTGCCGCTCAACAAATGTGACATCCACACCAGCCCTCAAGGCTCTATCTCCCTCTGCACTTACAGCACTCAATGACCCCCACAGGGATGGAGTACTCATGTGCTTGTAGGGCCCAGTACATAATTGAAGTCGGTGAGTGTACGAAAAATAACACTACGGATAGGCAACGAGATCCTGCTGTGTAGCACAGAGAACTATATCTAATCACTTGTGATGCAACATGATGGAGGATAAAGTGAGAAAAAGAATTTATATATATATGTATGACTGGGTCACTTTACTGTACAACAGAAATTGACAGAATATTGTAAATCAACTATAATTAAAAGTTTTTAAATAAAATACAGTGGATAAAATATAGTGAGAGCTTTATGAAATTTAAAGTATCTGTACCTTTAAAGTGTTTACTGAACATCCATAAATTATATGGGAGTTCCCATCGTGGCGCAGCAGAAATGAATCTGACTAGGAATCATGAGGTTGCGGGTTCGATCCCTGGCATCGCTCAGTGGGTTAAGGATCCAGCGTTGCCGTGAGCTGTGGTGTAGGTTGCAGATGCGGCTCGGATCTAGTTGCTGTGGCTGTGGCATAGGCCGGCAGCAACAGCTCCGATTAGACCCCTAACCTGGGAACCTCCATATGCCTCAGGTGTGGCCCTAAAAAAAGAAAAAAAATCCAAAAATAAATTATATAAATTAACCAAAGGATGCTAACAGAAGAAAGAAAGAAAATAAAACAGCACCGCAATTTTCAGGATACAAGGCTACGGAGAGTTGGCCTCAGCACTGGGAAGAACATAGGGAGCACTGAGGACAGGGGCAAAATGGGAGTATATGTTTCAAATAACACACTGTACACTTCAGCCCATAGTTACCCCACATGAGGACAAACCCATATCAGTAGATCTTCTGTCTTTTCAAAAAGGACTCAGAAATCTGGAATTTCAGGTACATGTTCTCAATTATTGAATACTGGCTGATGTAGCAAGCACACACAGAAACAATCTTGTAGCCCAAACAAAATATTCCTCTGAGTTTAGTCCAGTCTATTGACTAGAAGACTCTGTTCCGTCACATTCACTTGATAACACTTAAAACCTGAGTTTCTGTTGCTCCTTAGCTCTTTTTCTTTTATTGTGTGATTTTCAGTGCTCAAGTTCGGTCTCCAGTTATATCTTGTTAAGCTATTTGAAGGAGATATTTGAGAGCAGAGTTGCTATCTTGCTCAGGAAATAGCCTCGACTGGTAAACTTGCCTTTGGGTTATTTCCTCCAAGCTTTTGAAATGGCTTGCTTCCTTCTAGAAGACTTCTCTCTGCCATGACACAGTAATACAACAGCTGGCTGACTCTGGGAGGTTGAAAATAAACAGGTTCAGAAGCTCCGAGGACAGCAAATGGGCGTTGTAGGTGGAGAAACAGCCCAAAATAAATACAGCTGTTGAGGCGGAAAACTCTATTTACTTTGGCTCTTCTGAGGTCTACACTGGGGGAGGGAAAGTTGCTAATCCTAAGACTTTCATAGATGGACAGTGGAGACAGCCCCACTCAGGGGCTGGTCTCAATGATAACCATATTTATATTAGTCATTCAGTATATATTTGATGATCAACAGATTGACTCAGTGTCTCAAATGATGGAAGACAATGTAACAAAATGAAAACGATGAGTTAGGAGTTCCTGTCGTGGGGCAGTGGGAACAAATCCAACTAGGAACCATGAGGTTGTGGGTTCGATCCCTGGCCTTCCTCAGTGGGTTAAGGATCCAGCATTGCCATGAGCTATGGTGTAGGTCACAGACATGGCTCAGATCTGATGTTGCTGTGGCTATGGCTATAGCGTTGCCAAGAGCTGTGCTATAGCTCTGATTAGATCCCTCGCCTGGGAACCTCCATATGCCACCCCACGTGCAGCCCTAAAAAAAAAGCAAAAAATTAAAAAAAAATTTTTAACTTAAAAAAATAAAAAAGATAAAGAAAATGAGTTAAAGTTCTGCACTAGAATACCTGTGTTAATGTCTTTTCTGCTGTGGAACATAACTCACATTGAACAACCTTTAACAATCAGTTTTTGTTTGCCATGTAGACTTTAAAAAGGAGGGGGCAGTTCCCATTGTGGCTCAGCAGAAACAAATCTGACTAGTATCCATGAGGATGCAGATTCAATCCCTGGCCTCGCTCAGTAAGTTAAGGATCTGGCATTGCCACGAGCTGTGGTATAGGTCGCAGATGCGGCTTGGATCCAGCATTGCTGTGGCTGTGGCGTAGACAAGTGGTGACTACAACTCTGATTCAACCGCTAGCCTGGGATATGCCACTGGTGCAGCCCTAAAAAAAAGACATACACACACACACAAAAAAACCCACTAGGAGTTCCTGCTGTGGTGCATTGGGTTAAGGATCCAGCATTGTCTCTGTGATGGCACGGGTTTGATCCCAGCCCAGCAAAGTGGGTTAAGGATCTGGTGTTACCACAGCTGTGGTGTGGGTTGCAACTACAGCTCAAATTCAATGCCTGGCTGGGTGTTTCCATACACAGCGGGTGCAGCCAAAACAAAGAAAGAAAGAGAGAGAGAGAGAGAGAGAGAGAGAGGGAGGGAGGGAGGGAAAGAAAGAGAGAGAAAGAAAAAAACCCACTAGCTTGAGAGGCAGAAAATCTGGTCCCCAGTCTTGGTACACTAGCCAGCTCTATGACCTCGGTAAATCATTGCAATATTCTGGGCCCCAGTTTTCTCAACTATAATGTGAAGATTCAGAGGGATCTCCAAGGGGAGCAGTAAAGAGGGTATGGGATGAGGAACCAGAAGGTTCACATGCACACCTGGCTCTTTCATTCCTTCCTGTAAGAATCTGAATGGCAAAGAACACAATCTCTGAATCTCTGACTCCACGTCTGGCACCCGTGACTAATCAGTCTCCTTCCTGATGCTGCAGCTGTGAGTGAGAGAGTCGAAATTACATGGAAGTGCTTTGCCAGTGGATATACATGCATGGACAGAGGTATCGGACAGATCTATTTTTGAATCCTGACTCCACCACTTCCATGTACTTATGAAAACGTGACTTAAGATCTTGAAGTAGGAGTTCCCGTCATGGCGCAGTGGAAACGAATCTGACTAGGAACCATGAGGTTGCGGGTTCGATCCCTGGCCTAGCTCAGTGGGTTAAAGGATCCTGCGTTGCCATGAGCTGTGTATGTTGCAGACATGGCTTGGATCCCATGTTACTATGGCTGTGGCATAGACCAGCAGCTGTAGCTCCGATTAGACCCCTAGCCTGGGAACCTCCACATGTCATGGGTGCGGACCTAAAATGACAAAAAAGACAAAAAAAAAATCTTGAAGTATCATTTTCCTAATTTACAGAGTGGAAATAATAATACTGAATTCAGGAGTTCCTGCTGTTGGTGCAATGGGATCAGTGCCGTCTCTGGAGGGCTGGGACACGAGTTTGGTTCCCATCCTGACACAGTGGGTTAAGGATCCAGCATTGCCACAGTTGCTACATAGGTTGCAACTGCAACTTGGATCTGATCCCTGGACTGGGAACTCCATATTCTGCCGGACAGCCAGGAGGAAAAGAAAATAATAATATTTGCTTCCTAGGGCTGGGTTGCTGTGACGATTAATTATCCTGCAGCATATGGAAGTTCCCCAACGAGGGGTCAAACCTGCACCACAGTAGCGACACACACTGCTACGGTGACAATGCTGCACCACAAGAGAACTCCCAATAATAATTATTATTTTTAGTGAAAGACAAATGACATTGAAAGAAGACCTCCTGGAGTTCCCTTCGTGGCTCAGTGGTTAACGAATCCGACTAAGAACCATGAGGTTGCGGGTTCAATCCCTGGCCTTGCTCAGTGGGTTAAGGATCCGGCGTTGCCATGAGCTGTGGTGTAGGTTGCAGACGCAGCTCAGATCCCGCGTTGCTGTGGCTGTGGCGAAGACCGGCAGCTACAGCTCCTGTTAGACCCCTAGCCTGGGAACCTCCATATGCCGCGGGTGCGGATCTAGATAAAAGGCAAAAAGACAAAAAAAGAGAGAAAGAAAGAAAGAAAGAAAGAAACTTCCATTCCAGAATTCTCTGATTCTGATTACTTTAATCCAAAACCAAACTTCTTTTTTACACATTGATCTGAACCAATATTGTTTCTCTACCTTTACAAAAAAAAAAAAAGGCATCAACAACAAAACAGCAACAGTGATCCAGTTTGAGTGTGAACCACATTGTTCTCTGAAGCCCAGGAGAGAATAGAGCCAAGACTTCTAAACATTCTGGCCCAAACTTAGCCTGCCCTGCAAGGACCCATTTGCACTGAGGCAGAAAGTAATGGGAAAGTTTCCTTCAGGAAGAAAAGATCACCTTCTTGTTTTCAAAGAGGAGCCCATGGAAATACTTGGATCTGGAGTGATCCAGGAAGCAAAAGCAAAAATCCCAGACCCAAGACTGCTGCAGACTATGTTCTCAGGACAACAGTCCAGACTTCTGTAAAATCCAGGTCACAGGAGTGACAATCTAGAGGGCTCTCCAAGCCCTGCCAATATCATAGGGTACCCTAGAAATCAAATGACATGCAGCTGGTAAGAAATGAGTTGAAACTCTTCTTATAAGACAACTCCATTTTTTTTTTTTTTTTGTCTTTTCTCATTTTAAGGCTGCATCCGCGGCATCTGGAGGTTCCTAGGCTAGGGGTCTAATAGGAGCTGTAGGTGCTGGCCACAGCCACTTCCACAGTCATAGCAACACCAGATCCAGGCCGCGTCTGTGACCTATACCACAGCTCCTGACAACGCCGGATCTTTAACCCACTGAGTGAGGCCAGGGATCGAACTGGTAACCTCATGGTTCGTCGTTGGATTCATTTCCTCTGTGCCACGATGGGAACTCCAAGACAACTAATTAATGTCTAATTTAATTCATATATTCACTCATTCAAAAGGCAGCCCCTGCAGTTCGCATTGTGGTTCAGCAGGTTAAGAACCCAACTAGTATCCAGGGGGATGTGAGTTCGAACCCTGGCCTCGCTCAGTGGGTTAAGGATCCAATGTTGCTGTGGCTGTGGTGTAGGCCTGCAGCTGTAGCTCTGATTCAGCCTCTAGCCTAGGAACTTCCATATGCTGCAGGTGCAGCCCTAAAAAGAAAAAAATAAAAGAAAAAGTCAGCTCCTATGATTCTTAATAATGGGCAGTCTGCTAGATGCTGCAACCATCAATAGGTAAAGTCCTTTCTCTTAGTAACGATCTAGAATATAAAGGTCTTACACATATCACTTTAAGGGCTTTGTAATGTCAAGGCTCTAGTGAGTAAATATTAAAATACATTAGATAATATTAAATATATCTACTACGGATGTCTTACTGATGACAATCTATCTCCCACAAAAGGGAAAGACTGTATACATAAACATGTTCATGGAGCATTATTTATAGGAGTGTTAGTGGTGATATAAATGTCCAAGAAATTAAATAATGGTTCAAAACGTTAGGGTGCATGAAACAATGGAATATTATGCAGATATTAAAAACAATGTCATTATGAAGATTAGCAATGTGAAAATTTCTTATTAAAATGACAAAAATAATACAAAGTTATGATGTATCAAGGGCATTCAACATGGGGTATGACTACACACATTAAAAAAAAATACACCTTTGTTTCTGAATAAGGCCTGGAAGAGAATATAAAATATCTGTAGATGTTCCTACTGTGGCACAACATGATGTGTGGCATCTATGTAGTGCCAAGGATGCAGGTTCAATCCTCTGCCCAGCACAGTGGGTTAAAGGAGCCAGAGTTACACAGCTGTGGCAGAAGCCACAGCTGAGGCTCAGATCTGATCCCTGGCTGGGAACTCTATGCTGCATGGTGGCCAAAAAAGGAAAACATAATAATAAAATATATGTAATTTTATAAGCATAGTGGATTTTGGATATTTCCTATTTTTCTAGACTTTCTACAGCATTATTACGTATGTAAGCAAAGTAAGAGGTTGACACATACTGTGATTTGAGTGATGGATGAAATGTTTCTTATCCTTACAAACACTTCCTTCCGTACCATATCACTGAATACAAGGTTTATCAACTTTTAGTTCTCTTTCAAATCGGGTCTCTTTCCACATTCTCACTGACTTTTGTTTAGTGTCTCAGTTCACCTGACTCCTGCCATAGCCTACTAAATCACCCATGGCTCCATGCAAACTTCCCAGGTGTTTCTGCATTCAATTAAAATACTGTTCTCAAATATTCCATCCTAGTGATTAAATGACCTTCCTCCAACACACTAGACGTGCACATGTATGTTCTATCTGTGCCTCAGGTTGCCACCATCCCTGACATTAGAGATGCATGTACAAAGCATAAACAAACAACTTCCTTTCCTATATTTCACATACCCTTTCTTTGGCATGACTAATTCTGAAGTCCTTCCATTTATACTGGACAGTAGACGCACACACTAGGTAAGACTTCAGGTTCTCCACAAGAATAGCTAATACATTTCTGAAGAATTAGACTAAGGTAAGGGGACTTGTTATACAAGATCTAAGTTTATAATTAAAAGCCAAAATAAATAAAATAGTGTGGGTACTCTGTTCCCAGTAATGATTGAGTAGCTCCTATCAGATTAACCCTCCACATAAAACAACTAAAATTACTAGAGTAAATATAAAAGACAACTACCTGAAGGAGCTAGAAGGCAACTAAATGCAGACAGAAACTGAGGAGAAGTCTACACTTAGATGAAGGCAATGGAACCGAGTGAGTTTTCCATTTTCAAATGGATTTTTGTTTTCATGTATTTATTTACTTATTTAGCTTTTTAGGGCCACACCCAGGGCATACGGAGGTTCCCAGGCTAGGAGTTCAACTGGAGCTACAGCTGCCGGCCTATGCCACAGGCACAGCAACATCAGATCTGAGCCATGTCTGCAACCTACACCACAGCTCACAGCAATGCCAGGTCCTTAACCCACTGAGCGAGGCCAGGGATGGAACCTACAACCTCATGATTCCTAGTCAGATTCATTTCCACTGCATCACAACAGGAACTCCATTTTTAAATGGATTTTTATTTGAGGGCAGGCAGTAGTGGGCTGAAACTCAAATAGAAGTCTGTATTCTTAGTGGCTTGAAAAATCAAAAAACAGAGTTAAGGCAAAAGGCAATAGCTAAAAAGTGAGAGAAGAAATCCAGGAAAGAAGAGAGCCAAGAAGGGAAAATCTCAAATTCTGTAATATAAAACCTCCCCAAACTTTGGCTGACCCCTGAACTGTGCATGTGGAGGAAACTCTGAGAAGCCCTGCTAAGGCTAAAGGGATTAAACAAAGATTTCACATGCAAGGTAAACAAAGTTAGAAGTTCAAGTTCAGCAAAGTTAATTGCCTGCAAAATCAACATTCTTAGAGGAATATAACAGAATTCAGAGACTACAGAATATCTTTACAGTCCTCAGGATATAATCCTAAATTACTAGACATACAAAGAAATAGAATAGTGTGATGCATATTCAAGAGAAAAGGCAATCAGTGGAGAGAGACTGGCCAGTTGTTAGAATTAGCAAAGATTTTTTTATAAGTATCCCTAAGGACACAGAAGAAAAACATTCATAATGAATGAACTGTAGAAAATCCTCCAGCAGAGAAATAGTAGCTATTTTAAAAAATGGAAATTCTAGACTTAAGAAAAAGTCTCAAATTTAAAAACAAGAGATTTTTCTTAGGAATAGATGAAATGACAAATAAAATAAAAAGCCCAGAAGCAAATACATGGAATTTATAAACCTGAAATATAATTAAACTGACATTAAAGATCAGTAGGTAAAAAACAGGCTACTCAACAAAGTATACGGAATGAATGGACATTCATACCGAAAACAAAATAAACAACAGCAAAAAGAAAGATTCCATGACATATGTGAAATCAACTCTAGATTGATCAGAGACAAACGAAAATGGCAAAACTTTAAAAATTTAAAGGATAATATAACAAAAATGTTCAGGAAGGTAAGGGATTACTAAATAAGAAACAAAAAGTACTAAGCTAAAGTTATAAATTGATAAATTTAAATATATTTCTTAAAATGTACAACCAGATACAATAGAGTGGGTATAGAGTAAGCTATCATCTCTTTAAGAAGAAAAAAGGGTACATATACAGAAGCAAAAATAGACAACAGATAAAAATGATTATCTACATGGAGTAGAGTAGCTGGAAACTGGGTGAAGAGTGAATAAATAGGGATCATGACTTTTCTGAATAAATATAGATATTAACCTGTAAAACATGTAAATATTATAAATATTTTTAAGTTCAATCAAGATGGATTTTTAAAACCCAAACTCTAAAACTGAATACAAACAAAAACAAATGACTCTACCTATAAATCAAGTTGATAGAACACTTAACCACACAGGAAAAATAAATAATTCAGGTAAACTTTTAACACAGTCCTCTGATTGTTCACACACACTATGATACAGTCTAAGGATAAAGAAAGAACTGCAAAGAAATTTTAAGTCCTTATTTAGTAGTTTTTTGGGGTTTTGTTTTGTTTTGTTTGTTTGTTTTGCTTTTTAAGGCTGCACCCATGCCATATGGAGGTTTCCAGGCTAGGGGTTGAATTGGAGCTGCCCCTGCTGGCCTACACCACAGTCACAGCAATGCAGGATCCGAGCCATATCTGTGACCCACACCACAGCTTAGATCCTTAACCCACCGAGCAAGGCCAGGGATCAAACCCTCAACCTCAAGGTTCCTAGTTGGATTCATTTCCAATGCGCCACCACAGGCACTCCAGTAGTTTTGCTTTGAATAAGGGTTATCGCGGTATTGTTCCAATACTGTTTTGTGTGCATTGCAGGAAATGAGTAAAATATTGCTTGAGTATTGTTTGGGAAGCAGAGTTTTCACAATGGGAGAAGGGAGGTAAGAAAATACAATGGGAAAAGATGTGAAACACTGTGGCATTGGATTTGAATTAGATGTGTCAGTAAAAACTCGGGATATTTTAAAAAGTAATTTCCTAGTACTGTCCCTGAAAAGAGCTAGAAACAATGAAACGCCAGCAGCAGTGAGCACACCTAGAGCCCAGCTGTTGCATTCTAAATCTCATTCCTCAACAAAAGGAACCAGAACTCCCTAGAGAAATGGCTGATATCAAGTCTGGGACAAGGAACATACAAAGTAAAACCGAGGGCCCAACCCAGGCCGTGCAGCGTTGGTGGTATAGTGGTGAGCACAGCTGCCTTCCGAAGTAAAACCGAAACAGCACATGGTGCCAGAAAGCAAGTATATGCTAACGACTAAAAGATTCACGTTGTTATCAGCAACAGAGCTATTTTCCAAGTGAAAAATTATTTGGAAAGGTAACATGTAAATTGGACAAAAGCAGAACTGTAAGAAGGGTGGAGGGCTCAGATCCCGGATCATTCACTCTTCATCTTACTGCCCATCCCCATTCAGTGGCAACCCCTGAGAACCACTGGTCTACTGAGGAGAGCCTGAGTTTAAATGTCTGGAGACCTGGCAGTTCTCTGGTGGTGCAGTGGATTAAGGATCTGGCCTTGTCACTGCAGTGGCTTGGGTCGCTGCTGTGGTGCCAGTTCGATCCCTGGCCTGGGGAACTTTCACATGCTGCAGGTGTGTCCCCCCAAAAATGTCTGTAGACCTAGATTCTAGCTGAAATTTAGCCAAACATTAGCCATATGGTCTTGGGTAAATATTTAGTCTCTCTGAGTCATATTTACTTATGTGTAAGGCAAGGCTAAAGTTACTAAGTTTTCTGTTTCACAGTTGTGAGGATCAAAGAAGAGAATGATTGTGAAAATTCTTTGAAAACTTAAACAGAATGGTTCTATACTAGTGTAACTTACTACACCCCACGGGGCATTTAAACACAATCTAGTACCCCATTTGACAGTTGCCATTCTTAGCAGTTGGCAAACGGTAATGTGGCAGTAAGGGACTTTTTAATACACGTCAGGGAAAGACGGCATTTCCTCTCCAGCCTTTCTTTCATCAAAATTTGCTAGACATGGGTGTTCCCTTCGTGGCTCAGCAGTTAATGAACCCGATTAGGAACCATGAGGATGCAGGTTCGATCTCTGGCCTCACTCAGTGGGCTAAGAAGACAGAGCTGCCCTAAGCTGTGGTGTAGGTCGCAGAAGTGGCTTGGATTCCATGTTGCTGTGGCTGGGGCATAGGCTGGCAGCTGTAGCTCCAATTCAACCCCTAGCCTGGGAACTTTCATATGCTGCAAGTGTGGCCCTAAAAAGAAAAAAAAAATTTGCTAGACACGTATTGTGTGATGCATCTGAAAGCACAAAGATGCAAGATTGGGATCTCAAGGGGTTCACTGTCCAATAAAGGAAAAAGTGCACAAATAAAATACTTGCAATGTAGTATAAGCACAGCACTGGGAACGTTCCTATTACATTTACAACCAGAAGACAATGCAATTAGCAATGCCAGGATTTGCGGTGGGTAGAAAAGTGGCAAGGAAAACCACAGAGAACTAAAGCTGCCAACAATAGTAAATCAGCTGATAAAACTTAAGGACTACTAACTTGGAGGTAAAGATAGCACACTGAAAACATGCACCCACTCTCACTCATTCTTGAAACCACACTAAAGTGACAAACTGAATTGGAAGTATAGCTAAAGATTATAATATAAACTAAGATGGGTTTATACCAGCAATTCAGTCGGTTTACTTGAAAATAATCAACTAATGTAATCTGCCATGTTAAGAAGTTCAAGAAGAGGAGTTCCCGTCATGGCTCTGCAGAAATGAATCCAACTAGACCATGAGCTTGAGGGTTTGATCCCTGGCCTCGCTCAGTGGGTTAAGGATCCGGCATTGCTGTGAGCTGTGGTATAGTTTGCAGACGTGGTTTGGATCCTGCATTGTTGTGGCTGGGGCACAGGCTGGCAGCTGTAGCCTGGAACCTCCACATGCCACAGGTGTGGCTCTATAAATGATAAAAGACAAAAAAAAATGTTCAAGAGAAACAAAAAAATTAATTCAATAGAAGCGGGGGGGGGGAAATGGGAAATTTTAATATTCTTTTGTGATTAAGAAGAAAAATCTCAGCAAACTAGGAATAAAAAGGATCCTCCTTATATGAAAATAATAAAAAAAAATGTAAAAACCACAAGCAAGCAGGTTTTAATGAAGAAACACTGAAAATTATCTATTTACTATAAGGAACAAAATAAAGATGCACTGTCCCACTTCTTGTCAACATTGCCCTAGGAGTCCTAGCCAAAACTACAAAGCAAGAAAAATAAATATGATACATAAAGGGTTGGACGCAAAAATGTCATTATTTGCAGGTGACATGATTTAATATAGAGAAATACAAAAACAATCTAGAAATAAATTATTAATTCAGTTTATCAAAGTTACTACAAATGTAATCAATACAAAAGTTTGTTATTTCAAAGAAAATTTGAATGACAAATTACTAGCAAGGAGACTGAAAGAGTAATCAAATATCTCCCAACAAACAAAAGCACGGAAGCAGATGGCTTCACTGGCAAATTCTATAAAACATGCAAATAAGATTTAATGCCATCCCTTCTCAAATTCTTTTAAAAATTTGAAGAGAAGGGAAACCTTCCAAACACATTTTATGAAGCCAGCACTACCCTGATACCAAAACCTGCCAAGGATAAGAAGGAAGGAAGGGGAGAGAGAGAGAGGAAGGAAGGAAGGAAGGAAAAGAGAGAGAGAAGGAGGGAGGAAGGAAGAAAAAAAGAAAGACGGGGAGGGAGGAACGAAGGTAGGGAGGGAGAAAGGAAATTATAAGTTTGTATCCTTAATGAACCTGGATGCAAAAATCCTCAACAAAATATTAGCAAACTGAATCCAACATTACATTAAACGGATCATACACCAGTGTTCCCATCATGGCTCAATGGTTAATGAATCAGACTAGCATCCATGAGGATGCAGGTTCAATCCTTGGCCTTATTCAGTGGATTAAGGATCTGGCATTGCCATGAGCTGTGATGTAGGTAGCAGGTGCGGCTCGGATCCAGAGTTCCTGGGGCTGTGGCTATGGCCGGCAGCTGCAGCTCTGATTTGACCCCCAGACTGAGAACCTCCATATCCCATGGGTGTGGCCCTAAAAAACAAAACAAACAAACAAACAAATGGAATCATACACCACAATCAGGTGAGATATAAAAGTAAAAGGATGGTTCAACACCTACAAATCAATCAATGTGATACATCAATTAACAAAATGAAGGATAAAAATCATATGATCACCTAAATAGTTACAGAAAAGGCTTTTATAAATTCAACATCCATTTATAATGAAAAATCTCAACAAAGTGGGAATAGAGAGAATAATTCTACATAAAAACGGCCATATATGACAAGTCCACTGCTAACACACTCAGTGATGAAAAGCTGAAAAATTTTTCTCTAACCAGGAACAAGATAAGGGTGCCTACTCTCACCACTCCTACTCAGCACAGTTCTGGAAGTCCTAGCCACAGCAATTAGGCAACAAAAATAAATAAAAGGCATCCAAATCATAAAGGAAAAAGTAAAACTGTCACTATTTATGATGACATGATACTATATGTAGAAAATCCTAAAAACATCACCAAAAATCTCTCAAAACTAATAAACGAAATCAATAAAACTGGCAGGACATAAAATCAACATACAGAAATCTGTGGTGTTTCTATACACTAACTATCACTATTTACAGTGATAGTGTATGACTCTAGTATACATAGTCTATACACTATGTACGGTGTGACATAGTGGTCTAGTTTCATTCTTTGCATGTGGCCATTTGGTTTTCCCAACACCATTAAATGAAAAGATTATCCTTTTTCCATTTTATATTCTTAGCTCCTTTGTTATAAATTGCCCATATACTTGTGATTATTTTTTCTCTAGCACAGGCTGTACCTATGCCACAGTCACAGCAACACCAGATCCAGCCACGTCTGTGACCTACACCACAGTTCATGGCAACGCCTGATTCTTAACCCACCAAGCAAGGCCAGGGATTGACCCCACGTCCTTATGGATGCCAGTCAGATTCGTTTCTGCTGAGCCACGATGGCAACTCCCAAACAACCCAGTTTTAAAATGCGCAGAAAATCTGAATAAACTTTTTTCCAAAGAAGACATACAGATGGCCAACAGACACATGAAAAAATGTTCAACTTCACTGAATATTAGGGAGAGCAAATGAAAACGACAGTGAGATATCACCTCACATCATTTGTTTAGTGCTTGTATTTCCTTTGCCTTTGGAGTCAGGGCCACAAAGACAATGCTGTAACTAATGTCAGTGAGGTACTGAAACTTCTATAATGATTTTTGTTACTTCTATATATATACAACAAACACTTAGAAAATAGAAGTTAAAAGACTCTGCCACTTATTAAAATATCAAAAATATTAAGTGGCTAGGAATAACTCTAACTTAAGATTTATAATTTTAATAAAGGAAATTAAAGGAGCCCTAAACAAAGAGGTATGGATTGGAGGCCACAATATTGTAAAGGTAACAGTTCTCCATAATTTTATCCAGAATTTCCAATAAAAATCTCTATAAGTTTTCAGAGAGATTTTGACAAGCCAATTCTAAAATATGTGCAGGAGTTCCCTCACATATTTTTAAGTTCCCATTGTGGCGTAGGAGAAATGAATCTGACTAGCATCCATGAAGACATAGGTTCAATCCCTGGCCTCACTCAGTGGTTAAGGATCCGGTGTTGCCGTGAGCTGTGGTGTAGATCACAGATGCAGCTCAAATGGAGTTGCTATGTCTCTGGCATAGACCAGTGGCTCCAGCTCTGATTTGACCCTTAGCCTGGGAACTTCTATAAGCCTCAGGCATGGCACTAAGACAAAATAAAATAAGTGCAAAACACACAAAAAAAACTTGACTACATAGAAATAAGTAGGAAGATTGACTGTACTGGAAATTAAGACATTAAACTATGATAGTTGTTCAGGGATACACAACTAGACCAGTAGAATAAAATATGTGTGCTCCAGAAACTGACCTACACATATATGGATGGTTGATTTAGGAAAACATAGTATTGCAGGGTAATTACAAATCGGTGGACTTTTTAATACATAATGAAAGGAAAGCTGAGCATTACTTGGGGTAAAACTGATACTACATTCATTTCCATGCAACAAAATCAATACCAGTTAGCTCAAGGCACTAAGTAGGAAAGCAAAAACAATAAATCATTTTAGAAGACGATATAGGAGAACATTTTTACAACTTCAGGGTAAGAAAATATTCTCAAACAAGACACACAATAAAAGATAACGTTAGTATTAAGAAAAACTCTAGAAGTTCCCATTGTGGCTCAGTGGGTTAAGAACCCAACACAGTGTCCCTGAGGTTACAGATTTGATCCCTGGCTTCACTCAGTGGGTTAAGAAAGTGGCATTGCTGCAAGCTGAGCATAGGTCGCAGATGAGGCTCGGGTCTGGCGTTGCTGTGGCCATGGCTCCAGTTCAACCCCTGGCCCAGGAACTTCCATATGCCACAGATGCAGTCTGAAAAAGAAAAAGAAAAGAAAAGAGAAACACTAATAAACTTGACAAAATATAAACCAAACACTTCTGTTTATGAACATCCACTACTGTAAGAAACAATGACAATCCCAGAGCAATAACTGACCCTAGCATCAAGACTATGTTCAGGGAGTTCCTGTTGAAGCTCAGTGGTAACGAACCCGAGTAGAGTCCATGAGGACGCAGGTCCAATCCCTGGCCTCGCTCAGTGGGTTAAAGGATCCAGCATTGCCATGAGCTGTGGTGTAGGTTGCAGATGCAGCTTAGATCCTGTGTTGTTGTGGCTGTGGCATAGGCTGGCAGCTGCAGCTCCAATTTGACCCCTACTTCCATATGCTGCAGATGTGGCCCTAATAAGACAAAAATAAAAATAAAATAAAATAAAATGACAGAGAAGATGTGATTCATATATATGCAATGGAATACTACTCAGCCATAAAGAAGAACAAAAATGCCATCTGTAGCAAAATGGATGGACCTAGAGATTATTATACTAAGTGAAGTAAATCAGAGAAAGACAAATACCTGATGTTGCTTATATGTGGAATCTAAAAAAAGGATACAAATGAACCTATTTACAAAATAGAAACAGACTCACAGACATAGAAAACAAACTTATGGTTACCAAAGTGGGGCGGGGCGGGAGAGAAGTAAACTAGGAGATAGGGGAGTTCCCATCATGGCTCAGCGGTTAGCGAACCTGATTATCATCCATGAGGACGCTGGTTGGATCCCTGGCCTCGCTCAGTGGGTTAAGGATCCGGTGTTGCAGTGAGCTGTGGTGTAGTTCGCAGATGAAGCTCGGATCCCGAGTTGCTGTGGCTCTGGCGTAGACTGGCGGCTACAGCTTGAATCAGACCCCTAGCCTGGGGACCAACATATGCTGCAGGTGTGGCCCTCAAAAAAAAAAAAAACTAGGAGATGGGGATTAATATATACACACTACTATATAGAAAACAGATAATCAACAAGGACCTACTGTATAGCACAAGGAACTATACTTACCATCTTGAAATAATCTATAATGGAAAAGAATGTTTAAAAAGTATATATTTATATACATGTATAAATATATGCATAACAATCACTTTATTGTATGCATGAAACTAACATGACACTGTAAATAAACTATATTTAAATAAAAATCGTTAAAAAGGGAAAGTTCAACATCACTAGTCATTAGGAAAATGTAAATTAAAAGCACAGTGAGGTTCTATTACAATGGCTAACATTTAAAAGACCTTACCGTGTATGGACAAGGATATAGAAAACCTGAAATTTTCATACACTGCTGGTGGAAATGTAAAATGGTTCACCACTTTGGAGAATATCTTGGCAGTTATTTTAGAAGTTATACACATTCCTATAATACTATCCAGCCATTTGATTCCCGAGAGAAAAGAAGATATATATCTATACAAAGACTTGCGCATAATTGTTTACAGCAGCTTTATTTTTATTAGCCGAAAAGTGGAAATAACTCAGCTGTCCATCAATAGGTGAATAATAAATTTTTGTGTATCAATACAATGGGATACCCCTCAGCAGTAACAAGGAATGAACTAGTAACACAGCATGTGAATAAAGCTTACTTACTCTGAATGAAAGAGTACACACTGTATGATTCCATTTACAGTGGGAAATTCAAGCCAATCTATGGAGATAGAAAGAAGATGAGTGGTTTTTAGGAAGAAGCAAGATGGAAGGATTATGAAGGGTCATAAGGCTGGTCACAGGCCCACTGCATGGTTTCAGGGTACCAGTAAAACGAGAGCATAAAAGTAGGAAAGATACTGGCAGCTTCGATGGCAGATTGGCTGCACACAAGGGACTGATGAATTAAGTAAATTTGTTAAGAATGATGGGAGAGTTCCCATCGTGGCGCAGCAACAACTAGGAACCATGAGGTTGTGGGTTCAATCCCTGGCCTCACTCAGTGGGTTAAGGATCCAGAGTTGCCGTGAGCTGTGGTGTGGGTCGCAGACGTGGATTGGATCTAGCATTGCTGTGGCTGTGGCATAGGCCAGCAGTTGTAGCTCTAATCAGACCCCTAGCCTGGGAACCTCCATATGCTGTGGATGCGGCCCTAAAAGGGCAAAAGACAAAAAAAAAAAAAAAGAATAATGGAAAGCAGCTTTCTAACTTTTGAGAAAAAGGGAGTAAAAACTGGAAACAGAAAACTACAATAAACCCTGTGGTGTTGAATTAAAATTAGAGTTATCATTGTGGACTCATAGTTTTTAACACATAGATTGGTAGAGATATAAATACAGATATAAATGAATACTGTTATGTGTAAATATTATATATACCTACGAGACATATACATATAAATGTATGTATACATAATATATATTCTCCAGCTATGTCCACTAAGAGCACATAGGAGCAGCAGTGCCCTCAAGAGTAATAAGCACATCTAGTATCCAGATCTTGTTCTCTAAATATTCACTAAGCGGAATCTAGGAGTTTGGTTTCTTGGAGAAATAGCTGGTTCCAGGGTAGGCGCTGGGAAAGTATAAGATGATCCTAAAACATTCTTTGTTCTTGTGCCAGAAAATGAGAGATGGCTTAAAGAATGATGGTGATATCAATGGGGCAAAGAACTGTCTTGAAGGGACCACCACCTGGAATGATTTGAGCATTACAGTAAATAATGTATTTATTATATATTATAACCCAACTGAATGAAATTGGAAACCATGATTCAAATTTAACATAAACTTTAAAATGAATAAACTGAAAGTTTTGTGGGATATATAAATGAGATACTTTAATATCGTTTAAAAAATCTTGGAAAAAAAAAAAAAGAGGACGTTCCCTGGTGGCCTACTAGTTAAGGATCCAGCATTGTCATTGCTGTGGAACAGGTTTGATCCCTGGCCTGGGAACTTCTGCATGCCGTCAGCACAGCCAAAAAAAGAAAAAGAAAAGAAAAAAAATCTTCCCATAAAATATCTATTAATTATAAAGGGGAAAAGAGTAAATTTACAGCTGAGAAACCTAGCAGACTGTCAGCTTAATCAAATGAGCAAAATGAACAATATCAGTAAAGGAACAAACAGAAATTTTGTGCCATCTGGTAGAATGCAGTGGAAAGAACATAACATCACTTTTATAGTTTTTCTGCCAAAGATATACAGATTAAATCTGATCAAGAGGAAACAACATATATAAACTCCAATTAAGGGACATTCCACAAAATAACTGGCCTCTCAAATCTGTTAAAGTGCTATGGTTCTGAAAGTCAAGGAAAAATTGAAGAACTATTCTGGTTTGCTGGAGACTAAAGATACAGAATAAATAAGTGCATCATGTGATTCTGAATGGGGTCTATTAGCTGTAAAGGACATTACTGGGACAATTTACAAAACATGAATGGAATCTAAGGAGCAGATGGTACTGAATCAACACTAATTCTCTGCTTTTAATGGTTGTATGGAGCTTATGCAACAAAATGTTCTTGTTATAAAAATATATATACTAAAGAATCCTGAGACTTCCCATTATGGCTCAGTGGAAATGAATCTGACTAGTATCCATGAGGACACAAGTTTCATACCTGGCCTCGCTCAGTGTGTTAAGGACCCAGCATTGCCATGAGCTGTGGTGTAGGTCTGGCATTGCTGTGGATGTGGCGTAGGCCAGTGGTTACAGCTCTGATTCAACCCCTCGCCTGGGAACCTCCATATGCCATGGGTGTGGCCCTTAAAAAAAAAAAAAAACAATCCTAATCTATCTCAAATAGTACAGGAAAAAATTTTTTACCCACAGTTTCAACTTTTCTATAAATCTGAGTTTATTTCCAAAACCAACTTAAATAGAGGGAGTTTCCTGGTAGCCTAGTGGTTAAGGATTCAGCATTGTCACTGCTGTGGCTCAGGTTGCTTGCCGTGGTGCATATTCAATCCCTGGCCCGGGAACTTCTGCATGCTGAAGGCATAGCCTAAAAATTTTTTTAAATGGAAAAAGAAAGTCAACCACAATAAAATGTGTAGTGTGTGATTTCATTTATATAAACTTCAAAAACAGAAAAAAATATATTATTTAAGGATATGTAATTGGGTGGCAAAACTAAAATGAAAAGCAAGGAAATGAATACATAAAAGTTAGGTTAGCAGTTCCCATCGTGGCACAGTGAGTTACAGATCCAACGCTGCTCCTGCCGTGGTCATAGATGCAGCTGAGATTTGATCACTGGCCCGGGAACTTCCATATGCCGCAGGTGAGGCCATTTAAAAAAAAAATAAAAAGGTTAGCGGTTACCACCAGTGGTATGGAAGAGTGCTATGACTAGAAAAGAACATGCTGGGAGAGTTAAAAGTCAGAGTGAAAAGTGATGACAAAAGCAAAGTTGGAGATTTATGATGTGACAAAGACCCAACCAGCCATCGCTGGATTTGAAGATGGAAGGAAACTAACTCATAGAAACCAGAAAAGACAGTGGGTTCTAGCAAAGGGCCCTGTTGACACTTCAATTTTAACCCAATGAGACCATTTCAGACTTGTAACCTTCAGAAGTATAAAATAACAAATGTATGCTGTTTTAAGCCCTAAATTTGTAGTAATTTGTTTGCAACAACAGGAAGCTAAAATAGTGGAGAAGCACAAAACTGGGGGGGGGGGGAGCGGAAATAGCAAAACAGGGTACTGGGCCAAGTAGGGCAGACCAAATAGGGCTCCATAGTGATGAACTCTGGGCCTCTAGAGGGCGGAGGGAAAGTTCTGGAAGACTGGCATGACAGATCAGGGAAGGGGAAAGGGGCCGCTAAGAGAAAAGAGTCTGTCATAAACTTGACTTAGTTCACTG
Source organism: Catagonus wagneri (assembly GCA_004024745.2). Classification (NCBI taxonomy): domain Eukaryota; kingdom Metazoa; phylum Chordata; class Mammalia; order Artiodactyla; family Tayassuidae; genus Catagonus; species Catagonus wagneri. Next base: position 26,927,221 of record PVHT021183726.1, read on the forward strand.
TGTTCCTAAACACAAACCCTGGACTTGGTCCTCAGAGAAAGAAAGGAGAGAGAAAGTTTTCCTGGCAGAAAGATTCCTGAGGAGCAGGTAGAGACTTGCTGAACAACTCAAGGGAATTAGTCACTATTGTTCCATCAGATACTCCCATTTTCCTGGCTTAAGCCTGGCCAGCATCTTACCTGAATTAACGTGAGGGGCAGCCTCTCCAACCAGCGCGAGAGTTGCAAATCTGGAACATTTTTGAGGTTTGACTCCAAGCTATTTCTGCAATCCTTGAATAATCACCATCCCCACTCAAACCAACGCAAGTTTTATTTGTGTAAAAACTCTTAGCCAGAGTCCTTTATTACTCTCAGTTATATGATTGATTACCTTAAACCACACTAGTAGTAGAATAAGGCATCAAAAACAGAAAAATCTGCTTACACAGGCTTTGGATCTGCAAACCAAGTGGAAACATTAATATCTTAAAGCTGAAAGCAGTTACTGGATAAAACTCCTAAGGAACCTTGAACAACCTATTGAACCAAAACAACATCCTGTCCCACAAATGCTTTCAATTCATGTTGTGAAATAAAACAGACATCATGTTTTTACCCTTAGAACATAAAACAGAGGACTGAGCTTCCAGTGCTATGAAACAGATATACAATTTCAGAAAGTAGGACGGATTAAGTCTCTAGTTCTGTTGAAAAATAATTATGGCTTCATTTTTTTCAGGTCGAACCTATTGCCAGATAATTATTTCAAAATGAATCTCTTTCCCAATCCTCTGGAAAAGAATGCTTGGTATGTTTTGACTGGTCAGTGTGCCATCAAGCATTTTATGAGCTCTTTGCTTAATCTGATGTTAATGTATTCTTTTCAGGCAAAGGAGAAAGACATGCCCAGCAGTGACAGCAATGGCACCTGGACTGCTCAACAGATATTCGCTTGGTTCAATGTGCCAAAGAAAGGAAGGGAACTCTGTCCCTTTTATTTTTTTAAATCATATTTTTCCATAAAGCCTTCCCTAGCTTCAACAGAGCCATTTAATGTCTGAATGAGTAATGACCTATGCAATGACTGCCTTCCCCGTTATATTATAGGCTGCATGAGGATAAGGACCAAAATAGTCTTCCCTTTTTTTTTTGGCCGCACCCACTGCAGCACATGGAAGCTCCCAAGCAAGGGAATGAACCCACGCCACTGCAGTGACAATGCCAGATGCTTAACCCGAGCCACAAAAGAACTCAGACCACGTTAGTCTTATTCTCTTTCCTATCCCTAGTGCCTAAGACTGTGCTTGGTGCACCGTAAATTCTATTTAAATATATTTTGAATGAATGAATGAGTGAACAGGCAATTGCTTCTTTCCCTAAGGGCTGAGAAGGTGAATCTCAAAACAGCTACATGCTTTTGAAATGGCTCTTTCTAGACAAGTACAAATGATATGAAAATTTTCTAAATATACTATTCCTTGAGGAAATATTTATTTGTTCTACCACACTATAAAACAGTCCTATCTGGCAACCTCTTTCAGCATGTTTACATTTAGTGTATATTTAGTATTTTTTCTAGTCTCTTTGTTATACTTATAGCTCATCAAATCATACACTTAGATGTTTTTACCTTGTGTGCTCTTAGACTCCCTTTCTGCCTGCTCTGGTTTGGGGATACTGCAGGTAAAGTGCCTTAGCTCTCCTCCATTCAAGTTCAGCATTAAATGCTGACCCAGCCCAGCCACTGGATAAGCAGAAATCAGATACTCCTGGATTTTAACTGAGAAACAGAATTCTAACTAAGAAACTCTCAGGCTTTAAACATGAGAGCCAAGAAACCGCTAAACTTGACCTTGAAGTTCTGTTCTCTCCCTTTTAGGTTTCTTCTTCTGAGAAATCATCAAAAAATAAGCAAATTTCCAGAGTTCCCTCTGTGGTACAGCAGGTTAAGGATCAGGTATTGTCACTGCTGAGGAGTGGATTCAATCCTGGCCCTGTGAAGTAGGTTAAGGATCCACTGTTGCTGCAGCTGTGGTGTGGATCACAGCTGCAGCTCAGATTCCGTCTGGCCTGGAAACTTCCATATGACACATGTGCAGCCAAAAAAAAAAAAAAGTAAGCAAATTTCCAAGGGGATAGCTTATTGGTTTATGACATCATGTTTCAAGCAATGGGGCTTCCAGGGAAAAAGATGAGCATATGTGATGTCCTCAGAGAAGGGGAAGAGGTAGGTCAGGCCGAATTGTGCTGTTGCTCATCTTTCAACACATTTAAACTCTTTCCTTCATCCCTTCCTCCGGTCTTCAAAAATATGGATTTGGGTGACTCTATCAGCCTTGCCTCTTATTGCAAAATTAAATAATTAATTAATTAATTAATTTGCCGTTTCATTATGTGGTTTATATTAAAAACTACTGTGCAAGTGGCTCCAAAATCAGTAATGTATAAGAGTTCACAATTCTGCCCTTCTTTGACTGTGTGCTTGCCTCCAGGCCTTCTCTGAAACTAATCAGGACAATGGAGAGAAATATCTGAATATTAGATGATAACAGACAAGGTAAGGATGTACATAATTTTAATCTTAGAAAGAAGCAGGCAGAAACTTTCTTGGCTGAGGAAAAATAACAAAAACTCTGAGTGCGTACAGGGATGGGAAAGCTGGTGAACTGAGAAAGTCTGAAAAAACTTTAGAGTGAATAGAAAATAGAACAAGCAATGAGGTAATCTTTTGAAGGACTTCTAGATATTCTCTTGACATTCTTTGAGAGTCTCCATAAACATCTGAATTACCTTCTGATTTGTCTCGGTTGTCAAACTCATGTTCAGTTGAATGTGACATGTCATATAGACTGAACCACATGGGGCCCAGTGTTCAAATGGGGCCTTTCTCCCTTTCTTCATTCCTTTATGCCTATAGAAGGAAATCAATAGAAGTGGAACCCAACTAATCAGAATTTTCTTAGCTAATTTAACTTTTCCCAGAAAATTCTTAGGGAAAACAAATAAATGAGAAAGAATTATCTCATGCAAGAAATTTTCTTAGAACACACATATACATAACTATGATGGGACATACACATTCCAATCTCTAATACTTTCTACACCTATAATCTATAAACACTCAACTGAAGTTCATAATAATGAGCCTGAGATACTTGGAAAATCTCACTTTTTGTACATACTTACTAAGGTTAGAAAAATAATCAAAAGAAGCCTTGGCATAAGACACAGACCCTTCTAGCCCTGGACATTGTGGTTAAGGGCAGTTTGCTACACACCACTTGGCCACCTTAGTGACACCACATGCAGTTCGAGACGGGATCAGTGGCTTGTAGTTACACATATGTGAAAGGAAACTTCACCCTGACGCACCAATCATTTTTGCTATTTCTTCTCTTTAAAAGATGGGCCTTTGGAGTTCCTGCTGTGGCACAGCAGGTTAAGGATCTGGCACTGCCGCAGCTGTGGTGTAGGTCACAGCTTCGGGTCAGATTCTATCCCTGGCCCAGAAACTTCCATATGCCACTGGCCTTTATAAGCAGCATCGGAAAGAACCCCGGAATATCTCTGTGCCCAGAGGAAATTCTAAAACACTGAAGGGCAAAGCAACTAGACTCTTCTCTTTCCCACTGGAAACTTTTTCCCAAAATGACCCATTTCTGCCAGCTTTGTTTATACTTTCTGAACCAGGACAAAGAGACAGGCCCCACACCCACACCCCATTTGGAGGAATTACTGTGGCCAGTTTTGTTTTGTTTTTGTTTTTGTTTTTGTTTTTTGCCTCCTTTCATTTCTGTTGAGGAGAAAGCTCAAATTCCAACCTCTATTGATGGCTTTCCTCCCAGGTCACACATTTGGCCAACCCTGAGTCCCAAGACCTCCCCAAAACATAGAGATGCCTGGGAATCTAAGACAGGTACCACTGATTATTTTAGCAGCTGGGCCTTTGGTTTTCATTTGCCACCCTTACTAAAACAATTGCTTAGATATGACTTTCGGGTCCCTCGCTTGGTTGTTTTCCCACTGACATATTTATCCCAATTCTCTCCTCCTCTTCTCAGGCTCCAGCTCGTGACATCTCCACCAGAATTGATAGCAACACCGTGTTGTGTTTATGTCCCCCCAGTGCCAGGCTCTCTGATGTGGTGACTGCAGCTCTGGGAAGTGGAGCCAGAGAGTCTGAATCATCAGTCAGCCTCTCCTGTCACCCTGTTCTGCCCCAAATGACAGAGGCTCCTCTCACCAAAGTGTCACTGGGAGACCGCAGCAGAGGGAGGAGGAGGATTCTCTCCGTCTGACTCTAACCCCTTTACATTTGGGGCAAAAATATACAAAAATATAATATAGAAATCTTAATGCAGCTTCCATCCCCCTTTTTCCTCCAGGCCTCTAGTTGAGTGTGATCCTTCCTAAATGGGTAAACCACTTTGGAAAGCTACTAAAGCCGAACATATTCATATGTTGTAGACCAGCATTTTCACTTCTGAATATGTACATGCCTATAAGCCCCTGCTTTTAGAAAAGTTTACTATAAACCCCTTCACTTTAAGGAAAGAACTACCTTAGTACCTGTTTTTGCTAACTCAAAGAAACCTGAAGAGGATTTTTTTTTTTTTTTTTTGCTTTTTAGGGCCGCATCCATGGCATATGGAAGTTCCCAGGCTAGGGGGCTAATCAGAGCTGCAGGTGCCAGCCTACACCACAGCCACAGCAATGCCAGATCCTTAACCCACTGAGCAAGGCCAGGCATCAAACCTGCGTCCTCATGGATACTAGTCAGGTTCATTAACCACTGAGCCATGACAGGAACTCTGGATTTTTTATTTAAAAAAAAAAAAAAGGTGAACAGCAAAGAATGTTCATTCTACTGCCCAGCACAGGGAAATATATCTAATCTCTGGAAAAGAACATGATGAAGATAACACGAGAAAAAGAGGGGCACTGCCAAGCTCTGTCCCTGGGAACTATGCTCAGTGTCTCAGCGTCAAGCTGCTACAGCTTTGAACTCTTTCTGTAAACATCTGTGCTTTATTTCCATTTACCCTGTGCATCCATTAGCAAGAAGTGTCCTAAAGTAATTGTTTCTTCACTTTATGCCATTTTCATAAGGTTTCATAAGAATGCTCTGCTTTTGGATAGCAGGGGAAACCAGGATACATGTTCCTATTACATATTCATAGCATATACCATATATTCAATACACGTGACATACATATAAATAATAAAAAACTATTCATGGGCTCACCAAAAGACATGTTCACGAACATTCAGAGCAGGAGTTCCTGCTGTGGCGCAATGGGATTGGCATCTCTGGAGCACTGGGATGCAGTTTCAATCCCTGGCCCAGCATAGGGCTGAGGATCCAGTGTTGCTGCAGCTACAGCCTAGGTTGTATGTTGCAGCTGAGGCTCGTATCTGATCCCTGGTCCAGGAACTCCATGTGCTGCAGCACAGCCGAAAAAAAAAAGGAATGCTCAGAGCAGCACAATTTGTAATAGTTAAAAACAGAAAATATCTAAGAAGCCATCAACAGTATAATGGATAAATAAATTGTGGTATGTTGTGTGGTATATCACACAATACAATGAGACTATCCACACAGAGAAATGAGAATATTCGTATATAGCAATGTGAATAAAATAACTATATACAACAATATGGATGAATGCCACAAACATAATATTGAGCAAAAGAAAGGAGATAGAAGAAGAATAAATACTGTATTATTTCATTGATATAAAGTTAAAAACTAGGTGAAATTAATCTGTATTCTTTGATGTCAGGATAGAGGTTATCATTGGTGTTGTGACTGGAAGGGAGCATGAGGGAGTGCCAGTAACATCTGCAGTGCCAGTAACATCTAGGTGCTGCTTACCCTGATGGGGCCAGGTTGCGAGGAATTATCCACTTTTTTCTTTGTATGTTGTACTTCATCTAAAAGCTTTTTTAAAAACTCATCTTTTTTTTTTTTTTTTTTTTTGTCCTTTGGCTACACTCATGGCATGTGGAAATTCCCAGGACAGTGATCAAACCTGCACCACGGCTATAACCAAAGCCACAGAGGTGACAGTGCCAGATCCTTAACCCCCTGAGCCACCAGGGAACTCCTAAAAATTCATCTTCTCATACTTGCTACAGCATAGATGAAACTTGAATACATTATGCAAAGTGAAATAAGCCAGATACAGATGAAAAAATATTGTAATATTTCACTTATATGAGGTACCTAAAACAGGCAAATTCACAGAAATGGAAAGTAGAATAGTGGGTTACCAGGGATTGAGGGGAGGGAGAAGTGGGGTATTACTGTTTAACAGGTAGCGAGTTTCAGTTTGCAATGATAAAAAGTGTTCTGGGAGTTCCCATCAAGGCGCAGCGGAAACGAATCTGACTAGGAACCACGGGGTTGCAGGTTCGATCCCTGGCCTCACTCAGTGGGTTAAAGATCTGGCGTTGCCATGAGCTGTTGTGGTGTAGATAGCAGACGTGGCTCAGATCTGATGTTGCTGTGGCTGTGGTATAGGCTGGCAGCTGTAGCTCTGATTCAGCCCCTAGCCTGGGAACCTCCATATGCCACAGGTGTGGCCCTAAAAAGCAAAACTAAAATAAAATAAAATAATTTAAAAAAATGTTTTGGAAATGGATGGTGGCCATGGGTGTACAACAGTGTGAATATATGTAACACCACTAAACTGCACATTTTAAATGGTTAAATGGCGAATTTTATGCTATGTACATTTTGTACTTTAAAAAATGTCTTCTC
>PVHT021183726.1:26934964-26979726 GCA_004024745.2 Catagonus wagneri
TTTTTTAGGCTGGTGCAACCACTATGGAAGACAGTGTGGAGGTACCTTCGAAAACTATACATAGAACTACCATATGATCCAGCAATCCCACTCTTGGGCATATATCCAGACAAAAATTTCCTTGAGAAAGACACTTGCACACGCATGTTCACTGCAGCACTATTCACAATAGCCAAGACATGGAAACAACCCAAATGTCAATCGATAGATGACTGGATTAGGAAGATGTGGTATATATACACAATGGAATACTATTCAGCCATAAAAAAGGATAAAATAATGTCATTCACAGCAACATGGATAGAATTAGAGAACCTCATACTGAGTGAAGCAAGTCAGAAGGAGAAAGACAGATGCCATATGAAATTTCTTATAACTGGAGTCTAAAACACTGCACAAATGAACCTCTCAACAGAAACGAAAATTACAAACATGGGGAACAGACTTGTGGTGGCCAAGGGGGTGGGGGAGGGGGTGGGAGGGAATGGGGTTAACCAGTGCTTCTATGATGGAAAAACAAGGAGATCCAGCTGTATAGTATAGGGAACTATGTCTAATCACATGTGACAAATCCATATATGTACATGTAACCGGGTCACCATGCGGTGCAGTTGGAAAATTTGACAGAAATCTATAAACCAGTTACAATGCAAAAAAAAAAGAACTACATTTTTAATCACTCCTGTTACAAAATCATATGTTGTATCCACCATATGCACTTTGACTTTTTGCTACCTTACTGTTCCTTACCTATTCCCAGTATTCCCAGTATGCAGTGTATACTAGAATGTCATCTGCATAAGGATAGGTATCTTGTCTATGTTACTTGTGTTACTTAACTCTTATCTCCCAACACCTAGACTAGTACTTAACAATAGTTAAGTTCTCAATAAATGTTTGATGAGTCAACAAATTTTCTGGGTAATCTGAAGCAAGTTATGAAACATTTTTGCAAACCTTTATTCATTCATCTTACAAATATTTATTAAGCGCGCACACACACACACACACACACACACATATATATATAGTAGGGGGGTTCAAAAGTAAAATGGGGCAGCATGTTCTTACAGAAATGAAGCTAGCTCTTGCAAATAACAATGCATTCCCAGTTTTTGATTGGCTAGATCAGAGCAACATATAGATTTCAACCCAATGTGACAGATCAGACGGTTTAGTGTTAGCTGCTTCCGGAGTTTGTTGCGAAGGACTCTGAGACTCCATCTGGACTCAGCAGAAAAATAAATGTCACTTAAAAAAAAAAAAAGTAGGAGTTCCTATCATGGCTCAACAGGGTCACCAGCATCTCTGCAGCACCAGGCGCATGTTTGATCCTGGCCTGGCAGAGTTGGTTAAAGCATCTGGCATTGCCATAGCTGCAGTGTAGGTCACAGCTGCCCCTCAGATCTGATCCCCGGCCCAGGAACTCCATATGCCACAGAATGGCCAAAAAATTTTAAAAACTAAAATTAAAAAATAGAAGTAGAGAGTTATTAAAAAAAAAAAAGTGGTGTCTTCCGTGAGAACTTAAAAGGAGAATAAAGTCATTGGTATCATGGATTTTGTCATCCTTGGGCTTGTTGATCTCTTTGTAAGGGTGGTATATCTACAATCAGGAATCAGATTGAACCTGAACTATCAGTTGACTTCTGAGTCTTCTCCAACCTGAGTCTGAGTCCAGCAACAAGTCAGATTTAGAGGGTATGGCTAAGGAGCACCTGATCCATAGTCTTAGAGTCCTACACAATATAGCATCTGACGAGATGGGGAAGAGAAGGAGATATGGGTGTGGGCCAAGACCATGAAATCAAATGGTCATATCACATACTGCTCCATCCAGAAGCTGCAAACCTATTAAGAGTAATGAAATAAGAGGTCCTGTTGTGGTGCAGCGAAAATGAATCTGACTAGTATCTATGAGGATGTAGGTTTGATCCTTGGCCTCGCTCAGTGGGTTGGGAATTGGGCGTTGCCATGAGCTGTGGTATAGGTTGCAGATGTGGCTCGGATCCCGTGTGACTGTGGTTGTGATATAGGCCAGCAGCTGTAGCTCCGATTTGACCCCTAGCCTGGGAACTTTCATATGCCATGGGTGCAGCACTAAAAAGAAAAAAAAGGTAATGAAATAATCTAAAGAAGTACTAACTCCTATGGACCTGGAAATGATCATACTCAGCAATGTTAGACAGTGAAAGACAGGCATCATATAATACCACTTATATGTGGAATCTTTAAAAAGGATACAAATGAATGTATTTGCAGAACGGAAACAGATTCAGACTTCAACATCACTCATTATTAGAGAATGCAAATCAAAACTACTGTGAGGCACCACTACACATCAGCCAGAATGGCCATCATCAAAAAGTCCACAAATAATGAATGCTGGAGAGGGGGTATAGAAAAGGGAAACTTCTTATATTGTTGGTGGGAACATATATTGGTGCAACCACTATGGAGAACAGTATGGAGGTTCCACAAAAAAACTAAAAATAGAACTACCATAAGATCCAGCAAACTCGCTCCTGGGCCTCTATCCGAGAAAACCATAATTCGAAAAGATATGTGCACTCCAAAGTTCATTGCAGCACTATTTACAATAACTAAGCAACTAAATGTCCAACAACAGAGGAATGGATAAAAAAGATGTGGTACATATATATACAGTGGAATATTACTCAGCCATAAAAAATAAAGTAATGCCATTTCTGGAGTTCCCATCATGGCTCAGTGGTTAGTAAACCTAACATGCATGAGGATGCAGGTTCGATCCCTGACCTCGCTCAGTGAGTTAAAAATACAGTGTTGTCGTGAGCTGTGGTGTAGGCAGCAGATGCGGTTCAGATCCCATGTTGCTGTGGCTGTGGCACAGGCCAGCAGCTGCAGCTCCAATTCGGCCCCTAGTCTGGGAACCTCCATATGCTGCAGTGCGGTCCTAAAAAGACAAAAAGATAGATAGATAGATAGATAGATAGATAGATAGATAGATAGATAGATAAAAATAATACCATTTGCAGCAATGTGGATGAACCCAGAAGCTACCCTCCTAAGTGAAGTTGGTCAGATAGTGAAAGATAAAGATCATATGATATCACCTAATCTGGATTTTTTTTTTAAAAAAAAGGATATAAATGAACTTTTTTGCAGAACAGAAATGGACTCACAGACTTTGAAAAACTTAAGGCTACCAAAGGGACAGGTAGGGGGGAGGGAGGGATGGATTGGGGGTTTAAGACTGGCATATGCACACTAAGGTATATGGAATGATTGGCCCGCGGAGACCTGCTGCATGGCACAGAGAACGCTACACAATATTCTGTGATAATCTATGGGAGAAAAGATTCTGGGAGAGAATGTATATGAGTATATGTATAACTGGGTAACTTTGTTGTATAGCAGAAATTATTCCAACCTTGTAAATTAACTTCAATAAAACTTTAAAAAATATATTCTGTGATGGTCTATATAGGAAAAGAATCTGGAAATGAATGGATGTGTATACATGTATAACTGAATCACCTTTTTTTTTTTTTTTGCTTTTGTCTTTTTAAGGCCACACCTGTGGCATATGGAGGTTCCCAGGCTAGCGGTCTAATCAGAGCTGTAGCTGCCAGCCAACGCCACCAGAGCCACGGCAACACCAGATCCAAGCGGCGTCTGCAACCTACACCACAGCTCACAGCAAGGCCTGATCCTCAACCCACTGAGCAAGGCCAGGGATCGAATCGGCAACCACACAGTTCCTAGTCGGATTCATTTCTGCTGTGCCATGACGAAACTCCTGAATCACTTTTTTTGTACAGCAAAAATTATCACAACATTGTAAATCAACTATACTTCAATAAACCTTTAAAAAATGGGGGGGGGGAGGGAAGTACTAACTCAAGGTGCCATCCTCCAGGATGCAGTGCACACACTGAATCAGAGACCTATTGGTTCCTCAATAGGAAGAATTCATGGATCCAGGCCTCAACCAGGGGTGGCCCCACTTACCATCATTTGCAACGACCCATTAGGGCACTCTGTGCTTTCTGTCCCCTCAACTCTGGGCTCTGCAGGATCATAGGTCCTGATTCAAAAAAGAGACATACCCTTGCATAGGGACATAGCAAGTTTTCCATTGATCTGTAAGACACAGCTGCCATCTGGGCACTTTGATCTCTTTATACTTAGGACCCGCAGGCAAGAACAGGAGTTACTACCTTAACAGGAGTTATGGAGCTTGATCAGTAGGAAGTGGGGCTGCTCTGACACAAATGGGACAGGGAAGAATATGTGTGGAACTCAGGCGACCCACTGGGGTACTTCCAGTTACTCCCTTGTCCAATCAGAACTGTAAATGGACAGGTGCACCCATCCTCGTCCGAGACATGTATTGTTCCCAGGGGTTCAGAATCCAGAATTAGCATGAGGCTCAAACCACCAGATAAGCCACTGAGGACAGAGAGGAAGTAGCTGAGGGAGAAGGGAATTTAGAACAGACACTGAATGGGAGCAGACAATGAATAGCAGCTGGAGCCCATAACTTCCCCATTAGGAAAAGAGGCTCAATGAAACCCTAGAGAAGCTGCTACACTTCCACAAGGAGTGGACCAAGGCAGCCGTGGAGACTGACCACGCAATTCCCTTTAAGAAAGAACTTGGAGAAGTTCCCACTGTGGCTAAGCGGGTTAAGAACCCAACCAGTATCCATGAGGATACAGGTTAGATCCCTGGCCTCGCTCAGCGGGTTAAGGATCTGGCATTGTTGTTGAGCTGTGGTGTAAGTCGCAGATTCAGCTCAGATCTGGCCTTGCTGTGGCTGTAGCTGTGGTTGGCGGCTGCAGCTCTGATTTAACCCCTAGCCTGGGAACTTCCATATGCTGCACGTTTGGCCCTAAAAAGCAAAAAAAAGAAGGAAGGAAGGAAGGAAAGAAGGAAGGACGGACGAACTTGCTGGTGTTCCCTGGTGGCCTGCATTGTCACTGCAGGATCACTTAAGGATCCTGCATTGTCACTGCTGTGGTGCGGGTTCAATCCCTGGTTTGGGAACTTTCACATGCCTAAGGCATGGCCAAAAAACAAACAAACAAAAAACAAATTTGCTGGGCAGCCTCAGCTATTAATACTATGGCGATCTGCCTTAAACATTCTTCTTCTTTTTTTTTTCTTTTTGGACACACCTGCAGCATACAGAAGTTCCTGGGCTAGGGATGGAACCTGTGCCATAGCAGTGACCTGAGCCCACAGCAATGACAACACCAGATCCTTAACCCCCTGTGCCACCAGGGAAATCCCCGCCTTAACTTTGAAGCGGAAGTCACCCTCTTTCAAGGCACCCCAGCCAATGACAGCACAGCAGGGACACTAGGCCATTTCTGTATAACCCTCTAGAGGAGGCTTGGCTCTGGAACTCCCCATGGGGTTGGCTGAGGCTCTGTCACCACAGAATCCCAGTCTGGGGTGGGGGGTGGGGGGCCTCCTTTCCCAATCCTACTTCCTCCTCCTCTGCCTTACATCACCGTCTGCCAAATCCCACTTCTTTTCCCTTTTGTCTTTCACAGTTGTTAATTCCCAATAAACCTCTCGAGCTCCCAACACTGTCTCAAGGTCTGCTTATTCTAGGACCCAACTAACACAAAAGATTTCAAGCATAAGCTTCAAATTTAACACCACGAGGCCCAACGCTGCAAATTACAAGTGCTCATTCGGAAACTACTTATTACATCAACAGCTCTATGTGGTGGGCTCCAGGGTGAGCAGCAGCAGGAATTTATTTATTTAGTCATCATTATAACTCTTTCTGAAACATGAAAGGAAGACCAGCTAGCAATAAAATCATAGTTAAAAATCTACCAAGTCATTACCACGGACCAAACTTTCAAATGCAATTTCCCACTTGTTCCTCACAATGCCTTATGAAGTGTGTAGTATTTTTATTATTCCCTTTTGCAGAGAGCAAATGGAGATTAGTTTGATTGTCCAAGGACAAAATCAGTAAGTTAAAGAGTCAGAATTTGTACCCAGGGAGTTCCTGCTGTGATGCAACAGGATCAGTGGCATCTCTGGGATGCAGGTGTAATCCCCTACACGGCACAGTGGTTTAAGGCTCCAGCTTTGCCACAGCTGTGGGGAAGGTTGCAACTGCAGATCAGATCTGATCCCTGGCCTGGGAACTCTATATGCCATGGGGTGGCCAACAAAGAAAAAAAAAAAAAGAAAAGAAAAGGATTTGTCCCCAGGAAAGCCTAACCACTTAACCACTACACCATTTCAGTTATCCAGAGTTGATTATGTTGTTTACAACTGAAGAATCCTAACATGATATGAAAATTAGTTCCAGAGCGAAAGTTAAACCATCAGGGAATTGTCACCCATAGAAACCAATTTAGCCCCATCTGAAAGTCAAGATGCTTCCAAGTCAAGTACACTCAGTATCTATTAGTACAAAGGTTGCCTTTTTTTTCTGATAAAAATTGACAAACTCCTGCAATGTTTTTTCTTTTGAAATGTCTGCTGAAAATGGAATCTGGTCCTAGTCCCTGGCCTGCTGACAGATGTAGCATGAGAGAGAATATTAGCTTCCTCCTGAAAAAGAGCTCTCAGGATGACAAAAAGGACAGTTTCTACAGACAAGGAAGATAGAACGGCTTCCTTAGGCAATGGCATTTCAGTGTGGTTTTGTCTGTTTGTTTGCTTGCTTGCTTGCTTGCTTGTTTCTGCAGCATGCAGAAGTTCCTGGGCAAGGGATCAAACCCGAGCCATAGCAGCAACCTGAGCCACAACTGTAACAACATCAGATCCTTAACCCAACGAGCCACCAGGGAACTCCTCAATGGTGGGTTTTAAGGGAGACTGAGTATTTGGAAAACTTTGATTCCTTTTCTAATTCTTAACAGCAATCTCAGCCCTGTAGCTACAAAGGCTAGGGATTCTTATAGCATCATGGGTATAGAAAATTGAGGAATTTCAGTTTGTGACTCCCTGCAAATCAACTCTGAGGTTAATTTTGTAAGTTCTAGATTGAACTTGAAGTCTTGACAAGTATCTTATGTAAAAATCTGGACATTCATTAGTAAAGAATCCACTTAGCAGAGACCCTGTGTTTGATACACCAGTTGAGTAACGATGTCATTCTAAGAGTGGATGGTATACTGGGGATTCATTCCAAAAGCAGCTGTTGAAAGCATAAATAAGTAGAATGTCTTTTTCGGGACTGCCTTACAAGGTTGCATGGGTTTAGATAGCTCTCATAGTAGTGTGTGAAGAGTGTCAGGGAACATATCCCAGCTGTACTTTGTACACAGAGAAAGTACGTAGAATAGCTGAGGAAGTTGGCAGGCAACCCTGAACCTGTAGGTTCCTCAAGCCAATAATGTCAGAATCCATCAGCCAGTGCGTCTGTGGGCTAGGGAAGCCACACTACGCTAACGTTAGTGTGGTTAGTTCCTGTTTCACCGTCATCTGCTAGGTAAATGCCTCTTTTTTTTCCCTTTTTTTTTTAATTGGCTGCACCCTCAGCATTCATAAGTTCCCTGGGCCAGGGACTGAACCAGTGCCACAGCTGTGACTCCAGCTACAGGAGTGAAAATGCCAGATCCCTAACCCAACGTACCACCAGGGAACTTCTAGGTGAATGCTTTTTGAAAGAATTATGGCTGTAAGCTTGATCCCCAGCATGCAATTCAAGAGATTATCATCTCACAGTCATTATAATAGTAGCAGTAGTGAGATCATACTTATGTACTTTAGAAGTGGGGCAAGATACACAGGAAGAAGTAACTCGTTACTCCCGAGATTTCAGGGTGGTATTTCATCAGTTTACCTGAAGGCTACAAAGATCATAGAGATATGGATGACAGTGCTATACTTGGACTGCAGCCTTGGCTTACCTTCAGCCAGTGTATCCACTCATGGGTCAGTTTTAGAAAAATAGAAATCACTTTAGCTATTTTAAGCAGGAAGAGATTTAAGAAATGCAGAGGATTAGGCAAGTATCGAACACTGGAAAACTAATTCGAAAAGATACACACATCCCAATGTTCATAGCAACACTATTTATGATAACCAAGACACGGAAACAACCTAAATGTCTATCAATAGATGAATGGATAAAGATGTGATATAATATATACAATAGACTATTACCTAGGCATTAAAGAGAATGAAATAATGCCATTAGCAGCAACATGGAAATATCTAGAAATTATCATACTAAGTGAAGTAAGACTGAGAAAGATAAGTATCGTATGATATCACTTATATGTGAATTGTAATTTTTAAAATGATACAGGAGTTCCCTGGTAGCCTAGTGGTTAAGGATCCAGCATTGTCACTGCTGTGGCTCAGGTTCAATCCCTGGCCAGGGAATTCTGCATGTTATGCATATGGCCCAAAAAAAAAAAAAAAAAAGATACAAATGAGCTTACTTACAAAACAAAAAACAGATCTCGAAATCACACTTATGGTTACCAAAGGGAAAATATTGGGGGAAGGGATAAATTAGGAGTTTGTGATTAACAGATACACACTACTACACATAAAATAGATAAATAACAAGGACCTACAGTAAAGCACAGGTAACTATACTCAATGTCTTGTAATAACCTATAATGGAAAAGAATCTGAAAAAGAATATATATATATATATATATATATATATATATATATATATGAATCACTTTGCTGTAACCTAGAAACTAACATAACATTGTAAACCAACTATACTTCAGTTTAAATAAATAAAATGTATAACAATAATCTCACTGAAGAGCGGCAGGGTTGGGGGGAGAAGTTGACTAAGTAAGTAATATCGGGAATGAGTAGTAATTGTAAGCGTATGGGTGTTCCCTTTGTGGCTCAGGGGTTAACGAACCTGACTAGAAACCATGAGGATGTGGGTTCAATTCCTGGCCTCGCTCAGTGGGTTAAGGATCCAGCATTGCCATGAGCTGTGGTATAGGTCGCAGACCCAGCTCAGATCTGGCATTGCTGCGGCTGTGGTGTAGGCTACAGTTCTGATTCAACTCCTAGCCTGGGAACCTCCCCATGCCGCAGGTGTGGCCAAATAAATAAATAAATAAATAAATTGTAAGTGTAGAGACAAATGTCAATAAACAGTGTATCCATAAGCAATTCTGAAACTACTACATGTATACAGATATTAAACAAATATATAAATGGACAAAAGGAAGGGGAAAAAAAAAACTCTGGAAGATCTGAAGAAGCAAATATGAGATGGGGCCTCCAGAAAAGGATCCCAGATGACAGAACTGTCCCTCCAAGTAACCAGGCAGAAGCAGGAGTTCCCTATGTAGCTTAATGGAAATGAATCCAACTAGAATCCATGAGGATGCGGGTTTGATCCTTGGCCTCACTCAGTGGGTTGGGGATCCAGCATTGCTGTGAGCTGTGGTATAGGTCACAGACACGGCTCAGATCCAGCATTGCTGTGGCTGTGGTACAGGCCAGAGGCTAGAGTTCTGATTAGATCCCTAGCCTGGGAATTTCCATATGCCACAGCGGCCCTAAAAAACTAAAAAGAAGGAGAAAAGGAGGTGGGGGAGGGGATTGAAAAGGGGGAGGGGGAAGAGGGGAGGGGGAAGAGGAGGAGAAGAAGGTAGAAGCAGAAACTGTCCCAGAAGTGTTAGCTCCAGAAACTCACAGCCTAAACCATAATCCAGGAATCATGATGCCCCATCGCCACTGCTGTTGCCTTCAAAGACATACTGCTCGACCGGCATCAGCAAAAACGTCATGTTTGCTTGATGCCTTGACCCCTAAGAAACTAGTGACTGCACAGTGATGCTGTGACAGAAAGCCCAAATCCTCTGCACCATGCCTGCATGCAGGAAACAAAAACAGCAACTGCACCTCTCTATGTACATATCTGTCTTTCAAATGTCCCACAGGCACATCTGATTGAACAAACTTTAATTATACACTTGGAATCTTAACTATAAGGGAATTGGAAGATAGAGTTTTTGGCGTGCCAGCCTGTGTGGTACAGACCAGCATCCTAAAAGTCAGGGGAAAGGGATGCTGAGGACTCATTCACTATGAACCCCAGCCAGCTCACTGTGTCTCTGGAGGATGAAGAGAGCAGTAAGCAGTGAAAGCCACAGAGAAAGGCATTTCCGGGCTTGAAAACAGAAGTGGAACCAGGAAAGGGAGAAAAGCTTAGCCCAATGGAGCGAATATTCAGGCAGGTTTAACGTGTAGAATTTGGTCTTTTGGAAATCCCTATCAAATGCTGCCCTCTGATGTTTGTGGAATAAACTACCTTTGAGAAACGCTGAAATGGACCCTGATGAAAGAATGTGTTTAGCAGCAGTTTTCCGGGATGAACAGCTATGGATATCTTAATTTCATGGAAGCTGGTTTAAAATCCACTGAACTGGAAGTTCCTGCTGTAGCAAAACAGGATCAGCCAGGATGCATGTTCAATCCCCAGCCCTGCACAGTGGTTTAGAGGAGTCAGCATTAGTACAACTGTGGGGTAGTTTGCAATTTCGGCTGGGGTCTGGTCCCTGGCCCAGGAACTATATATGCCTCAGGGTGGCTAAAAAAGAAAAAGAAAAAGAAAAAAAACCCACTCAACTGGACACCAAAACTGCTTCCAAATGATGCAGCCAACTGACACTCAGACCAAGTTTCGCCAAGATATTACTGACTCAGACCTCTCGATGTGGGTTATTTTTCCCTCTATAACAGGGCAAGGGTACTTTTAAGTATACTTTCTGGTTCATGTAATGATCAGGGAAGTGGATGATCAATTAAATTATAAACCATTTACACAAATTATGGATCCAAGAGGAGACTTCCAATAAAGCATTTAATTTATTGCCAGTATTGTTAAGTTGACATTTCTTGGTTGGTTCACTATCTTTACATACCACTATCACGGTTGATGACTAGGAAAAGAATGATGTCACTGATTTTCAGAATTGTATATGCCAGGAGGAATAAGTATATGTCAGCAAAACGAAGTTCTTAATAATGCATTGCTCAGTGCAACCAAAAAATGAAAGCCACTATGATTAAAACTGTTAAACCCACAGCTATCAATTGCAATCAAAAACACCTTCCAAAGGAGTTCCCACTGTGGTGCGGTGGGTTAAGAACCTGACCACAATGGCTCAGTTTGTGGCTGAAATGCAGGTTTGACCTGTGACCCAGCTCAGTGGGTTAAGGATCCAGCATTGCCCCAGCTGTGGTGTAGGTTGCAGCTGCAGCTCAGATTTAGTCCCTGGCCCAGTAACATTCATATGCCGTGGGTGCGGCCATTTAAAAGAAAGAAAGAAAGAAAAAGGAAGAAAGAGAGAGAAAAAGAGAGAGAGAGAGAGAGAGAAAGGAAGGAAGGAAGGAAGGAAGGAAGGAAGGAAGGAAGGAAAGAAGGAAGGAAGGAGAAGGAAGGAAGGAAGAGGAATCATTTAAAAAAAAAAAAGAGTTCCCATTGTGGCTCAGCGGAAACGAATCTGACTAGTATCCATGAGGATATAGGCTTGATCCCTGGCCTCGCTAGTGGGTTAAGGATCTGGCCTTGCTGTAAGCTGTAGTGTAGGTTGAAGACTTGGCTCAGATCTGGCATTGCTGTAGCTGTAGTGTATACCAGCAGCTACAGTTTCAGTGTGGCCCCTTAGCCTGGGAACATCCGTATGCCAAGGGTGTGGCCCTAAAAAAGACAAAAAAAAAAAACTTTCAGAGTCATGTGTTAAATAATAAAATTGATGGATTGAAAGCCGTCCCTTGGACATAACAAGAATGTTCATGTCTCTGTGCCCTTACCTCCTCCATGCTTGGAACATGCCTTCCCTGGACATTGCATCCACAGACTATCTTAGAAGCTACTAAAGTGGAAAGGTCCAGGGTCTACGTTCACAGGAGGTTAGTTACAGTCATCTCTTTCCCCCCCTCTTCTTCCCTCATGGCCATTTTGTGGTTCACCAGAACCATGGTTTGCAACCTTTGGAGGGGTAAAGTGGGTGGGAATAAGCCTCCTCTTTAGACAACTTTATATGAGTTGTCTATACTGGGATTACAGGTGAAAAGCACATTTACTAAACAAGTGTTACTCCTTTCCTTTGCTAACCTTCCTTGACTATCTGACTTCCTTGGTCACCCTTTGGTAGGATTTAAATATTCACATGTCTCTGACCAAGATCATTTTTAGTAGCATTTCAACCTCCCTCTGATTTCTCAACAGATACAGGATAGAGAAGGCAAAGAGATTAACAAGAAAAGACCGTTCTTTTTTACTATTATTATTATTATTTTTTTTTTTTTGGCCACCCAGCATCATACAGAGTTCCTAGGCCAGGGATCAGGTCTGAGCTCAGTTGCGACCTACACCAAGGCTATGGCAATGCCGGATATTTAACCCACTGTGCCAGGCCAGGGATCAAACATGCATCCCAGCCACAACAGGAATTCCATGTAGCACTCTTTTCTGAGAACTGTCTCCACCCAAGACCACCATCTCCGAGAATCTGTAAGTATTTGGGAACTCTTTTACAAACAGTACATAAAACTATCCAAGTTTGAGGCTAGAGCAGCATTAAAATATGACAAGCTGGAGATGCTCCACAGAAACCACTTCATATACTGCATCATACAGCCAAGCCTAGAGTTCCCAGGTGCCAGAGTTGTCCCTGTTCCTACCTCTCCCTTGGGTCCTCTGGCACTAAAGGAAAGGCATCTGCAATCAAGTCACTGCAAAGATCAGAGCATCCCCGCTCTTCACGGCCTGGGGGGCAGTCACTATATTCTCCCCACTCCACTGTTTGCTTTTCCACAGGGGAAGAGTTGGACTCATCTTCAGGATGCAGGGATGAAAGACCACAGAAAACAACAAGCCTGAAGCTGTGTAGGGTCAGAGCTGTGTGTAATCAGTCTTTAGGGGGCCCTGATCTGCTGATCTGCTTCAAAGCTTTGGAATATGACTTAAGGGATGTCACCCCGCTGGGTTCACAGAAGTTCCCAGGGGCTAGAGGTGAGGTACAGCCACAAAAGTGAGATCATGGATGGTGACACACTTAGAAAAGAGCTCCTAGTGTTGTTATGATAATCACAATAATAAGTTAACCACAAGGATCCTCCCAAGACTGTCAAATCCCTACTAGTTCAGTCACAGTACAATAAAAGTGTGCTCTGAGAGCAAGATGAACGTGGGATAGAGAAACAATGTCAAGGTTCACAAAGAGAAGACAGGTTAGACAAATTAATGGTAATCCCTCCAACAGAATAACAGGCAGCTATTGAACAATTATGTAATACATATGGCTGGTGGGTGTGTAACTGGTACTACCTCCGTGGAGGGCAACTTGGCACCACAGATGGAAACTGCAAATGTGTATACCTCTAATCCAGCATTTCCACCCCGAGGAATTTATCCTACAGATACATTCACAGGGGTACAAAATGATACATACAGACATGTATGTACAAGACTATTTATGGTAGCATTTTTTTGTAATGGCCAATGTTTAGGAACCATTTAAAGTTATGAACAGACTCACAGACATAGAGAACAGACTTGTGGATTCCAAAAGGGAGGGAGGAGGGAGTAAGATGGACCGGGGGTTTGGGGGGAGCAGGTGCAAACTATTGCATTTAGAATCGATAAGCAGGGAGTTCCTGATGTGGTTCAGCAGGTTAAGAAACCAACATAGTGTCCATGAGGATGTGAGTTCTATCCCTGGCCTCACTCAGTGGGTTAAGGATAATGTTGCGGCATAGGTGGCAGATGCGTCTCAGGTCTGACATTGCTGTGGCTATGGTGCAGGCTGGCAGCTGCAGCTCCAGTTCGACTCCTAGCCCAGGAATTCCATATGCCTTGGAACTTCCATATGGGGCAGGTGTGGCAGTACAACAAAACAAGAAAAAAGAATGGATAAGCGATGAGACCCCTACTGTATAGCACAATGAACTATATCCAATCTCTTGGGAACAGAACATGATAGAAGATAACATGAGAAAAAGAATGTACGTTATGTGTATGCCTGGGTCATTTTGCCGAACAGCAGAAACTGGCACAACACTTTACATCAACTATACTTATATTTAAAAAAAAAAAAAAAGTTGTGGTACAGCAATAGTGGAATACAGTGCAGTTTTAAAAAAAAAAGTTCTCTATGTCCTAATATGTTGGTAAGTGCAAAGCAACACCACCAAAAAAATAAAATCAAATCAAACTGCAGAACAGTATGTGTATAACACCCCATTTGAGGTTAATAAAGCAAGGGAGCAGGGGAGATTATTTGCTGGCAGGAAGTATTTGTTGTCAGCCTCTGACGCCTTATAGCCTCAACCAGCTGGGTACTGAGCTGTTGCTGAACTGGGCAGTAGCCTCAGCTGAGGAAGAAGCATATCTGTGCCCTCTAGTGAAGTAGATTTTAAATTTTAGTGGACACAGGAATCATCTGAGTTACTGGAAGAAAATGAAAATTTAAGGGATCTATCCTTAGAGATCGTGACTCAGTATATCTAGGGTTGGACGTTTGAATTGGTAGGGATTTTTTTAGGGCCGCACCAGGGCTTATGTCCCAGGCTAAGGGTCAAATCGGAGCTACAGCTGCCGGCCTACACCACAGCCACAGCAATGCAGGATCCGAGCGATGTCTGCCACCTACACCACAGCTCACGGCAACACTGGATCCTTAACCCACTGAATGAGGCGAGGGATCACGCCCACAACCTCATGGTTCCTAGTCAGATTCATTTCCGCTGTGCCACAACAGGAAATACAGGATTTTTTAAATAGACTTTATTTTTTCATTTTTTAAAAAAATTTTGGCCACACCCGCAGCATATGGAAGTTCCTGGGTCAAGGATCAAACTTGTGCCACAACAGCTCCGGTCGCTGCTGTGGAAATTAACATTCCTTGTCAGAATGGGACTTTTGTTATAATCAATGGACTAATATTGACACATCATCGTCACCCAAAGTCTACAGTTTACATTACAGTGCAGTCTTGGTGTTGCACATTCTATGGGTTTGAAAAAATGTATAATGACATGTTATCTACCATCACAGTATCATACAGAGTGGTTTCACTGCGCCAAGAATCCCCTGTGCTCTTTTTATCCCTCCTTCCCTCTGAACTCTTAAAAACTGATCTTTTTTTTTTTTTTTTTTTTTGGCTTTTGTCTTTCTAGGCCCGTACCCCTGGCATACAGAGGTTCTCAGCCTAGGGGTCGAAACAGAGCTACCAGCTGCCGGCCTACACCACAGCCACAGCAAGGTGGGATCCAAGCCATGTCTTCGACCTGCACCATGGCTCATGGCAATGCCGGATCCTTAACCCACTGAATGAGGCCAGGGATCAAACAGGCATCCTCATGGATACTAGTCGGGTTCATTAACCACTGAGCCACTACGGGAACTCCAAAAAATTACTGATCTTTTAACTGTCTCCAGTTTTCCCTTTTCCAGAATGTCATGTAGTTGGAATCATACAGTATGTTGCCTTTTCAGAGTGTAGTAGTTACATATTGTTATCTCACTGCTGTTTAATTAATTTTACATTTCCCTGAAGACATATGATGTGGAGCATTTTTTCATGTGCTTATTGGTCATTTGTATATATCTTCTTTGGTGTGGTGTCTGTTAAGGCCTTTGGTCCACTGGGTTTGGGGGGGGATTGTTTTTTGGCCACATCCACAGCATGTGGAAGTTCTTGGGCCAGGGATTGAACCCTCGCCTCAGCAGTAAGAGTGCTAGATCCTTAACCCACTGAGCCACAGAACTCCCCAGTTTTGCTTTTGTTTGTGGGGTTTTTTGGGGGGGGAGGGTGTTTGTTTGTTTGCTTTTAAGGGCCACACTCGCAGCATATGGAGGTTCCCAGGCTAGGGGTCTAATCGGAGCTGTAGCCACTGGCCTATGCCACAGCCACAGCCACGCCAGATCCAAGCTGCGTCTGCGACCACAGCTCACGGCAACACTGGATCATCAACTCAACGAGCAAGGCCAGGGATGGAAACTGCAACCTCATGGCTCCTAGTTGGATTCGTTAAATGCTGCGCCACAACAGGAACTCCTTTTTTGTTTGTTTTTAGCAAGCACAAAAGGCTATTCTGATGTAGTCGGTCCTTGGCCTAGTCTTTGAGAAACTATGCTATAGTAACCAGAGAACCAGCAGCTAGGATGAACTAAAGTCTTCTTACAGTGTTGAATCCATGAGGATCTATGACAGGGAAACCTAGCCATGCCCTGTGGCCTCAAGCTCAAGCTCGGAAGAGTCATAAAATCTGGCTACCACTGAAGAAGTTCCCTTGGCTCAGGTCACTGCTAAGTTGCCCTGGCCCAGGTACTTCCATATTCAGTGGGGGTGGGAGCAGCAACAAACAAACAAATAAAACGGAGTTACCATCGTGGCTCAGTGGTTAACAAACCCAACTAGTATCCATGAGGACACAGGTTTGATTCCTCGCCTTGCTAAGTGGGTTAAGGATCTGGCATTGCCATGAGCTGTGGTGTAAATTGAAGATGTGGCTCAGAACCCACACTGCTGTGGCTGTGGTGTAGGCCAGCAGCTGTAGCTCTGATTCCACCCCTAGCCTGGGAACCTCCATTTGCCGCTGGTGCGGCCCTAAAAAGAAAAAAAAAAAGCCTTGGCTACTTTTCACTGATAAATTTGTTCCTGGCAAGTCCCACCGATACTCAAATTTTAGTCCTTTGAGGCTTGAGGCTTTCTATACCATTTTCTAATTATTACAATGGAAATGCAACAGAAGTAATTGCTAGTCAGTTATTCACAAATAGAAAGCTGGATTTATGAGTACAAAACAATTGGTTGTCCAAGTTTATGGCTTAAGGATGTATTATCTACTTTAATTTAGAAGGTGATACTTCTGGAGTTCCCATTGTGGCTCAGCAGTAACGAACCCAACTAGTATCCATGAAGATGTGGGTTCGATCCCTGGCCTCAATCAATGGTTTAAGGATCTGGCATTGCCATGAGCTGTGGTATAGGTCACAGACGAAGCTCGATTCCAGCGTTGCTCTGGCTGAGACTGTGGCCGGCAGCTACAGCTCCAATTCGACCCCTAGCCTGGGAACTTCTTTTTTTTTTTGTCTTTTGCCGTTTTAGGGCCGTACCTGTGGCATATGGAGGTTCCCAGGCTAGGGGTCTAATCAGAGATGTAGCCGCTGGCCTACGCCAGAGCCACAGCAATGCCAAATCTGAGCCACGTCTGCCACCTACACCACTCACGGCAACGCCGGATCCTTAACCCACTGAGCGATGCCAGGGATCAAACCCACAACCTCATGGTTCCTAGTCGGATTCGTTTCCACTGTGCCACAACAGGAACTCCTGGGAACTTCTATATGCAGTGGATTCAGCCCTACAAAGAAAAAAAAAAAAAAGAAAAGATCTGGACAGGAAATCTTATCTTGGATTATCTGACCCTAAATGCAATCAGATGTTTGCCTGGGAGAACAGTGGGGGAGTTCTGAAATGTATACACAGAAGAAAAGGTAATGAGCAGACAGAATAGAGAGAGACACTACATGCCAAAAAATGCTGAGAGGAGTTCCCATTGTGGCGCAGTGGTTAACGAATCCGACTAGGAACCATGAGGTTGCGTGTTCGATACCTGGCCTCGCTCAGTGGGTTAAGGATCTGGCGTTGCCATGAGCTGTGGTGTAGATCGCAGACGCAGCTCGGATCTTGTGTTGCTGTGGCTCTGGTGTAGGCCAGCAGCTGTAGCTCCAATTAGACACCAGCCTGGGAATATCCACATGCCACGGGTGTGGCCCTAAAAAGCAAAAAAAAAAATACTGACAGCCACTGGAAGGTGGAAGAAGCAAAGAACAGATTCTCCTTTAAAGACTTCAAAGGAATTGCAGCCCCACTGAACCCTTGATTTAAGACTTCTAACCTCCAGGACTGTTAGAGTACAAATTTCTGTTGTTTTAAGTTGCCAAGTTTTGGCAATTTGCTAGAGCATCCACAAGAAACTAACATACTCTGGTTATCTCCCCCCACACACACCAAAGCAAAGAAGCTAAGAAAAGTACAAGCACTTTGTAAACCTAGGTGTTCTACAAATGCAAGCTCTCCCTTTAGGTCGCTTCCTATAAGGACTTCTAGGACCATGCAAATAGTTATCACTGTAATTCCCGTTGTGGCTCAGTGGGTTAAAAACCCAACAATGTCCATGAGGATATAAGTTTGATCCCTGGCCTCGCTCAGTGGGTTAAGAACCCAGTTGCAGCTGTGGCTCTAATTCAACTCTTAGCATATGGAATTTCCATATACTGCAGATGTGGCCCCCCAAAAAATGTCACCATCATGGACCAGTCTTCACAGAACAAATGCAAGGGGAGCTCCTGGGGCTTACCTGTGTCATTGTGTACTCTTCCCTTAATCCTTTTCTTCCCACAAAACTTAGTATTTCTTTTGGTGGTGGTGTGGGTATTGCTAATGGAAGCAATTCCCAAAGAAAATGAATTAGAACTACTTTAGCCATATCTCTTTAATCTTCCCAATAATTACTAGAGAAGAGATTCCAAGATCTTTTGTTAGTCCAAGTGTAAGCAGATAGGGTAGGGGATCCCCGAAGAAAGAATCTGGAATGGTTTTCTTTCTTTTTTCTTTCTTTCTTTTATTTTTTTCCCTGGCTTTGTGCACGTTGGCTTGATGTGAGATCTCAGTCTCCAGTCTAGGGACTGAACCCTCACCAAGTGCTAACCACTAGACCCCAGAGAATTTCCACGGCTTTCTCGACATAAGATCACATTTTGGGGATCTAAGTCTGGCCACAATGCTTACCTTTCAAAAGGTCTCAGCAATAATGATCTTAAGAGAATGAACAAACTGTTATCAGGCAAGAGGTCACAACGGCAAAGATCTTAAACCACATATGAAGATTCCCAGTTCTGTTTCAATGGTAAAGATTAGCCTGAAGCATTTGCCTCAGTTGTTTGGCAGAATTTAAACCATCCCCCACCCAGACCCTATCATCTTGAGGGCTCAACCACCACATCAACTGGAACCTAAGGGATGATGATGTTGATCTTTTCTGACCCACATAACTTCAATCACCTAACCTTTGGATTCTGATAATCTCTGCCTCAATTCTATGCTGAATTCCCCTGTTCAAGCCCCTTCATGAAAATATACATGTACCCTATGCTTAAAATTTCCCCAATGTTGCTATCTGGGGAGATACGGCTTTGGGTAAGATTCCCAGTGTTGTCCATACTCACTGTAATTAATCCTTCCTTCTCCCCATCTTTGGCTTGGTTGTGTCTTTTGGCTCAACACCCACCAGGAGGTAAAGCCAGTTTTCAGGTAACAGGATTTAAAAGAGGCGTTCTCAAACAGCAACAGAACTGACACTTGGGACTAGATAATCTTTTCATTTGGGAGTCTATCCTGCACAACATACAGTTTAGCAGCATCCTGTCCTCTAACCACTGAATACCAGTAGTATTGCTCCTAGTCATAACAATCAAAATGTCCACAAAGCCAGACGTTCTAAGGGGCAAATTTGCCAGCCATCCCTGGTCACCCATACCAGCTAGAGAACCACTTACTTAGGGAACTCTTGTTGTGGCTCAGTGGATTAAGAATCCGTTTAGTATCCATGAGGATGCGGGTTCGATCTTTGGCCTTGCTCAGTGGGTTAAAGATCCAGTGTTGCCATGAGCTGTGGTGTAGGTTGCAGACGCAGCTTGGATCTGGCATTGCTGTGGCTGTGGCGTAAGCCAGCGGCTACAGCTCCAATTAGACCCCTAGCCTGGGAACTTCCATATGCCAAGGGTGCAGCAATCAAAAGAAGAAGAACCATTTACTTAGGAATTCTCTTGTGGCACAGTTCTCTTGATTTTTTTTTTCCTTTTGGTCTTTTTAGGGCCACACCCATGGCATACTGAGGTTCCCAGGGGTCGAATCAGAGCTGTAGCCACTGGCCTACGCCACAGCCACAGCAATGCCAGATACGAGCCTCCTCTGGGATCTTCACTGCAGCTCAAAGCAATGCCGGATCCTTAACCCACTGACTGAGGCCAGGGATCCAGCCTGCATCCTCATGGATGCTGGTCAGATTCGTTTCCCACGATGGGAACTCCTATTGATTCCTCATTAAATTAGTCTTTTTAATAGTTTCATTGGTGTTTCTCAAATTACAATCAAATTTCATTTGATGCAGAATCATCCTATCTTGTTGACCTACCAGGACACCCTGGAATTTACATCTTACATATTTTGCAGATTACTTTATTTTATTTTTGGCAGTGCTCATGGCAAACAAAAGTTCTCAGGCCAGAGAACAAACCCAAGCCACAGCATCAACCAGAGCTGCTGCAGTGACAACGCCCTAACCTTCTTAACAACTAGGCCACCAGAGAACTGATTCTAATTTTAATTTGTTAACAACAGGTTTTTTTTTTCTTTTTAGGACCATACCCACGGCATATGGAGTTTCCCAGGCTAGGGGTCGAATCGGAGCTACAGCTGCTGGCCTACGCCATAGCTACAGCAACGCCAGATCCGAGCTGTGTCTGTGACCTACACCACAGCTCATGGCAACGCCGGATCCTTAACCCACTGAGCGAAGCCAGGGATCAAACCTGCAACCTCATGGTTCCTAGTCGGATTGGTTTCCATTTCAACACGACGGGCACTCCTCCTGTTAACAGGTTTTGATGAACTTCAGGCTCTTAGCAGACAATGTTCTCTATTCTGATCCCTTAGTTCTGGAATCTGATGCTGGTTTTGAAACAAGCAGGACCTGGTGGGGCTCCTGCTTCCAAATCCTGTCTGTGTCTCCCATTTCTCTTATTTTGGGTGGGGGGGGCGCTATTCCCACAGCATGTGTAAGTTCCCAGGCCCCCGGAACCACAGCAGGGATCTGAGTCCCTGCAGTGACAATGCCCGATCCTTAACCCACTGTGCCACAAGAGAACTCCTCCCACTTCTTGTTTCTAGGAAACAGGCCTCATATAGCCTCTATGACCTTCCCTGGGTTCCAAAGGGCAGGTTCGAACAGTTGCTAATCTGGGAAGGGAGGGAATGCAGAAATAAAAGAGGAAGTTAAATAGCAATGCAGCTGTGGGGTGGGGTCCAGGTTCCTTCTTAAGGAATACACATTAACAGTATCTTAGAGTTCTTCTGCTGTAACTAAGGCCCCCACCCAAGAGAAGGATGTCAACTTCAGGCTGAGCTCAAGATTCCTGGAGCGACACCCTGCTACCTCAGTACCCAACCAATCAAAAGGCAATCACACACCCTGCAGCCCTCACCCCAAATTTTGCCTGTAAATATTCTCCTCCCAAATCAATGGGGAGTTTGGGGTTTCTGAGCATGAGCCACCCATTCCCCTTGCTTAGCTCGGCAATAAATCTATCTCTGCTCCAAATTCCAACACTTCAGTAGGTCTGGACTCACTGTGCAACAGACATGAACTCTGATAACAAACGGATGGCCTAAAATTTTCCATGCATCTCTGGAACGCTGGGACGCAGGTTGGATACCCAGCAGAGTGGCTTAAGGATCCAGCATTGCCGCAGCTACAGCTCCAGTCGATGCACAGGTGTAGGTTTGAACCACGCGGCCCAGAGAAGTAGGTTGAAGGATCTGGCTCAGATCCAGTCCCTGGCTTGGGAACTTCCATATGCTGCGGGGTGGAGGGGTGGGGAGGAGAAACAAAACAAAACCAAAAACTTCCACCTGGAGTTCCCGTCGTGGCTCAGTGGTTAACGAATCTGACTAGGAACCATGAGGTTGCGGGTTCGATCCCTGGTCTCGTTCAGTGGGTTAAGGATCTGGCATTGCCGTGAGCTGTGGTGTATGTTACAGATGCAGCTCGGATCTGGCGTGGCTGTGGCGTAAGCCAGTGGCTACAGCTCCAATTAGACCCCTAGCCTGGGAACCTCCATATGCTGCGGGTGCGGCCCTAGAAAAGGCCAAAAAAAAAAAAAAAAACCTCCACCTAAATGGGTAGGACAAAAGGAAAAAAAGGAGAGAAAGAAAAACAGCTTACTAGTAACAGACCTTAGAAATAAGGAACACTCTCTCGAGGCAAGAAAGCGATTAAATCCCTCCCAAATACAGAATTATCAGTCACAATCACTGTACCAACTGTCCAAGCTTCACATACAGTCTCCCTTTAAGTCTGAGACTATGCCATTTTACAGAGGAAACAAGTTCAAAGAGAATTCAACCCTGTTTGAAACAAGCCCACATGCTCTATAGCAGACTACAAGCACAGAGACTACAGCTTCATTACCACTATACCTCCCTTTATTACCACCACAACCATGTTCTGATGGGAACAAGATCTGATGGAGAAGAGAACTAGAGTTCTACTTCCTAAGATTAGTGGGGGATACACAGATCCTGGATTGAATAGTATTCTTTACACCTTGGAATATGTATATTTTATAGTATCTTTTATATGCCATATTAGTTTTAAGTGGGAAAAAAATACTACACCCAAAAATCTTGATAAGTGTCACAGTGCTGTGGGTTAAGAATCCGACTGCAGGAGTTCTTGTGGCTCAGCGGTAACGAAGCTGACTAGTATCCAAGAGGACTCAGGTTTGATCCCTAGACCCACTCACGTGGTTAAGGATCCTGTTGCTGTGAGCTGTGGTGTGGGTGGCAGATGAGGCTCCAATATCGTATTGCTTTGGCCCTGATGTAGGCCAGCAGCTGAAGCTCCGATTGGACTCCTAGTCTGGGAACTTTCATATGCAGAAGCAGCCCTTAAAAAAATAAAAAATCCAGCTGCAGCAGCTCAGGTTGCTGCAGAGGTGAAAATTCAAACCCCAGCCAATGCAGTGGGTTAAAGAATACGGCGTTGCCACAACTGTGGCATAGGTGGTAGCTGTGGCTCAGATTCAACCACGGCCCAAAAATTTCCATATGCCACAGGTGCAGGTACACAATAAAATAAAATAATAAAGAAAAAATATGAGAGCATGAGACAAAGTGCTGGACCCACTCCCGCAACCAGCTGAATTCAAGGCTCACTCCAAGATGAGATATCAAAAAGGAACCAGTGCAAAATGTAGTCGGGGGTATGGCTAGAAAAAGAGAAAGAAAAGCAAATGGCTGACTACACACATGCTGCAGCAAAGTGCGACCAGGAAACATAGGAAACCAAGAAAAATTTCAAACTGAAAGATTCAAATTTAGGGAAGTTGACGAAGAACACAGAGAACAGAGGGAGATTCAAAAGCTAAAAATAAAACTTCTAGAGAAGAAAATATCAAAGGTTTGAAAATATTTCCTTACAGAACAGGAAACCCCGTAGGAGAAAAGTTTTTGTGTAATAAAGCCTTGCGCAAGTTCTTGAGTCTTTAAACATGTGAACGTACTACCTTAGGAAACAAAACGAACTGAAGTAAAATGAGCTTTTTTCCAACCACGGCTATAGCCTTGAAGGTGTCCCTTCAGGCTGGCACAGACCTCTTAATGGGTCCGGATGTTAGAATGCGGACCAATCCAGGACTCCCCGACATTCCCGCCTTACAAGAGGGATTTTCCTCAAACTCGCCCCCTTCTGGCCCCCCTTGTCTCCGTCTTCCAGGTAGCCTGGCAAATCCTCCACTGGAGCCAAAGAAACTCTTGGCTCCCTCTGCAAGGACTCCCTTCGCTTCCAGATCGCAGACCCTCAGTCCCTACCCTCAGGGGCCCCAATCCCCAGTCGATTCCGGGTGTGCGAGTCTCAAACAGGCCACCCCTCCCACCCCTCACTTAGGGTTCCAAGTCTCCACGCTCTCGCTCTTCTTCACATCCAGCACCTCAGTGTTCCAAGAGCACCAAGAGGAGGGTGGGACGATGGTAACCGTTAAA
Source organism: Catagonus wagneri (assembly GCA_004024745.2). Taxonomy (NCBI): domain Eukaryota; kingdom Metazoa; phylum Chordata; class Mammalia; order Artiodactyla; family Tayassuidae; genus Catagonus; species Catagonus wagneri. The sequence continues at coordinate 26,958,751 of PVHT021183726.1, forward strand.
TCGGCAGCTGAGGCTAATTTACCTCCCCCGTGTTTACCACCGTGGGCGGGGCTACCAAGGGGCAGGGTTAGACACGCAGCAGGCCTAGCTTCTCGCGCCCGCCCTGCGCATGCGTCGGTGCCGAAACCCCCTTCTGCTCCCGGCGTGCCCTGCCGCCTCGGTGCTGCGCCCAAGCACGCGGGAACAGCAAAGCCAGGGAGCCCGCGTCCCCGCCCCACTTCCGGGTTCTCGCCAAACCACATCTTCTTCTCTAGGAAGACGTGGCGCAATTCTACTTACAAAACCGAGCCGGAAGGACGTAAAGACAGCGGAGGGGCAGGGTCCGGTGGGCGGGAGCCTGGGGGCAGGGCCACGGGCGCGAGAGCGCCATTTTGATGCGCCCGGAGCGGAGCCCGAGATTGGCTGGCCAGGCGCCGGGCGGGGCCGCGGCCAGCAGCAGGGACGCTGCGTGTGGGAGGGGCTTGGGCGAGCCCTGCTCTCTTGGGAGGGGAGGGCGTACAGAGCATTCCTGAGCCTCAGAGGATGTTGCCTGGGAGGCTACCCCAAACAGTGAGCACAAAGGACGCCTGGATTGAAGACCAGCGTGACAGAAGAATATGAGAGTCATTTCCTGCCGAAGGGGAAGAAAGAGAAAACCGAGAACCCTGCAGACCGACAAAGTCATCTCCGAGAGCAGAACTTGAAGGGCGGCCGCTGGGTGTACTCAGTTCTTGGGTGACCTCACCAGATTCCTTCAGAGAGCAGGGCTTTCGCCTCAGGCTTGGTCCTCAGGGAAAGTGCAGGGGCAGAGGATGTCACCACTAAGACCTTCACTTCTGGGAGGGACATGAGCCAGTTCAGTGTCGCTTGCGTTCCTCCTTTAAGGCCAGAACTTTCCAGATCTTGGTGAGGAGTTATTTGTTAAACACATGTACACAGTCAGAATTAGCAGGATCAGGGACCAAGAGTTGTCATATTCTGAAGCAAAAGCTGCTAGCCAATCTCCTTTTGCTTTCTCTCTTATCAGGTTGAGCGCTAAGAGAAAAGGAGCCCTGAGAGCCACCTTTGGTAACTGGTCTGTAATGCCATGAGGGACATAAGCAATGTCATGGAATTTTTATGTCAGATGAGGTCTCTAATGAGATGGAAGACGAAGAAAATAAAACTAATTGTGTCTAAACAGATACGTGGACACTGAAGCCACAAAAAGATGACCAAACATCCCTGCCCTAGCAAAGGGGAATGACTTGCTTCTTCAATGACAGCTCTTACCCTGTTCCATTCCTCCTGCTTTCCTGATAAAAAGTATTAAGCAAATCACTGAATTGCGTCTGCTTTCTGACAGCACCAGAACAAACCCGTTTCTTTGGGCCTTCCCCAAATCACCTAGCACAAGCGAAAATACTATAGTTAGCCCTCTTTAACGTTCCCTTCCTGTAATGCTGCTTAATTACCCAGAGTGTAAATGTCCTCTCAACACAGCAGTTAACAACCCTTCAGTATTTAGCCATAGCTGTGATTTGGTAGTCTTTGGTGGGCACCACCAGTATAAGAAAGCGTGTTTATGAATTGTACATGACCATACAAAACTTTAGAGCTTATACTCTAATGAGAAATCAAACCTTAATGTGAATGGTAAAATGGGGCAAAATCTTGGTATATAAAAAGCTTGTAGGGAGTTCCCTTGCCAGTGGGCTAAGGATCTGGCATTGTCACTGGCATGGCTCAGGTCACAGATGTGGCTCCAGTTTGGTCATGGTCCTGGAACCTCCACATACCTCGGGCGCAGCCAAAAAAATAAAAATAAATAAATAGAAGTTCTCCCTGTGGCACAGAGGGTTAAGGATCCAGGATTGCCTCTGTGGCAAAGGTTCCATCCCTGGCCCTGTGCAGTGGGTTAAGGATCTGGTGTTGTGGTAGCTGTGGCAGATTCGATCCCTGGCCTGGGAACTTTCATGTGCCTCACATGCGCTGGGTGCAGTCAAAAAAGAAAAAAATACAGGAAAAAAAAAACTAAAATGAAAAGTGAGGTCCTCAGTCACACTAGCCACATTTCAAGTACTCAACAAGCCTGCTGTGGCTAAAAGCCCTCTTTATCACACCGCGCAGCTTTGGACTAAGGGAAAGGAGGAACTGAAACCCTACTATCTCTCAAACCACCACTCTGAAAGGGCTCCCCTCTGGCTCTGACTCTGCTCTAAGCCACTACCCTTCACCCCACCATGGAGAGTTAGAACATGTTATTTAAGACTTAGATGTGGGGCTCATACTAATTACTTCAGAAAAAGAGCTTCTGTTTCCTTGAGGGAGTTTCACTTGTACACAGAAGTGCAACTTTCTAAGGTGCTAGCCATCCACTTTAACTCTGTGGGTGTAGTATTTCTCAGAAGAAGGCACCAGAGACTTCCTCTGACTCCATTTGTCACACTGTGAACTTTTATCCCAGTGGACTGATTATTTATTTATTTACTTATTTATTTATTGTCTTTTTTAGGGCCACACCAAAGGCATATTGTCTTTTTTAGGGCCACACCCAGGCTAGGGGTCCAATCGGAATTGTAGCTGCCAGCCTACACCTGAGCCACAGCAACGCAGGATCCAAGCCTTGTCTGCGACCTACACCACAACTCATGGCAACGCTGAATCCGTAACCCACTGAGCCAGGCCAGGGATCGAGCCTATGTGCTCATGGATTGTACCCTTGTTGGTTAACCGCTGAGCCACGACGGGAACTCCTGAGTGGATTATTAAACAATGAAATTACTGTGATCCAATGTCTAAAATTGAAGGCAGCTTTATAAAGTTGTCTCATTTGTGAATAGCACAGAGATTCAAAATCTCCAGAACAGAAGAGTGATGGAGTGACATGAAGCATCATCAGGGTTTGCACCTTCCCGGTAGGGCCTAAGTGTGGTTGGCTTTTGTTTACAGTTTTCAGCACAATTTAAGTTTCCTCACAGGTGTTTGATATGTATTTTAGACAAGGATTGTTTGGAGTTAAAATTTTTTTTTAGTAATCTTTGATTTCTTTGTGATTTAATCATATTTTCTATTCTCAAAACCTTTAGTTACCCATGGCTCCTAAGAAAAATTTTTTTTTCTTTCTGACTTCTCAGAAAAAAGTAAAAATCCTCAGTTTTGTGGTAAGCTCTCTAAAGGCAAGGACAGACAGAACAAGAATTGAACCGAATCCTCACAGACACTGTGTCGGGTTCTTAACCCGCTGAGCCAGAACGGGAACTCCTCTTTTTTGTTTTCTTTGGCTGTGCCCATGGCAAAAAGAAAAAAAAAAAAAAATATATATATATATATATGGAGAGAGAGCAAGGATTTCTCTGGTGGCGCAGCAGGCTGGGGATCCTGTGTTGTCACTGCTGCAGCTTGGGTCGCTGCTGTAGTGTGGGTTTGATCCCTGGCCCAGGAACTTCCACGTGCCACAGCACGGCCAAAAGAACAAAACAAAACAACCAGCCTCACTAAAAGGGCATAATTGCCCAAGTACATTCAGCATTGGGAAGAGCCTTGTTCACCAGAGCTCAGCCATGGAAATGGGCCTCTGTCGATTGTGGTCAGCATGAATGAAAACCAACTTTGTGGCTCCAAGTCAGCCAGCATCCAAATAGGAAAGAAAGAGTTCATATATAGTTCACATTTTCAGGAAATGACAAATTGCTTTTCATTGCATTTGTGAATTTCATAAATAAATGTATTTATAGATTTTCAATAAATTTGCACAATAAATATTCAATAAATTTATAGATTCAATATTTCACATTATAGATTGTGATCACATTATAGATTGTGTCAGGTGACCCTCTCACTTAAAGGACAAAAGAAAGGCCTTCACCATTAGTAGGTTGTCAATTAGCAGATGTCATACAGGCCAGAAAAGAAGAGTCATGGTTAAGATCCTTATTTCACTGTTGAGGAGACTGAGCCCAGCCAAAGTAAGGGACTTTTTCGAAGTTGCCCAAGTAGTAAATGGTTGCACAAAAACCCAGAGTGCTTGGGTCCCATTCTAACAATCTTTCTCTTAAGGCAGACTGATTCTTTGCTCTGTTTGTGTGTGTATATTCCTCACTTTGCACAGCAGTGTGGGACTGTCAGAGGGGCCGTTAAAGCTGAAACCATGCAAAGCAATCTTAATACTTTATGGGAAAAATTATTATTGTTCTGTGACCTTTAAAATTTTTTACCAAAACACTAAAAATTCTCTGACAGTTGTAAGTGTATTGGGAAATGAAAAAAATACTAAATCTAGTATTTATTTTGTATTCTATAACTGATTAGAAACATTGAGGGTAAAAGTATTTTATTTGTAAAAACCTACCAGGTCTAAACAATGCTTGCTACTTCTTTGGAAATTGTGTGATTTTTCCATAGAGCAAGCATCTTTTCAATGCCTTGGCAAATTGGCATACCTGTTTATAAATTTGGGTCAGCTTTTAAACATATTATTTTCTTTTTTTCTTCTTTTTTAGGCCCGCACCTGTGGAATATGGAAAATCCCAGGCTAGGTGTCAAATTGGAGCTACAGCTGAGGCCTACGCCATAGCCACAGTGACACCAGATCAAAGCTGAATCTTTGATCTATGCCACAGCTTGCAGCAATGCCAGACCCTTAACCCACTGAGGGAGGCCAAGAATTGAAGCAAATCCTCACAGACACTGTATCAGGTTCTTAACCTGCTGAGCCAGAATGGGAACCCCTCTTTTTTTTTTTTCTTTGGCTGTGCCCATGGCATGTGGAAGTTCCCAGGCCAGGAATTGAATCAAACCCACACAGTGACCTGAGCTGCCAAATCCTTAACCTGTTGTGCCACAAGGGAACTCCTATTTCTCTGTGTTTTTGAAATTTTCTGTAATAAGTTTTTTTAAATAAAATTTTGTTTTATTGCAATATTTGCTATTGTGGTGGTTTAGAACCCAACCCACAATATATCTTGCCGTGTACCTGTGGGGTTTCTACTTCTCCAGAGGAATTTACCCACGTGCAATAAGTGGTATTTGCAATCACACAAATTCTAGGTAATCAAGGGCTATGTGATTATCCAAAACTGCTTTAGCCAACGAGTCAAGTAATGGTATTGCATTAGTGGTAGAATCAGCAATGTTTCCCAGTTCCAGAGACATTGATAATCATTTGTTCATTGGCATGAATAAGTGCCTTTCCAATGGAAGTAAATGCTTCCTGACAGTTTCCATTTAAGGTGGCAATGAAGGTTTGGTGGGGAAGACCAAGGAGAGGACCATTGGGAGGCTTCGGATTGGTTGTGAATGTCCATGGGGACAATTAGAAATCCTGGTAAGCGTTGGCCTCCAATCTGCCAGCTGTCTAAATATTCATAAGCCCATCGAGAGGGCCATTTGCCACAAAGATAAAAATCAAGTGATGCATGTCTGACTCCTGCTAGGGTTAGATTGGGATTATTCTATTGGCCACTTTGAGCCAACGATCAGTGGTGTTTGGTGAATATTTAGGGAGAAACCATTCTGTCTGTGTCCTTTGTTCTCAAAGGCCATACAGAAGGGAGTTGTTTTGCCATGGCAAGCAGACCTAACCTAGTAGTGAGAACTGTATAGGTGGAATAGATATGATTAGCTTCACTGAGAGTCGTGACATGGGAGAGGTCAAAACAAAGTACACAAAAACCTGGTTGCAGAAGTTGACTCCATGAGAAATAGCCAAAGGGGTGCAGCTGTAGTTAGTGGTCACAGTAGAGGTGGAAATGAAGGACAAAGCTTCTCTATAGGGAAGACTAAAGGGTCATGGCTGTCATGGACAGATTGGGCTTTCTGATGACAGATCCAGTAATCAGAAGCGTCCATGTTCCTTTGGACCTTGACAGCCTTGAATCTGGATCCTCTGAGGGTATCTTTTTTGTGTGGAAATATCAGCAAGACGATTTCCTTTAGCTTCTAAAGAATCAAACTTAGCATGCCCTAGAACCTTAACAATAGGCAAAGCAGCAGGCAGGAATATACCATCTAATAAAAGCTAAACTTAAAGGCTGTTTTTAATTTTATCTCTGCTGGAAGTAAGCCAAAGGCAGAGCTACTGTCAATGTAAAGTTGGCAGTTTTGCCCTTGACTAAGATATAGGCCGTGTGACTGCATATAGCTTGGCTTACTGGGCCAAAGTTGTCAAAGGCAAAGTGTCACTTGAGTTACTTAAAGAAGAGTTGACATTGCATATTCAGCACAACAGTTACCAAGTTCGTCTTCCAAATAAGAACCACCAGTGAACCCTGAGACATCTCACATTATCTAAGGGCATGTCCTATAAGCAGTCACAGCAGGAATGTGTTCTTCTATAAAGGGAGGGAGAAGGGTAGCAAGGCTAAGGTTATTCCAGTGGGCAAGAGTGAAGTAAGGGGCAATTAAAGAAGTTCCTGTTGTGGCTCAGCTGTTGTTATGAACCCAACTAGTATCCATGAGGATGTAGTTTCAATCCCTGAACCTCGCTCAGTGGGTTAAGGATCTGGGTTGCTGTGACCTGTGACGTAGGTCAAAGACATGGCTCAGATCCTTCATTGCTGTGGCTGTGGTGAAGGCAGGCAGCTGCAGCTCGATTTGGCCCCTAGCCTGGGAATTTCCATATGCCACTTGCATGGTCCTAAAAAGAAAAAAAAAAGACAAGAGACAGGTAACAGGACAATTTCGTTGGAAATTCTGAAATTTGAAATTACTGGAAGATGTTGAGCATAATGAGAGTTAAGAGCTTCCGGGCTTCCCTGGTGGCCTAGCAGTTAGGAACTCACTACTGTGGCTCAGGTTTGATCCCTGGACCAGGAACTTCCACATGTTGAGGGCACAGCCAAAAGAAAAAAAAGCTTAAAAAAAAAACAAAAAAACTTCAATGGTATGTCGCACAAAGATGGTTAACGGGGATCCCATGACTATTTCTTCACTGGCCTTTACAAGAAGGGCAGTAGCAGATATAGCTCTGAGGAAGGGGTTGGGGATATCCTCAGGCTACATGTTCTGGCTGTTGGCTATAATTCCCTATAGGTCAGTGGTGATCCATATGCTTTTGGATGAGTACACCAAGGGCATTTTATTCTTTTTCATATACAAAAAGGAAGAACAAGAATTGATAACTGAGCTGTCTAAAGGAAAGGTGATTATTAAACTTCCCTTTAAGATTTGAAAAATCGGACAGACTAAAGAATAGTTTCTTCAAGTCAATTTTAAAAAGAATTGGCTAACGAATTCGACTTTGCCAGTTTGATCCCTGGCCTTGCTCAGTGGGTTAACAACACTCCAGTGTTGTTGGAGTTCTCGTCGTGGCTCAGGAACCATGAGGTTGCGGGTTCAATCCCTGGCCTTGCTCAGTGGGTTAAGGATCCGGCATTGCCGTGAGCTGTGGTGTAGGTTGCAGACGCGGCTCGGATCCTGCTTTGCCGTGGCTGTGGCTGTGCCGGCAGCTACAGCTCCTTTTAGACCCCTAGCCTGGGAACCTCCATATGCCATGGATGCGGCCATAGATAAAAGCAAAAAGACGAAAAAAAAAAAAAAAAAAAACCCATCCGTTGTTGCTGTGAGCTGTGGTATAGGTCACAGACGCGGCTTGGATCTGGCATTGCTGTGGCTCTGATGTAGGCAGGCAGCAACAGCTCTGATTAGAGCCCTAGTCTGGGAAACTCTATATGCTGCAGGTGCAGCCCTGAAAAAAAAAAATAACAATCCTCAGCAAATCTGTGAGGATCCTCGGTTACTTTGAGAAAGTCTTTGAACGTGGTTCAAACTTCAGCTTTACTTCAGGGAACATAAAAATTAGAAGTTTAGCATTTGGATCCTCAGAGGGTCTATTTTAGAGGGGCTAATTTGAATAGGCTCAAGAGAGCAGGTATGAAGTTCAGAGAGAAAGGGAAGTTCAGTGAGGGGGTTAGAATGAGGAAGTGGAAGGTATAGAGGAGATGGGGACAGTGCAGAAGAGAAAGGGGGAACTGACTCCAGAGACAAAGATGGAGGGCAGAGGAAATAGGCCTCAGAAGATTTTTTTGGTCCTCTTTGTTTATTTTATTTTTAGGGCTTTAAGCTCAGCATATGGAAGTTCCCAGGCCAGGGGTCGAATCAGAGCTGCAGCTGCTGGATTACGCCACCGCGGAGGCTGTTTTAAACCAAAGTTTATTGGAGGAAAATGAGAGTTCAGGTTGGTGGTGGCTTCTCATAGCTTGCAGGTAATCAATGCAGTAGTATTGGCTATAGGTGAGAGGAGCTTAATGTTGCTGGGTACCTGCAACTTACTGTTGCAAAGCTGAGAGGAAATCTTCCTTCCTCCTGCTGTACTAGGCAGGTTGCAAGAGGTGATGTGTGTGTGAGAGCTCTCTCTTCACGTCTTCCCAACTCTGGTTAGGTTTCTCTAACATATTATGTAACAGAGTGCCATATATGGAGGTATAGAGATATTTGTGAATCACGGGCATTAAAAATGACAGGGTAGATGACTATTGTCTTTATTAGCATTTTCCCCAAAATCCTATAAAATGGTCATTCAGGAAGGTGTAAGAAATTTTTGTCTGATGATGAGATTCTGGTTTTAGCCAATGACATTAACATTGATAATAGGCCGCTGAGACCTGTAAAAGCAAAGAGAGATGGCTTGTTTCAGTGGTGCACCCAGATAACCTGCAAGTGAGTTTGCTACAATGAAGCCCCATAACTTTGTAGAAACCGTGAATAAAGAATGAAGGGCTGGAATAACAGAAACAGGTAGTTGTCCCAATACTCAGAAGAGGGGAAGAGTGTACCTAAAAGTGTTAACCGCTGTTAACACTTCTAGGTATATCCTAGAAGCTTTTTTTTTTTCTTTTTTGGCTACACTCATGCTTGCAGAAGTTCCTGGGCCAGATATCAGCTCGAGCCACAGCAGCAACCCAAATCACAACAGTGACAATGCCAGATCCTTAACCTACTGTGCCTCAAGGGAACTCCAATTGCATATTTTTTTTAATTAAAAAAAATGTTTTTTTGGCCATGCCCAAGGCATGCAGAAGTTTCCAGTTCAGGGACTGAACCCAGGCCACACTTGCAGCCTGGGCCACAGCTATGGCAACAATGGATCCTTAGCACACTGCACCACAAGGGAACTTCCTAGACCATTTTTTTCTCTTTCATTCCTTTTTTTGGCTGCCCCATGGCATATGGAGTTCCCGGGCCAGAGATCAGATCTGAGCCAATAGTTGTGACCTAAGCCACAGCTGCAGCATTGCCAGATCCCTAACCCACTATGCCGGACTGGGGATCAAAGCTACATCCCAGGGCTCCCAAGATACCACCGATCACATTCCCACCGCAGCGGGAACTCCCTAGACCACTTTTTTTTTTTTTTTAAAAAGAATCTCTGCTATCACACGTCAGGAAAATAGCATAATTAACTGCCTGTCACATTATGTGATTTATATTTCCCACGTGTGTTAAGCAGAAGGGTACTAAGAACTCAGTCTGTCACTAAGTACTCACATATTGTATAAGTACAACCAGAATTTTTGAGCAGCCTTATCTGTTAAGATTCAAAGAGAAAAACAGAACAGGAGATGTGCATGTATAATTTGTTACAGAGATTTGACAGTTATTGCATCGTGGGAGCTGGTTAAGCGGTTGCTGTCTGGAAGGAAAGATGGATGTAAACTGGGGGACAACAAGAACTAGTTGGAACTCCCATGGAGCTAGAGCCAAAATTCACCTCCATCCTCTGCTCTTTCTGCCTCTGACCTTGGTAGTGTGGGTGTCCAGTAGAAGACCCTTCTTTGCCATGTAAAACTCACACCTGGCCCAGGAGTTGGGGAAGTTCAAGGAGAATCCTGAGGAAAGTAGAGCAGTTGCAATGCTGGCCACTGCTACCCACTGCCCACTGAGAAGGATAAGGAATGACTGGTTTCACCCTCCAATCTTTTTGTTTTTTTTTTTTGTCATTTTAGGGCCGCACCCACAGCCTGTGGAGGTTCCCAGGCTAGGGGTCTAATAGGAGCTGTAGCTGCCGGCCTACACCACAGCCATAGCAACGCGGGATCCGAGCCACATCTGCGACCTGCACCACAACTCACAGCAACCTTAACCCACTGAGTGAGGCCAGGGATTGAACCTGCAACCTCATGGTTCCTAGCCAGATTCGTTTCCACTGAGCCACCATGGGAACTCCTCACCCTCCAATCTTACAGAAGAATCTTACAGGCCCTTCCCCATTCAGAAACACTTGGGGAAGGAGCGGGGCAATCAAGGCAATGTCTTTCTGCTTAGCCAGGCTGCCACAGCATGAAGCCACCACCCCTGGTTTCTTTTTTCATCTTTTTTTTTTTTTTTTGCTTTTTCTAGCCACACCCGCAGCATATGGAGGTTCCCAGACTAGGGGTCGAATCTGAGCTGTAGCCGCTGGCCTACGCTACAGCCACAGCAATGCAGGATCTGAGTCATGTCTGAAACCTACACCACTGCTCACGGCAACGCCAGATCGTTAACTCACTGAGCGAGGCCAGGGATCGAACCCCCAACCTCATGGTTCCTAGTCGGATTTGTTAACCACTGAGCCATGACGACAACTCCACCCCTGTTTTCTTTACAGCTCTGCATGTGGCCTGCCTTTTGGGATGCCCTGACTAGAGGAGTATTGGTAGTTTTAATGGTTCCTGGTATGAGGCTGTCTGTGATGCAGCAAAGTTTTGGTTTCCCCTTCCTTATACAAAGAAGCCCTATTCTTTCCTGCTCCCTTTTTTTCCCATCTCTCTCATTGCCACCCACAAACCAAACCTGATTTTAAGAACGCCAACCCCTTTTTCACCTGTAGTAGATCAGAAACTTTGGAAGGTAACGTTATTAAGAACTCTTGGGAGTTCCCACCATGGTACATTGAGTTAAGGATCCGGCATCATCTCTGCGGTTGTGTAGGTGGCATGGTTTGGATCCCTGGCCCAGCACAGTGGGTTAAGGATCTGGCATTGCCATGAGCTGTGGTGTAGGTCCCAGACGAGGCTCGGATCCTTCGTTGCTGTGGCTGTGGTGTAGACCAGCAGCTGTCGCTCGGATTTGACCCCTAGCCTGAGAATTTCCATATGCCAAGCATGCGGTCTTAAAAAGCAAAACAAAAACAAACACAAATTTGGGATTTATTTTTTCATAATTAAAGTGGTCAAAATGAAAATGCTAAGATACAGTACTGCTTCATAAATTCCAAGTGGTAGAAAAGACAACACCTGAAAAAATCCCGTAGGTAATGTAAATGCTTAGCATTTAGTCAGCTTACTCGGAAGGAGGACTGCAACCCATCTGGCCTGAGCCCACATTTCTGTCCTATCACCTCTTTCCCACAGCGAGTGAGGCTCCAGAATCGCTGGCCAAGCCTGGCCTCCATGTTCATTGCCCCTTGGGGAGCACAGACTCTGATGTGAAGAACCAGAGGCAGGAGGGCCTGCTCCCCAAAAGAGGCTAGTACTGAGGAGCAACGTGGGGCAGATGCAGGGACCTCAGTGCCAAGCCTCCTCCTACCCACACAACCACGATGGTTTTGAACTAGAAGCTGCAGAGGGAAGGAATTGTTTCAACCATATTATCTTGGGTGAGGTAATGCATGGTGAGGTTGGATGCAGATCAAGAAAAAAAAACCATAGTTTTCCAGTGTTTTGTACTCATAGCTTTTGGGGGAGAATACAGCAGGCCACCCAGGGCCACTCAGGGAAGTACCAGGTCAGTCATGAGACAGAGAAAGGGGAAACTATAGGCCAGAGCCTTTATTGTGGTTTTGCTGGAAGGAAAGAGCTAGACAGGGCAAAAAGTCTTAGGATTGGCTAATTTGAATAATTTCAGTAGGTTTTGGGGCACAGGGTTGCCTTACATCTGGCCCTGGGGCAATCAGGGTGAGCGTATGATGGCCCCAGGGTGTGAGAGCCTGATAAGGGAGATGTTTGGAGGTGCAGAATTAATCAGCTGTTCAAGAAGAGGAACTGGCCTCAAAACTGGGTCAGAATAGCACACACCTACCCACACAAATGGGAAGGAATATGCTTTAAAACATTTTATGTAAATGGACTACATATTTTGTTACTCTTCTGATCTCAAAATTTCAATACCCTCCACTGACTGTACATTATCTTAAATCCGGCGTTGCCATGAGCTGTGGTACAGGTTGCAGATATGGTTCGGATCTGGCGTTGCTGTGGCTCTGGCATAGGCTGGCAGCAACAGCTCCGATTAGATGCCTAGCCTGGGAACATCCATATGCTGTGAGTGTGGGTCTAAAAAAGCAAAAAAAAAAAAAATTTTTTTTCTCAAATTTTGAAATATTTCATTATTCAAAAATTGTATTATTTGGGAGTTCCCTGGTCTAGTTAGGCCTCAGTGCTTTCACTGCTGCAGCCCAGGTTCAAGCCCTGGTCTGGGAACTGAAGTCCCTCATCAAGCCACAGCATGCTGTAGCCAAAAACAAAAACAAAAAATATATATACAGTATTATAGTAATAGCTATTTTATTTTATTTTTTATATTTTGTTGTTTTAGGGCCACACCCGTGGAATGTGGAGGTTCCCAGGCTAAGAGTCCAATTGGAGCTACAGCTGCCAGCCTACACCACAGCCACAGCAACGCCAGATCCGAGCCGCGTCTGCAACCTACACTACAGCTCACGGCAATGCCAGATCCTCAACCCACTGAGCGAGGCCTGGGATTGAACCCGCAACCTCATGGTTCCCAGTCGGATTCATTTCCGCTGAGCCGCGATGGGAGCTCCAATAGCTTTTTAAAATTATACTTAACTTACAGTGTTGTATTAGTTCCAGGTATACAGCAAAGTGTTTCAGTTTTATTTATTTTTGATTTGGTTTTATATGTATATATAATGAATATATACATAAGAATATATAATATACATATTTTCAGATTCTTTTCCCTTATACGTTACTACAAAATATTGAGTATAGTTCCCAGGAATTTTTTTTTTTTTGTCTTTTTTAGGGCTGCACCCACAGCACACTGACGTTCCCAAGCTAGGCGTCGAATCAGAACTGCAGCTGCCGGCCCACACCACAGTCACAGCATGCCAGATCTGAGCTGCATCTGCAACATACACCACAGCTTCCAGCAATGCCCGATCCTTAACCCACTGAGCGAGGCCAGGGATCGAACCTGAATTCTCATGGATATTAGTTGGGTGTGTTACTGCCGAGCCACAGTGGGTTCTCCCAGCAATTGCTTTTTTTAAAAAAAAGTTTTTTTGGCCATACACAGGGCATGAGGAAGTTCCCAGGCCAGGAATCAAACCCCTGCCACAGCGTGATCTGAGCCACTGTAGTGACAACACCAGATCCTTAACCTACTGTGCAGTGGAACTCCCAATAATTGCTTTTTAAAAGAGTTGAAAAGCACACGAGACACTGGTTTACCTGTAATTTGTTGTCCAAAAACAATAAAAGGAAATAGTCAGTATGTCCAAATGTCAACATCTCCTAGATTTATATGATATATATAATTTTGTTTTAAATATCCCATAATTTTATTTATTTATTTATTTACTTATTGTTCATTTTTGGCCACCCTGTAGCATACAGAGTTTGCAGGCCAGGGATCAGGTCTGAGCTGCAGACTCTATCTAAGCTGCAGCTGTGGCAATGCCAGATACTTAACCCACTGTGCCAGGTTGGGGATCGAACCTGCAACTCAGTGCTCCCAAGACAAACCCGAATCCGACTAGGAACCATGAGGTTGCAGGTTTGATCCCTGGCCTCACTCAATGGGTTAAGGATCCGGCATTGCCGTGAGCTGTGGTGGAGGTCTCTGACGTAGTTCTGATCCCGCATTGCTGTGACTGTGGCACAGGCCAGCAGCTATAGCTCAGATTGGACCCCTAGCCTGGAAACTTCCATAGGCCGTGATTGCAGCCCTAAAAAAGGCAAAAAAAAAAAAAAAGCTCAAAATCAGGCTAAAGGGGGACAACTCAACAAGCTTATGTCAGGGCTTGCTGCCGCTCAGCCCTTCTGTGGAAATGATCAAAGTAAGGGCAGCCATACAACAGTGCCCAGTACCACCTAGTCCCCCTGCAGTCTCTGGCAAGGCCAAGAAACCTGTTCAGGCAAGTAACCATCAAGCTCGTGGGGTGCCATAATTCCTCTTTTACTATTTAACACAGAGTGCTGTTTGAAAGAACTTCAAATAACACAGAGGTCCAGCCTTCTGTGGTGGTGACTTACTTCTTGAATAAGCATTGGTGCTGCTTCAAAGGTGCATTTTTCTATATTGATCAAGAAAACTGGAGTTCTGGTGGCTCAGCAGGGTGGGGACCCAGCGTTGCCACTGCCATGGCTTGGGTTGCTGCTGTTGCATGGGTTTGATCCCCAGCCTGGGAACTTCTGCATGTAGCAGGTGTGGCAAAAAGAAAAACAAAACAAAACAAAATTAACCAGACAAGCTGTGACAGCTGAACCTGGCATATTCCACCTGGGTTCTCATAGCCTTCATCTCTCCTAGAGTACCTAACCTCAATGAGAAACATTACATCTGGACTGGACCTAAACTGCGGCTGGACAGTTCAATTGCTTCCTCACTTCATTCTTTCCTTCTTTCAGATTGGAAAAGGAGGCAGAGAATGTGAGCCAGCCTGAAAGTCTTATCTCTCTCTCACTGGGCTTGAGATTGCAGCAGTTAAAAGACCGCAGGCCTGGAACCAGACTGCCTTAGCCCAATGCCCAGACCTACTATTTAAAGCTGGGTGACCTTAAGAAAGTTACCTTGGAGTTCTCCTGTGGCACAGCAGAATAAGGATCTGGCATTGCCATTGCAGCAGCTTGGGTTGCCGCTGTGGCATGGGTTTAATCCCTCACCCAGGAACTTCCATATGCCTAGGCCACAGACCAAAAAAAAAGATAAAAAGATACTGTATATCTCAGTATCCTTCTACTAAGTGGTGATGGTAGTAACATCCACTGGTGGTTTACTATGATGCTTTAATAAGATTATTAAATATGATGCTTAAGTACAAAGCACAGGGAAGGTACAATATATGTTAGCTATTGTTATCGTTATTGCTATTGGACAAATAATGTGATTTTGAGTGAGAGCCTTCTCTGAGTCTTGGTGATCCTGCCTATCCAATGGCACTCCCCTGGGAAAGGAAGAGGGTGGTGCCAAAGCTTAACGGATAAAGCATTCTTGCAAAGGGTATCAACTGGAAAATTGTACACAGTGCAAATCTCTGTATTTTTTGTTATGGATGCGTGGTTTCCAATGAAGAACTTATTTTTATTTATTTATTTTAATTTTTTTTTTGTCTTTTTGCCTTTATCTAGAGCTGCACCCGTGGCATATGGAGGTTCGCAGTCTAGGGGTCTAACAGGAGCTGTAGCTGCCGGCCTATGCCACAGCCACAGCAACATGGGATCCGAGCCGCGTCTGCAACCTACACCACAGCTCACGGCAACGCCGGATCCTTAACCCACTGAGCAAGGCCAGGGATCGAACCCGCAACCTCATGGTTCTTAGTCGGATTCGTTAACCACTGAGCCACAAAGGGAACTACTGAATTCAATTGTTTTTAAACCAGACTACAGAGGGGCACCCTTGTGCAGGTACTCGCAAAAAATTTTATTTCAATTTTTTTATTTTTTGCTTTTTAGGGCTGCACCCACAGCATACGGAAGTTCCCAGGCTAGAGGCGGAATCGGAGCTGCAGCCACCAGCCTACACCACAGCCACAGCTATGCTGGATCCAGCCTCCTCTGTGACCTATACCACAGTTCACAGCAATACCAGATCCTTTACCCACTGAGGGAGGCCAGGAATCAAACCCACATCCTCACAGATCCTAGTTGGGTTGGTTAACCGCTGAGCCACGAAGGGAATTCCCAGTACTCGCAAAAATTAAAAAAAAACAAAACTCTTTTAGAGCTTAGGTGAAACACTTTTGCAGACAAAGAAGTGAAAAGGTGGAGGCCTCTAAAGCCCCAAAGCTGAGGAGGTAGTCCAAATAGACCAGTTGTGGGCAAGCATCCTCCAGTTGGTGAGATGAGACAGACATCTGCAGAAAACGCCTGGGATATGTGGCACCAGTCTGAGCTCCAACACCCCTTACTGGGGAAAAGGGCCTACCTGTGACTGTGCTGTGCACACCTGCAAGAGATATTCCAGTAAACACCTGGCATGACTCCCTAGGAACAAGGGAAGGCACATAATCAAGCCAAGGCCCGCATCTCTCCTATTTAAAGGCCTCAAAGATTACTGCATATTGAGGAATGCTGGAGAACTGTCAGATTTGATGAGGGGATCAAAAAGTCCACTTGGGCTCAGTGGTTAATGAACCCGACTAGGAACCATGAGGTTGCGGATTCGATCCCTGGCCTTGCTCAGTGGGTTAATGATCCATCGTTGCTGTGAGCTGTGGTGTAGGTCGCAGACGCGGCTCAGATCTGGCGTTGCTATGGCTGTGGCGGTGGCATAGGCCAGCAACTGTAGCTCTCTCTGATTAGACCCCTAGCCTGGGAACATCCATATGCCACTGGTGTGGCCCTAAAAACCGAAGAAAAAAAAACCAAAAAACAAAAGCCCACTTGGGAGTTCTGCCATGACTCAGCGGTAATGAACCCAACTAGTATCCA
The DNA here is from genome assembly GCA_004024745.2 of Catagonus wagneri. Classification (NCBI taxonomy): domain Eukaryota; kingdom Metazoa; phylum Chordata; class Mammalia; order Artiodactyla; family Tayassuidae; genus Catagonus; species Catagonus wagneri. The sequence continues at coordinate 26,975,307 of PVHT021183726.1, forward strand.
TGAAGATGCAGGTTTGATCCCTGGCCTCTCTCAAGTGGGTTGAGGATCCATCATTGCTGTGAGCTGTGGTGTACATCTTGGCTTGGATCCCTTCTTGCTGTGGGTGTAGGCCCCAGCTACAACTCCAATTCAACCCATAGCTTGGGTATGGCCCTAAAAAGACAAAAAAAAAAGCCTATTCTTGGCTCAGAGGCCCTCTTAGTGGATTGCATGAACCTGATTTCACTGTCCCTAAACTCTTAAGCATCTTTTTTTGGGGGGAGGGGTAATTTAAATATTTTCCTTAGATTAGCTACTTGCATTTTCTTTCCATAAACAGACTTTTCTACACTATGAGCTGGCATGGAGTCATTGGGTCTTTTAAGAATACCTATTTGAGGGAGTTTCCATCCTGGCTCAGTGGTTAACGAACCCGACTAGGAACCATGAGGTTGAGGGTTCGAGCCCTGGCCTTGCTCAGCGGTTAAGGATCCGGCGTTGCTGTGAGCTGTGGTGTAGGTCGCAGACACAACTCGGATCCCGCATTGCTGTGGCTGTTGCTGTGGCTGTGGTGAAGGCCAGCAGCTGCAGCTCCTGTCAGACCCCTAGCCTGGGAACCTCCATATGCCAGTTGTGCGGCCCTAGATAAGGCAAAAAGACAACAACAACAAAAGAATACCTGTTTGAATTTTGTAGGACCTGTTTTCTGTAATTATGCTTCATCTGAGTCTTCTCATACATTTTTACCTCCTCTTGCTTTCACTCTTCCCATCCCTCCCCAATCAACTTCTTTTGACAAACTATGCTCCTTCCTTTACTATAGGTTGTCCATTCACAATCTGACCCTATTCCAAGCACTCCCTTAATTTATCTGGTGATTTAAAAAGTAATCTTCTGCTTAACCAGTGATGTTTCTTTATATCTTCCTCTTTCTGAATTGAGTCTCCAAAAATAAAATGGTAGGAGTTCCCGCCAGTGGCGCAGCAGTTAACGACTCTGACTAGGAACCTTGACAGTGCCGGTTCGATCCCTGCCCTGCTCAGTGTGTTAACGATCCTGCCTTGCCTTGAGCTGCGGTGTAGGTGGCAGATGTGGCTTGGATCTGGCGTTGCTGTGGCTGTGGCGCAGGCCGGCAGCTGTAGCTCCAATTCGACTCCTAGCCTGGGAACCTCCATATGCCACAGGTTCGGTCCTAAAAAAGCAAAACATAAAAAATAAATGGTAATAATTATTAATCCCAGGACACATCAAAAATAATTTGCTCCACTGCCTCAGGCAGGGTAGCCATTTCAGCTACCATCCACCCTGTCGCTCAGGTGCTCTAACTGAAAACTGTTTTCCCCCGGGGCCTTGAGGGTCACCTTCAGAAACCTTGGGGCTTCTCAGCCCAAGTGATAATCACGTGAGCAACCTCAACCTACTAATCCCTCCCTAAACCCTACCCTCAGAGCAGCCTTTGTCGGTCTCCGGTGTTTGGTTCCCTCTTTCTTCCTCCTTGGCAGGAAATGATTCTCATTTTATTCTGTCACGCTGGTCTTCAATCCAGGAGTCCTTTGGGCTCACTGTTCGGGGAACTCTCCCAGTCAGTGTCCTTAGAGACAAGGGAAAGACCCGCAAGCCTTGATCCACCTCCCTCCTTCAGCAGCGTTTGCCCACGTACCCCACGACTTACAGCGCCCCCACACCGCAGACCCCGGCCCCGCCCTGCGCCTGACCGACCAATCCCTAACTCCGCTCCGGGCGCGTCACAACAGCGCCCCCGCGGCCCCACCCCCGGAGCCCGCCTCAGAGGCTTCGCCCCGCCGCGGTCTTTACGTCCTTCCGGCTCCGTCTTGGAAGTGGGATCGCGCCGCATCTTCCAGGAGCGAAAGGTGGGGTTCTGCAGGAAAAACGGCCCGCGGTCACGCCGGCAGCCGGAAGCGGGGACGGGGTCAGGGGCTCCTGGGGCTGTTGTTCCCGGGTATTTGGGCGCAGGGCCGAGGTGGGGAGGGTCAGGGCAAGCCGAGATCTAAAGGGCTTCCGGAAGCGCCGCGTGCGCACGACGGACGGGAGTTGTGGACTCAGGCCTTCCGCGCGCCTGACGCCGCCCCTCGTAAGCCCCGCCCAGGGCGCGCTGCCAGGGGTTTCCATAGTGATGGTAAACAAGCTTCAACTGCCTCTGCTACAACTGCCAAGTCCCCCGCGTTCCACCCTCCTCTAGGTGCTCAGAGGGACGACCGAGGTGCCGGATGTGAAGAAGAGCGGGAGCGTGGAAACTTGGAGCCCAAGGTGAGGGGTGGTAGGGGCGGCGTGTCCGAGACATACACACCAGGGACCGAGGCCCCTGGCATTGAGGACCGAAGAGCTGAGATTTGGGGGTCAGGGGAGGCGGGATCTGAGGTAAAGGCCAGCACACCTGGGCCCACTGGGGGTTAAGGACCGTGGGGCTGAAATTTGGGATCCGAGGAGGTGGGGTCTGATATCAGGAGCCGCATACCTAGGGACCGACTGGGTCCTGAACAAGGACCTGGCCCACTGAGGGTGGGGACCACGGGACTGAGATTTGGGCTTGGGGGAGGTGGGCATGAGGTCACCGGTTTACATTCGGGGACTGGATCACGGGGCTGAAATTTGGTGTCAGACGAGGCAGGATCCGAAACTAGGAAGGGAGAGGAGCCCGGTGCGGACTCTGGGAGTGAGAGGCAGAGCCCGAGCGCCCCAGCCTCGGGTGCGGTGAAAACACGGGGCGACCAGGAGAGGGGTTTCATTTAAAAATGAAAGCAGTACTTTCACGTGGCTGCGCGCGTCAGTGAGTTGCACCGGACTGGTTGGGAACTGACTCCTCCCCCCTCCCACGTTCCCGCTTGCAGAGCAGCCACTTTCCGTCTTTGCGGCCTTTTCTTCCTCTCCGCGCGGCGTGTGTGCCCTGAGCCGGTCTGCGTTTGTCTCCTGCTCTCAGAGGTAGCGTGTGAATATTTTGGTTGAAATTTTTCGGTTCTTGTTGTCTTTGCCTGGTGCCCACACTTCGGTTGGGCAGACTTGGTCGGCCCTTTCTTTATTCTTGACCTATCCTTTTATCTTTGAGTTTATTTTTGTTGATTCGTGACTGCGCCCCAGAAACTGCTGGACGCTACCGGCGCTCGCGCGGCGCCCTCTGCCTCCTAGCCCCCGCGTGGCGCACTCAAGGTGGCGCCGGGAGGCCTTGGTGTGCCGCGCGAGCCGCGGGGCCTGACCGACCCTGAGCCCCGGTCTTTTACGGTTAGGAGGCCGCAGGCCCCACCCGGTTAGTCTTTCCCTTATTAGGGGGCCCCCACGGGTTCCCACCGGACAAACCTCAGGCCCAGTAGAACCTGCCTCCCCCCGGCACCTGCAAGCTCCGCGCCCCGCGAGACACCCTTTGCGGCAGTTTCTTTCCCCTGGAGGCCCTACGACTAACCAGCGTGCTTCACAGCCATTTTCGAGCCAGAGAGCCCGGCGTGGGGGATGGGGGCAATGCCTGCCCTGGCGGGCCGGTTGCTCAGCGGGACGGGGGCCCGAGAGCTGCTGTGCGGGTGGGGGGTGGGGGGGGCGACCGGCTGCGGCGGCTTTTGCCGAACCGGCCGGGGCGGGCGGCGGTGGGGGAGGGGGCCCCAGGCGCCCGAAGTTAGGGGCGGGCCTCGGTGTTCGGACCCTTAGAGCAAGCAGAGTTGAAGGCTGCAAATAATTCTTCAGTTAAATGCGTCATCGGAACTACCGGTCTTGATATAATTCTCACTATTGCTTTCACGTTTTTGAAAGTTAACTATTTGTGCGTTTCTAGTAAGAATGAATATATCTCAAAAATATTAGGTTCTGTCAATGAAAAGTGATGTTTTCAGTTCTAATTTCTAGACAAGATCCTTCATTTTAAAATAAGTAAATTACTAGTTGAGCAAGTTCAACCTTTGCCTTGGGGAGCTTCTCTTAACAGTATGCATTTTTGTAATTGATTAGAGTTATTTCCATGTTATAATCTACTTTTATTTCTGTTTCCCATGTTATAGTCTTCTTTTTGTTTTTAGCTTTTTCTGTAGTATTTGCCTTTTGTTTGTTTTTTTTTTTTTTTAACGGCGAAGCGACTGAATTGCTTTAAGGGGATGGACTGATTAAACAGGAGTCAAAACTGGGGAAGAGTGGAGACACGTGGTGCGTACCCATTGGAGTAGTGGGGGGTGGGGCTACAGAAATGGAAGGAGGTGCGCATCCACAGAGGTGACTTCCCCATCAACCTCTCCTCTCCAGTATGAGTTTTGGCTCTCAGACTCTGTAGAATCACATTAATTGGCCCTCAGTGGATCCAGACACAGAGCTAGGTTTTTTTACACCTTTCTAATCACATGCCCTCGATCAGTCTATAAGGAGGTATTACTGTTATCCCCATCATACAGATGTGTCCTAGAACACGTCTGGGACTGTTTTTAAGTCTTTCTGACTTGGGACAGCC
>PVHT021183726.1:26980726-26994071 GCA_004024745.2 Catagonus wagneri
TTTTTATATAGCTGGTTGGTTTGATTTGGGATCCAAACAAGATCATTATATATTCGGTAGACCTCTTATGTTTAAGACAGCACTGACCAATAAATATATAATGGAAGTTGCATATTTAATTTTACATTTTCTAATAAGAAACAGGTATGGTTCACTTTTAATAATTTAGTTCTAATGGTATATCTAAAATTCAAAATATTTTATCATGTAATTTTTATTTTTCACACTTTTTTCAAACTAGGCTTTCAAAATCCATTGTGTGCTTACTTTATAGCACATCTCAATTTGTACGAGCCACATTTCAAGTGTGACAGGGGGCTACCTTATTAGACAGTAATGAGCCAGAGGTTCTCTTTGAACAAATCAGGTTGTGTGTCATGTAGAATTCCTCCCCACACTCTGAATTTTTCTGACTGCATTCCTGTGGTGGTGTCCTTTGCATTTCCTGTAAAATGGTAGTTACCTCTGAAGGCTTCTCTGATTCCTTTGAGATTTGGGGGGAGATATCTCTTTGGAGGTGTTGTGCGCTCCCCGAGGCACATAGTGGTTGGTGTTCCTTCTTTGTGATGTTAGCAGCCATTGATGGTCATTCTCCAGATGCATTGTTTTGTTAATTGTTTCCAAATCAGTGATGTTTTAGTTAAATATTCATTCTCTTTAGCAGAAGTACTTCTATAGAGAGGAAATTTTCTCTGTATATAAGGAAGGTTTAGTTTTTGATTCCTTCTTTAGTATTTATCCAGAATAATGAATTGAATCTCTGGCATGTGCCAAATGCAGTAATTTTTCTGGGATCATTATGAAGTCATGGATTTTAACATATAAGATGTGTTTTAATTCACTGTAGCTTTTATTCTTTTTGATGCTCATATTATCCAACTTTTAGCCAGTGAGAGCCCTTCACATTGGTTCCTGGCTTTTATTTATTTTCTTAATTTAAAAATTTATTTATTTATTTTGGTATGCAGAAGTTCTCGGGCCAGGGATCAAACCTGAACCACACCAGTGACAACGCTGGATCCTTAGGCACATGAACCACTGGGAAACTCGGGTCCCTAACTTTCTTACAACCTCAGTGGTCTTTGGCATCCTTCCTTTAAGGTACAATAGTCCTTGGAGTTCCCCTTGTGGCACAGCAGGTTAAGAACCCAACTAGTATCCATAAGGATTTGGGTTCCATCCCTGGCCTCACTTAGTGGGTTAAGGATCCAGCATTGCCACAAGGTGCAGTGTAGGTTGCAGATGTGGCTAACATCCCGTGTTGCTCTGGCTGTTGTGTAGGCTGGCAGCTGCACCTCCAATTTGACCCCTAGCCTGGGAACTTGCATATGCAAACAAAAAACAAATGAAGGAACAAAAAAAGGTATAATGCTTCATTAAGTGGATCCACCAAAGATTATTCACCTGGATCTCTAGTGATGGGCAGTTGGGTTATCTGGTCTTTTTCCTATTAGAAATAGTGCTGCAGTGAAGAACCTTTGTAGATGTCTTCCCTTTTTTGGCCATAGGGGTTGAACCATTTAATTTCTACAAATGGTATCTGAGAGTGTCTGCTATCTACAGCCTCTCCAGGCGAGTTTGTTATCAATTTATTTTTGCCAATATGATAAGTATTTTGAATGTTATTTTATTTAAAATTTTAATTGATCTCACACGGTGAGGTTGAGCATCTTTTCGTGTTTAAGGGCATTTGTTTTCCCGTCTTAAGCCCATTTACCAAAAGTTGGATTGTTGGGTTTTTTCTCTTTTTAGAAGTTCTTTATGTATTAAGGATATTAACATTTTGGGAACTAACTTGCAATTATCTTTCCCATTTTATCATTAGGTTTTGAGTCATGGTCAGGGAAGTTTTCCCCACTTCCAGTATATTGGAATTCATCTATTTTCTATTTTTCTTGTGTTATTTAGGATGTTTCTAAGCATTTCTTATAGATATGAAAAATTCTTAATTCATATTTTAACCTTCATTAATATGTCAGTGTGACAGTATCAGTGCTTGACTTTGAAATGATGAATTACAGTTGTATTCCTGGAGTAAATTCCACTTGGTCATGACGTATTAAATAGCTTTGTACATTGCTGGATTTGGTTGGCTAATGCTTATTTAGGATTTTTTTTTTTAAGGTTTTTTCCATGGGAGTTTTCATTTGAGTTCAAATTAGCCTGTTAAACTTGATCAGCTAATTCTAAATCTCTTGGAAAATCAGTTCCAGGTTTATTGTAGATCAAAATGTTTAAAAATGTATGAAAACAGCAGAGCTTTATAAGTTTTGGATTAGGAAAAAGATACAGGATACAAAAAGCAATAAATATGCTTTATTTATTTAAAGGGGGAAATGACAAGAATTAAACTGAACTATTAGGTTTCTCTGACAGTATGCCTTTTACAAAAATCCTTAGCTAGTATATTACAAATTCCTACCACTTTTTATATTTCTATCTACATGCAGAGATGTTCCATCATTGACATCTCCATTTTCGTCTTCTCCTAATTGGGATCTTTGCACAAATATTTGAATAGTGCTAGCAGAATTATGACATGAATGATTGTTCAGTTCTAATAACTGATGTAATTCATATACCGTACAGGTTAATTTTTTTTTTTTTTTTTTTAATTTTATGGCCGCACCTATGGCATATGGAAGTTCCTAGGCCAGGGATTGAATCAGAGCCATAGCTGAGGCAACATCAGATCCTTTAACCCACTGCGCCATGCTGGGGTCAAACCTGCACTTCCCCAGCGACCTGAGCTGCTTGCTGCAATTGGGTTTTTAAAGGGTAAAAAGGTTCAGAGGTTTTGCTTTGTTTTAAAGTACATTCACAAAGTTGTAAAAATCGCTGTTTTCTAATTTTCAGAACAGTTTGTTATGTTGAAACACCATTAGGCGTTTCAACATAACAAAATAATAAATCCCATTTTGGTCATGGTGTATTTTCTTTTTTAATAGGTTGCTGGATTCCGTTTGTTTAGTTTAGTTTTTGTTTTTGTTTTTAAGGAATTTTGCATCTATGCTCATAAGGGGTTATTTTGTGATTTTTTTTCTTTTTCTTCTGGTTTTGATATCTGTAAGTATATTAGTTTGCTAAGGCTGACATAACAAAGTCCTATAGACTGGATGGCTTAAACAACAAAAATTTATTGTCTCACAGTTCTGGAGGCTAGAAGTCCTATATCAAGGAGTCAGCAGGGTTGGTTCCCTCTGAGAAGCTTGAGCAAAGGATATGTTCCAAACTTCTCTCCTTATTTTACAGATAGATGACTGTTGCTTTCTTTGTGCTTGTCAGAGTCCAAATTTCCCCTTCTTCATATTGGAGTACAGCCCACTTTAATTATGTCATTTTAACTTAATTCCCTCTGTAAAGACTATATGCAAATCTGGTTACATTCTGAGGTACTGGAGGATAGGACTTCAACACAGGAGTTCGTGGGGGACACAATGTTCAGCCAATAATATGGTGTACAAGTAATACTGGTCTTGTAGAATGTTTTAACATATTTTTATTAGTTCATTACATTCAAAATATCATTTCAACATGTGACCAGTATTAAAAATTGAGTTCCCGTGGAAATTGAGAGATTTTACATTCTTTTTAATTTTTGGCCACACCCATGGCATGTGGAAGTTCCCAGGCCAGGGATCGAACCTCTGACAGCAACCTAAGCCGCTTCAGTGACAGCTCTAGGTCCTTTAATCTCCTGCGAGGCAAGGAAACTTCCAAGATTTTTACATTCTTATTTCAATGTTTGTAATTCATAATATGTACAAAAAATAGTACATCACAATTTATGGAGTTCTCATTGTGGCTCAGTGGAAACAAACCCAATTAGTATCCTTGACAATGTGGGTTCCATCCCTGGCCTGGCTTAGACGGTTAAGGATCCAGCGTTGCTGTGGCTATGGTGTAAGGCAGCAGCTGAAGCTCCAGTTCAAACCCTAGCCCGGGAACTTAACGTGCTGCACCTTCGGCCCTTAAAAAACTAGAAAAACGATTTGTACTTGGCACATTTCAGGTGGCTATCATCTTTTTATCCTTTGTAACTAACTTGTTCTTTCAGAGCAGTTTTCCTCTGTACTTTAAATTTAGGAGTTTTACCAATATACATAGACATGGGTTGTTTTTAACATATCTGTTGGGAACTACATGGAGTTTATCTTAAGCCAGGAAGGCTTCCTTTCAGCCTTTTATCTCTTCTCTTGCATTCATATCTTTTTCTCCTTCTGGAATTCTTTCGTTCACCTTTTGTTTCTCCTGTCTTGTGTTATGTTTTAGTCCTCTGAATTTCATATCTTTTCCCCTGTACTATTGTGTTTTTTTCCCCTTTGTTTTGAGCTATTTATTCCATTTGGTTTTCCAAGCCACCATCCTTTCTTTCAGTTCACTATTAACTATAAATTCAAAAGTCAATTTTTAGCACTGCTAAGTTTTTTATTCTGTAATTGAGTATCCGAGAGTGCTTGTTATTTTCATTTTTTGTTTTGTTTTGTGCATTACTTTCTTATTCCCTGAAAACTGATGTTTTAAGTTATTTGATTTGTGGTGTCCTGGTGCTGGAGCCCCTCGCAGATACATTTGTCATGTTCTCATCCTCTCTGCTCTGTTTCTCACTTCTTGGGGGCACTGTGCTGTAGTCTCCCAAGGAGTCTCCAGGCCTGTGGCAGCTGCTTGAGACCTGACAAGGTGTCAGCTCTTCACTGAGTCCCAGGAGGAAGCTCCTGAGGGGACTGTGGGCTAGTGCTGCAAAGGTCTCCCTGGAGACTGGCCTCTTGAGGTCTTCCACACATCTACAGGAAGTTGGCAGGGGAGGTGGTTGGGAGACTAAAGCAACTAAAGCAACGTTGCTTGTTCTGTATTGGCTAAAAATTTGTTCTTTGTGTTAATTTGTTCTTTTTAAAATTTAAGTTTTACTAGAGTAATAGTTGATTTTTTGTGTTAATTTCAATACAAGCATTATAATTTAGCAATGCACTATTTTTGCGTGTTAACACAGCTTTTGAGAAATGAACAGTAAGGACAACAGTGTATTATTAACCGAGACTTAGCTACAGTAAGTAAGCTTAAGGGCCTAATAGTGAAAAGATAATGGAAAATGGCTTTCCTTTTGCTTCCAAATTAAGGCATATCTTCTTGATGGATTAAAATGCAGTAATAGCAACAAACATTTAAAATCACCCATCTATAGCTTCTCTTTTTATTGAAGGGTAGTTTATTATGTGTTTCTGGTATACAGCAAAGTCATTTAATTATGCATAAATATATATATATATTCATATTCTTTTCCATTGTGGTTTATTACAAGATCTTGAATATAGCTTCCTGTGCTATACAATAGGACCTTGTTGTTTATTTTATATACAGTAGTTTGTATCTTAGAAGCTTCGCTCTTAAATAGACCTTAAAAGCTTTATATATTGAACTAGGCATGTTGTGTAAATTAGGTCAGAGTTCTCATACTTCAGATGCATGAGCTCTTTGAAAATGTAGGTACAGCTGAAAAAGTTGATCTAGACCTGCATCATATTCTCAAGTGAGTCCCTGACAACAGATGCTTGAGAGCAACTGAATTGGAAGACTTTTGAGGTTTCTCATGTGGTTTTCAGTAGAACAGGAAAAGAGCCATACATAGCAAATAAGAATCTGGGCTCTGCTCATATACTGTCTTTGACAGGGAATTAATTGCTTCTTCCCCAGACCCATCCTATCTCTGCTCATCAGTTGTAAAAGAGACATAAGCTAAAGTTCTCTTTCTTGAATTTAAAAAGAACTGATAATACAGATTAAACGGATTTATATTTCTGCAACGCAATGGACTCCAAAAAATATCCTGACAAACGTGTTTTTTTAATTAATTTATTGGCCACACCTGTGGCACATGAACATTCCCAGGCCAGGGATCAAATCTGAGCTACAGCTGTGGCAAGATCCTCAACCCACTGTGCCACTCCTGCATTTTTAAAATATAAATGATTTGAAAAAGTATCTAGGGGGAAGTAAGTAGATTGTGTACAAACAAAAAATATATATTATGGTCTTGTAACTTTTAAACCTTAGCTTTTTGTGGGGGGTAAAATCTCCACCCCTGCTCATGCTGCTTTGTTTAAATGTGGCTTCTTCAGAACCCCAATGTCAGTTAATCCCTATTTTGTAATTTTAGATTATTTCAGATTTTGTCATATGTTTATTTGTTCTTTTATTGATTTCTTAGTCCACTGTTCTGTGGACTTAGCACATAGTACCTGCAGAATGTTTCTGGGTTAATGAATGATGAAGTTGGGTAAATTTTATCTACTGCACATCACTGAAATCCTTTCATATGCTTCAATTTCCACTACAACGTGTTGTTGCAAGGTACCATCAATTCTTCCTAAACTTGTCTCCTTTCTTCCCGTTTCACCTCCATGCATCTCTTCGCATCATTCATATTCCAGAGAGCAGCTAAACTGTTCTGTTTAAAAAGCAAAACTCAAATTATACCACATTCCATTTTGAAAGAGGGTAACTTCCCATTGCTCTTAGAATGTAAGTCCAAATTATCCAAGTAAGGCCTTCAAGGCTTTTTAGGATCTTAATGTTTCCCTCTTCCTTTGATCTCAGCCCTTGGCTGCAGGTATCTTCTGGTGCTTTGTGTCTCAGCACACAGAAAGACACAGTTCAACCACTGTGTCTTCTCTTTTATGTTCCTTCACCTGGCCAGGAACCCTATCATGACTTATAAATTATTAACGTTCACCTAGCCAGTGTCACCAGTAGAGCCAAGAAAGCATATGTAAAACTACTTAAGGTGAGAAAATGCATGTCAGCCGTATAATTACGAAGAATATATTTTGAAGAGGATTTTAAGAAGTGAAATAAATGTTTATGAAGTGGTCATAGTACTCATTTCTGTAGAGGTAATCTTTCTAAAAACTAGCCAATTTTGTGGCTTAATTTTTCTTTAGAATATTGTTTTATTTCTCTTAAATGTATGAGTTTTTAGTGTCTGTTTCTCACCATGGATGGCTGGATTTTGAATCCTATCAACTCAACTTAAATAGTTAACATTCATGGACAGTTTTCTGTATATCCTCTGCCTGCTTACTACTCATAGATAATTTTGAAGCAAATCCCAGCCACCAGGCCATTTGACCCAAAAATATTTCAAAATATATCTCTAATAAGTAAATATAATGCTTTAATATCAAATTTCTAGCAAGTGTTCAGATAGCTCCTAAATTGTCTCATAAATGTTTACCAACTTGTTTGAATCAATATCCAAATCTGTCCTATGCCTTGTAAATCCTTGATAATTCTGTTCTTTTATTCTTATTTTTCTCATTCAATAACTGCTCCCTTAGAGCTATTTTGTTGAAGACTGGCTATTGCCTAGTCTGGCTTGGCAGACAGCATCACCATAATCTCACCTAGTACTGTTCCTTTTCCCTATAAATTCTGTAATGTGTTATTTCTAGTAAATACATTCTTAGGGCTTTATTCTTTTAAAAATAATTTTATTACTAAAAGTGTTAAACATACACAGAAGTAGAGACCAAAGTATGATGAAACTCTACATACTCATCTCCCAGCTTCAATAATTACTAAATCAGGCTCATGTTTCATCTGTACTGACTTCCTTCAGTTAGTTCAGAAACAGATTGTAGACATCCGCTGTATCGCTAATGACTTTCAAAAAAAAAGGTCATTGCAGCGTAGTTAAAACTAGAATTTTCTAACTTAAGTCCCTCTTAGCATTACTGCAATTGTCTTATAATTGTTTTCCAGTTCATTTGAATTAGGATTCAAAGGTTCATACAGTGTAATTAGTAATTATGTATAAAGTTAAAGAATTGCGTGTTTTAAAACCGATCTTTTTTAAATTGTGCAAAAACATTTACATGACTGCTTAAATCTACAAAAACAAGGTACTATATACACAAAGAGGTTATACCTTTTGTCCATTCTGAATTCTTCCTGCCTTCCGAGTTTTTTTTTTTTTTTTTTTATGATTTTTACGGTTTCTCCTTCCACTTAAGTGGTGCCCGTCATCCTCCCCTCCGCCCGTACTCTGGACTTTCCTCCACCCTGGCACTTTTCCTGAGAGCTCACACGGAACGTTCTTCCTCGTTGCTTTCCTTCTATCCTCCTCCCACTTCCTGCCTTGGCCGACCGCGCGGGCCGCGGGCCGCACCTGCAGGACGCGTTTCCATTGGTGACATCTTGGCGGGCCCGTCGGTGGCACTTCCTCCTTTACACCCCGTGACCCACGTCCGGCTCGCCGCCCTCCCAGTCACGCGGCTGCTGCCTCCGGGGAGCAGCCCCGCGCGTCGGCCTTCCGGACTCCAGGCCCCGGACCCGTAGTGGTGAGCCGCGGCGAGCGGACTACCCCCGCCCGCCTCCCCCAAACGCCCACTCCTAACCCCCGGTGGATCTCGGGAACTCTTTCCCACCTCCTCCGGCACAGCCAGCTCCCCCCGCCCCCGCAACCCCAGGAACTCTTTCTTCTCGACTCGCTGTCCCGGGAACGCCTCACCCCCACTCCCCGCTGCCCCAGGAAGTCCCCCCGACCCGACCCTTGAGCTCCGCCCCCAGCCCGGGGAGCCCCCGAGCCTCGAGTCCCGGGAACTTCCTCTGCCGCTCCACGAAGCGCCTCTGACTCGCTGGCTCTGCATCCTCTCCCCGCTTCTCTGGGAAGCTCGGCGGGAGAACTCTTTCCCGCCTCAGCTCCCAACATTCTTGCCTCCCTCGGTTTGAGCTCTTCCTTAAAGCGCCCTAGTAAGTGCCCCCGCCCAGGAGCGCTTTTCCCACCGCCAGGCCCGGGGAGCCTTTGCCTCGTGATCTCCTTCCCCTCCCCCCGTCCTCGCGCGGCCCGGGAAGCTTCTCCCTCCCCCACCCGTAGCCCGCCCCGCCCCGGAAGCTCCTACTGACCCCGCCCAGGCCCGTGGATGGGGCACCCTGGCGTCTGGCCTTCCTGTAGGGTTGGGCCGACCCGAGGCTGTCGGATCGCCGGTTGGAGGCCGAGCGAATCCCTTCGCCTTGTCCCCAATACCCCCACCGGAGCCCGGCGTCCGGGGCCAGTACTGCGCTTCCCGCCGAAACCGCTCAGACGCGCCCCTGGCGGCCCGCGACTGCGAGCTTGAGACTGCACTTTTCAAGCCTCGTACGAAGCGTTTGCCCACAGCTAGTTGAGTTTCAATTTCAGGTTAATAACAAAAGGAGATATACCTGGCCTTTTCCCGGAATTCTCTGCGTTTCTAAGTGTCGGGTGGAATTGGGGGGTCCTGGCTGTAGACCGCGCTTGAGGAAAATAGGAATCGGTCCTGCTCCTTTCAGCGGTAAGTCTTAAAGCGAAAGACTCGACTGCGTAATACTGAGGCGGCTCCTCCCGCAGACTAGGCTTTAAGAGTAGAACTTAAACCCTGGGCGATCTCGCTTGTGCGTACTGCCAGGTGTAGGTTAAAATTAATTTACAAATGAGGACGGAAATGCTTTTCAGGCCTCACTAGCACGCAAATAAAGGGAGGTGAAGCCATGGGCCCGCCGAACTCCCATCTCTGAACGGAGGGTGGAGGTGCAGTAAAGGGCCTTGTGTACTCCGTAGATAATCCTAATCAGTCGTGGGCTGAGGCGCGCCCTGTTTATCTTGATTGGTTTACCTGGATTCGAACTAAATCCTGTCTAACCAGTAGAGTGAAGAGCTCTTTTTGTAGAGCCTCTCAGGAGTCCTGGGAGCCTGTTAGAAATGGGGGATTTCGGCTCCGGCCCAGATCTATTGTTTTAGAATTTGCATTTTAACTTGATCCTTGGGTGGTCCGTGTGCGCACTTACGTCATAGTCCAGGCGCCGGCGGGAGTTGTGCAAAATCCTTGGTTTCCCCCTTCCACGCATAGAGTTAGATCGATACCCAGGCGCAGAATCCAAGAGCAGTATTTTGCAACACTTCCCAGCGATTGCAAGGTGCTGCCGGGGGAGGGGGGAGTGGAGGGCCAGTGTTCCCCCGTAACGGTTCAACACGTGTGTGCCCTAGGATTCAGTCTTGGTGGCTGTTGGCTTCCGCGCGTATGGCCATCCCTGGGTGTGTGTGTCCGAGGAGGGTCCAAACTAGAGTGAGCCAGAAGCTGGGATAAACCAAGGCAGAAGATTCAGACCATTAAGATAACTGGGTTCTGCCTTTTAGATTTTGAGGCTTCATGGTTGATGAAGCCTCTTCCAGAGAATTTGAAACTATTGTTACTTAAACTGTAATACTTTACATTTGTATAGCGCTCCCCACCCCCAGTAGTGTCTTGCAATGACTATAGGGCACCAGTAAGGCAAGGCAGGTATCTGAAACATGCTCAGAGAAATTATCTTGACCTTCTCAATTCTGTGTTCCCAAAACTTAAGAATGTACCTCAGTTCTCAGACGTATTACCTGGACTTGAGCACCTATCTTAGTCCTTTGGGGACAGCTCTATCTCATGGCGTTGGGTGATGTTTTTCCTTTTAAAAAGCATATTTCAACATTTCCTCCCTTCATTCTTTCCTCAGTTAATTAAAAGTTCAGTGTCAGATCAAATACAGGTCACAAGACATGAAGTTACCAAATAAAACTGGGAAAGTTTTTGGAGTATCCCCACCCAGCCCTCCAGGGATTCTGGTAAATTGTAAATATCGTTAAGACAGTCTCTAGCAAACAACCTTGTCCTGGAGTCCGTCCCAGTGAGAAATCAGGCCGCTGTCTCCGGTCTCCTGTGCAAGTCGGCGCCGCAGCCCCTCGCCCCCAGCAACCCAGCGGGTCTTTGGCTTCCGGGGCCTGTAGACCTTGGCCCCGCCCCGCTCCTACGGCGCCCCTCCCGCCCTAGATATTTAAATTCTCTTACCGAGTTCAGGGTTTGGTGTTTCCTCTTCCGGCGAGTGAAAGATTTTCTGGCTATATTCTAAGAGCTGCGTGGGTGGGGCGGGTGTGTACTTAATCTAAGGTAGCCCCGTGATTATAAACGGCTTCCTCTGCCCCGGCTCTCTTTCCCGAAGGAAGAGCGCTCTGGGACTGCTACCTACACTCCCGCTGGGGAGAGCGGGGGCACTCAGAATAGCGGCCTTGTCACTCTCTTTCAGAACGATTCGTTACCTGCCTGGAGTGTCGCTGACTGGGCCTCGCCCCCCCATCCCCGCACCCCCGCGGCTGCTCTTAAAGGTAAGCTACTTTAAGAAAGGTAATTTCTCAATTAATTGACACAAAATTTTCTTGAGTGTGAAGTAAAATTTTTTTCCATTGGCTTTAAATTTAAATCTGTTGTTGAGCAGAATTTTAGCTCTCTGAGTTGTAGTTGATGTTCCAAGTACTCTTAAGTCTAAAGAATCCAAGTATAGAGTTCTGAGAACAAAAGTGAGGATATTGCATTATGTGCAGTAAAAATACAGATTAGTGTTTTAGAAAAATGTTCTCTTTATGTCTTCAGAGAAGAAATCACTTATTTT
The DNA here is from genome assembly GCA_004024745.2 of Catagonus wagneri. Lineage (NCBI taxonomy): Eukaryota > Metazoa > Chordata > Mammalia > Artiodactyla > Tayassuidae > Catagonus > Catagonus wagneri. The sequence continues at coordinate 26,992,160 of PVHT021183726.1, forward strand.
TGAAACATTTTCTGAAACAAAACATTGGGGATTGTTCTGTATTGGGCATTTTAAGTAATTCTGATATGAAAGGTCTGTTCTTTTATGCTTTCTGCTTGTGTTTTTAAACTAGCTAGACTGCCATATTCTAGAGGGTGGTGTTGGCCCCACGTAGCCATTAGTTAATCTCTTGCTAATCTTGGGCCCTCTGCACTGGGGGTGGGCCCACAGTGACCTACAGAATAAATGTCTATCCATGCTCGGCTCTTGAGACACATTTTTGAATACTTTTGAATAAGTCCTGAATTTGTTTTTGGAAGAGTGTTCTGGGAGCATAGAGTCATGACTTACTTTGTGGAAAAAGAACATCTTGAGGAAGAGGGAAGGTGGTATATTTGAGGTGACACTATTAGGATTAGTGGGATTTAGCTAGATAGACGGTTGGGTAAAGTATATTTGGAGAGGTAATTACCACGTGTATCAAATCCAAGGGTGCAGAGAGTTGCACGTTGCAGACACAAAATTACAGGGATCTTTTTGTGTGTATGTGTGTGTTTTAATGGATGTGATGTGAGCTAGATAGTGTGTTGTGGGTCAGTTGCAAGGCCTGAGCACTTCTTATCCCTGTGGTCTGTGTTCTAGCCAGTGGGAAACCACTGACATCTTGGTACCGTAGAGTGACATAAAAGTCACTTTAAAAAGAACATGCTAGCTGTGGGTTGAGTTTCAGCAAGGGCTAGAAAAGTTTAAGGATCAGGTGTGAATGTTCCTGAAAGGACTGTTGGTACTAGAATTAGAGGAAGTAGAAAAGGATATGAGGGCAATGCAGCAAGAAAATTATTTGAGCTCATTCTATAGGGACTGAGAAGTGTGAGAAACTTTTTTTTTGTTTGTTTTGTTTTGTTTTTTTTTGTCTTTTGTCTTTTTAAGGCTGCACCCGTGGCATGTGGAGGTTCCCAGGCTAGGGGTCTAATCGGAGCTACAGCTGCCAACCTACACCACAGCTCACGGCAACCCCGGATGCTTAACCCACTGAGCAAGGCCAGGGATCGAACCCAGAACCTCATGGTTCCTAGTCTGATTCGTTTCCACTGAGCCATGACGGGAACTCCAAGTGTGAGAAACCTTTATTGTCAAGAGTTACTGAGTTGAATTTAAGCGTGGATTAAGAGTAGGATTAGGGTGGAGAATGGGATCACCTCCAAAGAGATGATGAACTCATTGAAGAGCTTGGGAGTTGTTCAAGGATTGCTTTAGTTGTATTCTAGAGCCTCTGCATGACAGGTAAGGCTATTTGTGTTGCAACCAGGTGTCATAGAAGTTTTGAGAGAAAAATGCTGCATTTGTTTGTGGTACATAGGTGGAACTGTAATAGTCTGTGTTTACTAGTCTTGGCTTCTGGAAGCCTAACGCTGTGGACTTGGGTATCCTTAGCCCAGAGCTGGCTCTGGAGATCAAGGACCAGGTGAGACTTCCTAGGAAAAAAAGGCAGAGTGTCTAAGGAATTAAGGAAAGCCAGGAGCCAAAGGGAGAAAAGATTTCAAGACAGATGGTTAGATCCTGCTGTGGGAACTATAACAAGATGGGGATACGAAAGATGTTTCTTTCTTGCCCTAGAGATCTTGGCCGTGAGATCATGTTCTTTTTAATGGGAGGGTTAGAGGTGACACTAGAGGATGAGATTTTGCTGAAAGGGAAAACAAGAAAGCAAATCAGCAAGTCACCAGAGGTAAAGTTGGTGTTAGGGGATTGGTTAGAATTGATAATCTCATTAATTGATAAGGAAAATAGGATTCAGTGAGTAGTGTGTGAGACCAGAGCACAGCCACATAGGTAATGATCTCTGGCTACAAGGAGAAGCAACTCCCTGTTAAATGTTCTAATTTCCTTTATCTGGTCTCCTTTGAGTAGATGATGATCAGCTGATGAAGGG